>CM063504.1:124190368-124200368 GCA_032207245.1 Pardosa pseudoannulata | reverse complement strand
ACAGATTAAGCATACCAATAGTTAATTCTACCAATTCTAATATACTCATATTACACATATCTCGTACAGATTAATTCTTTTGAATCATAAAAATTAGGAAAGTCCAGGAAAACTAATTTTGGGAACAAATAAAACCATATAAATATCAAAGTAACATCTTATAATCCTATATACGAATTTTCAGAATATTAATTTGTAATTTTCTTCGATGGCTGATTAAAAGCTTCAATTTTAAATTACAGTTTCGGAATAAAGTATCAATTCTAAAATGTGATTAATTCTTTTCAATTCCTAAAGGAAGTTGAAGGGGAGGGATGCTTCAATTACATCACTTAAAATTCTTTAAAATTTTATTAAAATCATCAAATATTGGATATACTAAATGGCAACAAATTTCAACTGAAATGATGATTAAGATCGCTTCTCAGTGACAAAGTAATGCTGTTTAAATTTAAATCCCGCTTTAATCGTAGATGATCGCCAAATATTTAAAAAGAATTGTACATTTGTTAACAATTTAGTACGAAACATTCTTTTATTCTTTTTCTAACTGGCATTCGATAGAATGAATCAGGGATTCCTGAAAAATGATGACACTAGAAGAATTGATATAAACATGGTGACATATATATACATATAGGGACTACAGACTACGGTGGAGGATAAGCCCACATGCAACCCCAGATCACTTTTTTTTCTATATTCTGTATAAAAAAGATTTTCAATCGTTTGTGTCATTTTAAAGGTAATAGCTAAAAGGTTATGGTAAAAATTTCGTTGTATAACTTTCATTATGCAGATGATTCTAAAAATGGCATAGTCCTTAATATAAAGGATTCAATAGTATCCCGGTTAGTAAAACTAGGATCAATATGGAAAGCTTTAGGATATGTGTGCATATATATTTGAGCGTAAGTGGTAATAAAATTGCAAAAAATGTGCTTCAAATTAAATTTAAATTATTCAATTTTGTTAAATATATCACGGGTCCCTGAATCGATAAATCTACAAAGAAATTATTATTAATTTTCAAATAAGGTCAATAATCTACGCTAATTTCAAATAATTTAATAATTTGCTAACAGCTAGAATTTTATATATTATGAATTATACCAGAGAAAAAAGATACGGTACATCAAAAGAAGAAAGAAGCACCCCCTCCCAAAAAAAAAGAAAAAAAATTTTTTCTTTTTCTTAGACGAATCTTATTTGGGAACGATTTTTGGTTAGTTCCCAGGCTATTATTTTTAATTATTATTAATCTACATATGTGTTAATCGTCTTCGAATAATTACAATTTCAGGCATTTTAAACAATTCAATTTTTCCTATGGTTTAAATTTTTCAGGCATAGTTGACAATACCAGACGAAATTAAAGACACGATAGCTCAAAATAAAAAAATAGTCACAAAACTATTATTTTCTCTCTTCCTTACTTGAATTTATTTGGGAACAATTTTTGAATAGACGGTTCCCAAGATTTTGATTTTAATTATCAGCATGGAAAGATTAAATTTTCATGCATAGTTGACAATACCAGACGAAATTAAAGACACTATAGGTCAAAATAAAAAAAGTCACAAAACTATTATTTTCTCTCTTCCTTACTTGAATTTATTTGGGAACAATTTTTGAATAGACGGTTCCCAAGATTTTGATTTTAATTATCAGTATGGAAAGATTAAATTTTCATGCATAGTTGACAATACCAGACGAAATTAAAGACACTATAGGTCAAAATAAAAAAAGTCACAAAACTATTATTTTCTCTCTTCCTTACTTGAATTTATTTGGGAACAATTTTTGAATAGACGGTTCCCAAGATTTTGATTTTAATTATCAGCATGGAAAGATTAAATTTTCATGCATAGTTGACAATACCAGACGAAATTAAAGACACTATAGGTCAAAATAAAAAAAGTCACAAAACTATTATTTTCTCTCTTCCTTACTTGAATTTATTTGGGAACAATTTTTGAATAGACGGTTCCCAAGATTTTGATTTTAATTATCAGTATGGAAAGATTAAATTTTCATGCATAGTTGACAATACCAGACGAAATTAAAGACACTATAGGTCAAAATAAAAAAAGTCACAAAACTATTATTTTCTCTCTTCCTTATTTGAATTTATTTGGGAACAATTTTTGAATAGACGGTTCCCAAGATTTTGATTTTAATTATTAGTATGGAAAGATTAAATTTTCATGCATAGTTGACAATACCAGACGAAATTAAAGACACTATAGGTCAAAATAAAAAAAGTCACAAAACTATTATTTTCTCTCTTCCTTACTTGAATTTATTTGGGAACAATTTTTGAATAGACAGTTCCCAAAATTTTGATTTTAATTACTAATATGCAAAGATATTAATCTTTAAATAGTTATAATTTCAGGCAATTTTAAACAATTTAAAATTTTTCCTATGGTTTGAATACTCCATGTATAATTGACAACACTAAACGAAATTAAAGATGCGGTAGGTTAAAAGAATAAAGAAGCCCCAAAACTATTTTTTTCTCTTCGCTCTGCCTTAAATAGATCTTATTTGAGAATGAAGAAAGTGGCAGGCCATATGCATCTCTGTAACCACAGCGCTTCTCCGATCTTCGAAACTTTTCATGTAACTATTTTCTTATTTTTTTTTGCTTCTCTTCCTCGCCTTCCCTTAAATTCAAAACAAAATAGATTTAAAAACATTCCAAACATGACTCGCACCCAAACTAGAAAAAGGAGGTGGGGGGGAGGGAACAGCAAAAACGGGAGAGAGAGAGAGAGAGAGACGGAGATGTGAAAGCGGGGAGGGGGAGGTTAGATCGGGAAAAGAATGGAAAAAGGGGAGGAAAAAAAAGAAGGGAAAAGGGAAAAAATGCATCCAACGCTGCTCTCTCATTTCCAATCTCGTTTGTGATTGCGCTGACTCGCAGAGAAAAGTGCCCGACGCCCCTTCCCCCCCTCCTTAAAAGAAATAAATAAGTAAGTGGATGGCAGCTCTAGAGGAGTGACCGCTGGACGTGTGGGGTACGGAATATGAGATCAGAAAGCCGATTTTCGAGAGCAGAGAAAGAGAGCGCAGCACACGGGCCGCCGCATCTCTGGCCTCGAAAAATTCCTGCCAGCGCCGGCCAAGGGCACCTGGGTACATTGGGAACCCGCTGCGCTAATACACGTATCCATATCTGGGTGTTTGATAATCCAATAGACGCCTGGGACGCGTGTCATATTAAATATTCCCCCGCGGAAACGGACCAAGATTCCTTTTTGAAGAGAGAGCCCCAAAATTATTAGATGGACAACCACACAGTCGTATGTAAGCAAATCAAAAGAGAAAGTATTCTGGACATGGCCTCCGGGGAGAAACGGATAACGACTTTATTTGTATGCGCGCGCGTGTACGAGAGCAACTGTGCCGTCATTACACCGACATGTGGTCATAACGTTACCTAGTTTTATTTTGTCTCCATTGAAGTAGCCATAGTCGCCCGCATTGATATTCTTCTAGGGGGCCACATACTGTCAGCTGCATTCAAAGAGACATGTTCAATCGTAGCGGCGTCAGAAAGACGGCTACAAAATGCAATGTTCGTTCGATAATCGCAAAGCAGAAACTGTTTGCATATGACAACCGTCATAAATGACAAGATGAATGAAGAAACATGGCTGACAGATTTTTATTTTACAATACTTCTTCTAATTTGCTTAGTTTTCATTCACACTTCAGTTCAGTTAGCATGATTTTTGAAGAGGATTAATTTAGCTGAAATTACAGTTATTCTCCCTGATTAAAGGATTAATTTTCTCTACTGAATAATGCGCAATTATATATCAATTGAAAAACTGTTATACTCAAATCATTTTCGAGCAACGATATGGGGGACAATGAAAACAACTTTTGATTTACTTAGGTATATTTGAACAAAACAGCAAGTCTGACCCCTATCTGTTAGTGTTTTTTATCTTTTCACAAACATTAAGCCTTAATTTTAGCAAGTTTTGGTTTGAAGCACAACCTACACTCTTTCATTAGATATCTGTAACTGTTCAAAGAGACATAAGCGGTAGGGGAAAATCTCAATCATCAACCGACCGACTCATTTCTAAGGAAATCGAGTCGCGCTACACAGTATTAAAGTTGTATTAAAGTTTTTTCAGAAGAGGCTACAGTAGTTAAAGACCAAATGGCTTGGAGAGCTACGGTCTACTATTTTGCTACACGAGGGCTAATGAAGCCGAGACATACTACTTAAAAGCGATTTCGAACGACTACGCACATCCAAAGATAATTTTCTAAACCACATTACGCAATTCGTATCAGTATTTTTAAGCATAATAAATAATCGTACATTAATTCCTATACTAGAACGAAGTGTAGAGAACATTTACCTGTATCTAACAATGCAGTACATCTCAAAACGTTCCAAAAATACTTTTCACTGTACTCTAAGAATAATAAACACAAAAACAAACAGAGAAAGATTAATTCTTGATGTTCTACCATCGATGAGGAAAAAATATATAAATAAAGGAGGACATACGGCTTGTCCTTTCGGTTTATTCTATTTTTGGCTAAAACTAAATGCAGGAAAAACTTTCTCAGTTAATTCTGCCTCGGCCGAAATACATTTAAAGCAACCCCATGGCTGTCCATTCTGAGCTACAACACAAAAAGAACGAAGGATCTCAAAGCACTTCCCAACACATCACCGTTGGAACGTCATCCTAAAAGGTCAGCTCCTACTTCATCAACGCAGAAACATAAACCAGTTGACTGGCCATACGCGCGGACTTCTGATCACCATTCCGTCCATCTGTTCGAAGACCGAACAAGCAAAGAACACGAAATCCTAGAACAGGAAAAAAGTTCGCATTTCCGCTCGATTACGTCTGCCCGACAACAAGCGGGGACTTTAACCTACACAACACTCTCGACTCCCACAACGACTGATTGTGTTCGAGAGTTTTATATATATGACTAATGGAGCGACGTGGACACATACCGTCCACGTGGGAGGAGCCGCTCTCTCTCTTTCCTACCCACCCCGTTCGCTTTAATAATTTCTTCTCTATTTTTTCCTCTCTCAGCGTAGTGAATAAAATGTATAGTCCCAAACTATGAGCGATATGACTTCTAGAATAGAGGCGAAAGCGGAGCAAGTCACACAAATGCTTCGCAAGATTGTTGAGTATTATCTAACAGTACTATCAATCAAAAGATTTAACATGCTTCTATACTAGCCGATAAAAACACAGGAAACACTTCAAAAATATTTCGAAGAAACCTACAGCATCAAAATACAACATACAGTGTAAAAATTGCTGTCCTTTTCATTTATCTAACGGTTTAGTTTGATTTGGAGCGCTACTGACTGATTTTTTGAAACACGAGGACTAATGAGACCTGGACTTACTGCTTAATATGTTTGTAGCCGATTTCGAACAGCTAACAACATCTATGGCACATTGGGATTCGAAGCCGCGAACTCCGGTTCCGAAGATCACCCCTTAACCTTTCAGTCACTGTTTGGCCATTTATCTAAAGGATTATTATAGATGATTTAGGTGTTTAAACAAAATATCTGCGAGAAAGTACGGATTACATATTTTTTATTCCACGATAAAGTAGATTCAAAAGGAATTTGAAATAGAGTTAAACAATTTTTTACTTATAAATTTTCACATTTTACAGTTTTTGACTAATTTTGCCAACTCTTAACATGTTTTAACCACATTCTTAATTTTCGCTTGTTTCAGTGTTCTTCCTCTACTCTCCTTTTTTCTTTACAAATCCACCCATACATATGTAAATTAGAAGCTTGGAAGGAAAGTTAATAAAATAAATATGCAAGAATGAACGCAACCTTTATAGACATAGATCACTTTACTCCGTTTTTCTCAAAGGTTTCAATGACCTTAATAAAATATATTTTTAAACATTGCCTAAGATATATATGAAAATTTACCTTCACACAAAAATAATGGACATAACTAGTGTTTTTTTTTATAAAGGAATGCAATTTTGCAATTTTATTTGATAGCATATGTGTCTACATAAAAGTTAAGAAACAACAGGCCCTATGTAGTTTTGAGAAAAAATAGAATTTCTGCGTGTATTTTCGATGTCTTTTTGTATTTTCCCACACTTTTTAGGGGAGAGATATTTATTTAAAAACTTAAACTGATACCGAGTGAAAAAGTGACAGTTTATTGTTAACAACATCATGAAAAAATACTAATTTAAAATATTTCTCCATGAGCAAATAAATCCTATTAAATCACATGCAAAAAAACTTCTTATCCAATACCAGATACCTACAATTTTTTCTAAAAATCTTTTCTATATAGAAAACATTCTGTGCAAGTAAATCCCAGAGATTTCTTAAATTAAATATTGTAAATGATATCTATAATAATACCGCAGGGGCTTACAAAAATATTGTTATTTAAAGTTTGAATATACGCGCATCCAATATCTATGTATCTAGTAGTGTGCATATAGCTTGGGTTGTATTTAGAGATCTAATTTAAGGAGACATAGTACCTTTTGAGACTTTCAAGTAGAATACTTTTTAAAATTGGGTAGAAAATACAAGTTTCATTCGTAAAATATATTCTTCATTTTGTAAACTTATATCTTTAAAGTTATTTGACATGTAAAAATTTATAAAAGTTCAGAAATCGAAAATTCAAATCGAAAAATATCTACCTTTATCATGCCGTAAAATATATTCCTAGAATTAATATAATTGAAGTTTACAGATTAAAAAAGATAAATCCTATCTGATATGCAAAACTAGTTTCTTAGTCATCTCTAAAATTATTCTGAAGGTAAAAGTTTTGCTAATTTTTTTTCTCTTGGCTTAAATATATATTTTATGTTTTTCAAAAAGCATTTCGCTTCATATAACAAAACTAAATAATTTTTATAAGGTTCAAAGAACTTTTTATTTTATACAGAATCAAAAATAGGTTATTATAATAAAAAAGAGAAGGTGAAACCTTTATGCCGCAATATAGCATAAAATGCAAAGTCTATTTACGCCAAGAGAAAAAAATAAGAGATTTGAAAAAAAAATTTTCAATTTTACAACTCCTCTTCAACCTCCACTCAAAATACAGTTTTCTTTTTTTTTTTTTGTTTAAATTAATTTTACAATTTACACTAAATCACAAATTTGTGATGAAAATCACACTCAGTTTATTTAATTTGTGATTAAGTGAATGTTTCAGTCTATTTAGTATGAATGTTATGTGTTTCCTTTGTGTTTTCTTTGTTAATTCAATTAGATTTTAAATATTCAATTTTTGTAAAATTTTTCCTCAAAATGTTGTTTTTGTTTATGTATCAATTTGTTGAGTTACGATCCCCTCGCCAGATTTCAAACGCCACGCTGCAAGCACGCCAATCATAAAGAAAACATTTCATTAATCAAAGATGGTTCCGACTTAGTTCTGAAGCAAAGAGGTAACCAAGGCATCACGCGAAATTATAGAAAATATTCAAATGAACGTAAATTATTAAATTAATCGAGTTTCATGATACGAATACTAAAATTGAATTTCCATATTTAGGTTCCAAGGCGCGGTCTCATGCAGCACATTAAAATAAATTGCCGATTAACTGTTAAATAATTTTATTGTAGTTAATCGTCTATTTATATCTAACTGATTACATTGGAGTCTTTCTTTGAAATTAGCTATAGAAAACTAATCACTATAATCTAAAGTTAGTATATAAGAAAAGTATAAAAGAAATATTCGTCTTAAAATATTATGATGCCTGTTTTATAAAATAAAACACTTATCTTTCAATTTTTATGTAAAGATTTGTGATATCTTGGTTTGCAATCTCGCTATATTCTTATTAATTTTGTTCTTATTTGTAACATTTTTTAAAAATCTATTCATAACCAAAAATTCTTACCTAAGATTACATTTACTTTTTCGATGAAATAATAAGCACTGTTAATGATGTATGGGGCACGAAGGTAATTAATTTTTACCTATTACTTTTACTTAAGAAATAAACCTACATGCTTGCAGCTTAATCGGATAAGAATTTATTCAATAAACTAAAATTATCATTTCACCTAAAAGGATATTAAAATAACACGATTTTAATAAATTTTAAAATTTCTATATTGTGATTTAAAATTTCTGAAATATACTTAGAAGTAGTACCAAAATGAGTAGGGATCATTTGACTTGTAACTGATTTATTTTTACCTTTTGTAATTTAAAAGTTGAAAGGTTTAGTAGTTTTTAATTATGACGCAAGAATATAATTACTGACTTTTTATTACATGGAAAAAGGAATGAATTTTCAAACAAACATGTATTTATAAAATGTACAAGAAAAAATCAGGATGCAATTTCATAAACGTTTCCTCGTTTTAGTCATCTGAAAATAGCTATTACATACAAATTTTACTGTCTGGTTCACTACAGTTTACATTAAATGCTTGATCTATTTGACTGGGATCTATACTCAGAGTAAAATCTACTTGGTTACAAAAATATGTGGTCGATTTGATTAGTTCTCAACAATGCAGCTTACTTTTTGTATACGAGGTTTCGTTAGATTATTTGTGCCTCTAACCTATTAATGCCAGATTCATTACTGCCAAATATATATTTAGGAATATTTTAAATAAGTTATGAATTGCACAGAGTAAAACAAATCTGAAACTTAAACAATTTTGGACATTGCAGCCGGAACTCATTAGTCAGCGGTCATGTTAAACACCATAGGATGTCTTTTTTATTTTTATTTTTATTTATTTTTTTTTTTAAGGAAAGAAAAAACTGGTACTAAGAGATTTATTTGATATCACATGTAAATATAGTAACGTAAAGAGAAGCTTTGTAATAGGTAAAGCTATTTGTTTGCGCTGTTTTTTTTTTTCCGAAAAAGTAAATTATGTTCAAGGCTCGAAAAATCATACAGTGTCGATCCAAACGAGAATATTTTAAAAACATAGTAGATTCTCGAAAATTTGGTAGCTTGTTTATTTGATTTGTTAGATTTCTATCTAGCTTCACCTTGTTACTAGAAAACATAAAATGTTTTAGACGTTCCTAAAAAAAAAAACATTATGAATTCGAATGTTCGAATCCTATGGTTGGATGGATGTCCGCAGCTGTACAGAATCAGTTTAAAGCATTAGTTACCACTCTCATTAATCCTCGTATTGCAAATAAGTATACCGTAGTGTTCAAAAACCAATCAATCAATCAATCGGTACCGTGGAGGAGCGCTCAACCCATTCGGCCATCGTTCAACAATAACATGTTAGAAACGCAGATATCAGGAAAGGGGTAAACAAGGATAATATCCCATGATAAATAGAAAATTTCTTACATGAGACACGACACCAAGTGGCTTTCATTATTTACTAAATATCCTCGCGCGCTCAGCTTCAGTGTATATATAAACTCACTACCCATTCAGAAGTCGAAATAAAATTACTGCCGAGTCTGATGACTAATTTAAAAGCTTGTCACCGCTCTGTACCACTATTCCCAACAAAAAGAGAAAGAGCCTTGTTTGTGCGAGGGAGTTAAAAACTCTCTCCCCCGCTCTCAGCACAACAGATGTTTCTGATGGCATCAGAACGCAGTCCCATTGTGCTGTCCATCTAGACAGACCTCGGCGCAGGTGACCACTCGATATTCGTTCGAGAGACGACTGCATATATATCGCATTGCAAAGAATATGGGGGAAGACGCCCTCCGACATCCAGATAGTTCGTTAAAGAAATTTGTGCTGCAAAAACGGAAAGAAACAGAGGAGCACTACATTATAAACTCTCGCCTTAGAGACAGAGTGATGGGAAATTACTTTTTTGTCTTGTCACTTCCTATCCCAAAATTGTTAAAGTTTGTAACATTTTTGCTTTTGATCGGTGAAATTACTTTTATTTTCGTAGTCTAAACTGGTTCGTTGTTTCCCCACAGTGGATCGTATAATATGAAGATTTTTTTAAACCAAATGAATAGCA
>CM063504.1:124172868-124185368 GCA_032207245.1 Pardosa pseudoannulata | reverse complement strand
TACAGCCTTTTAAAAAAAAGAGAAATTCAATTTACTTCATACGCAAATATGCACCAAAACAATGAAATAAATTTGATGGTAAGATGATCTAACGATATTATATGAAAATTTACATAATGTGATAAAAAAGAAAATCAGAGAAATATACCCTAATAAAAATAAAATATTTAAAAAACTAATATAATATAAACATATAGTGCTTGTAAAAGTAAATATTTAAAAAGTCTTAAAATTTCTTTATAAACAAAAATTAAGTATATTTATTTAAAAATAATCTTGTTATATATTTAAAAAATCAAGTCATTTAATGGATGTATTAATAAATGATCACTGTCCTTTCTAAGAATGTTTCTGGAGTGGCTAGAGTGAGGATACTTGATAAAACAAATGTCGTGTAAATTAATAGCTTTACTAAACGGATATTATCACGTGGGATTTAAACAGTCAGATTCAATGATCCAACATAACGGTATTAAGAAACACACACACACACACACACTTTGACTAGACAGATCTTTTAAATAGCATATATTCAAGATGACTGATCAGCACAAGAAAGTCTAAAGTACACACAGAAATAAATTTATACAAGATAAATACGATGTTTTTGACGCATGCAAAAGTTTGAGTTAAAAGAGAGGAGAAGTGACAGGGGAAACAGATCCACCATTCAGAGGATTTTCATTACATGAACCGCACATCAAGATTTATGACTACTCACAACTTAATGCCACCCCCTATTCATGGCGATAGAAACCCACTCTTCCTCTGCGACACCCTCACCTTCTTTTTCCTAGTTCATCTCTTCGGGAATAGAGGCACCCGGAATGATTTACGGTCCCGACAGACTCATCCTCGCTTCCAAGTCGTCAGCCCCCTCCTTCTCCACTCCGTGCATTCACATTAGCAAGAAGTCCGAATAAAACTGGACTGCAGGCCGGAGTAATCAGTGGACGAATGCATAAAATTATCCACCTCCTCTTCTTTCGCTCCCCTTTTTATATGAATCTTCCTCTGGGGAAATTGCTTCCGTTAGAAGCGGGGGTTCAGTGTGGAGGAAACGAAAGACAAGCTGTTCTATCATTGTTGGCGATGGTCTTCTTCAGCATCGAACATTCGTCATACAGATAGTTAGAGGAAATAAACACACCGTATGAACTATGATGAAAATCTCCCCTTCTCAAATATCAGTCAGGTTGGAAAACCATAAAAAGAAATATCAAGCTGCAAGCATTTGGCTACAAGCATGAAATTTCAAACTAATTTTTCATGCAACTTGTGATCAGCGTAATCAACTTGTGATTAATACTATGATCAGAGACATACAGATTCTTAAAATAGTTCACGATATTTAAAAAAATGGTTAATTTTAAGGATGGATGTAACAAAGCTTTAATTTCTATTTATAACATGTCGATTAAACTTTAATTGTCATGGTAGAATTTTTGGTTCGATTTGAGTACAAATGAATTTATGAGGCGTTTATTACTTAAAGTCTAACAGTACAGCAAAATATTAAAATTTTGAGGCAAAACAAGAGAAAGAAAATTACATTTGTTTTGTCATTTTGCAATTCTTGATGCTCAATCGTTGTTGACCTACTCTGCCTAATGGTAGAGCAAAATGTTAAACTGTGAGGCAAATCCAGAGATAGAAAATTGTCACTTCGTAATCCCTGTTTAAAAGTAAATGACTTTATGATTTGTTTCAAAATTTTAAATAGTAATATTACTTTTATTTTCGAAGACGGCGTTTGACCACCTGTATAGCTGAAGATCGTGAATAAGTAAGTTTCTTTATCTAGTTATGTGTACATAAAGAATTGCTGCTTCAGTTATATCGCCTAGCTCGATTCAAGGCACGTTGGTTTCACATTATAATTTTTAAGTTCTGATAAGTTTAATGTGGATCTCGAAATATATCTAAAGTAAATGTTCATCGTGAAGAAACTGTCTCTTTTTTATTTACAGTTTCCATTCACCATTTATTACACAGATCAGTGACATACAGCCTCCTACAAACTATCCTGAAAAAAAAAAAGTTGTTGGCAAAATTTATGATGGATGTAACAAAGTTGTGTTTATATTTAAATCATTTCCCTTACAATTTAATTTCCATGATAAAATTTCTGATTCAACCTGAGAGCGAATGAAATTTTGAGGCATACAAAAAAAATCCTTATTGTGAGCAGCCTAATGGTAATGTCAAACTTTGAGACAAAACCAGGATTCAAAATAGTTCATAAAATTATTACGCTAAAACAAAAATTGTCATATTGTAAATATAAGGTCCTAGAAAAGTTGCTGACATCTTTACGGTGGCTTATGACTAAACAAGTTGATAAAGAAGTTTCAGCTGCGTTGGGAAAAGAATATTTAGCTAGAGATAAGACCCAAAGTGGAAACTAGACATGAAACCTGTCATCCACCCAATCTCTGAAAAAGAGAGAAAAATTCTACAAGTCTAGTTTAACAATGTTGTGCCATCATTACCGTTATAGAAATTATATTAACTTAGAAATATTATAGTTGGAAAGCTCATATCAAGCCTGCTTCCTTCCTTTTTAAAATATATCTCCTTAGTGTAATTATTTACAATAACGTAACAAATTTTTTCTACAGATTAATTTAAAATTAAAAGATACTTTACTCGTCTTTATGAAATACTAAAGTGGTACGGACGTATAGATTTTCACAGTCATATCACTATATACAGTCCGTTTAGAATAAGTTGAAAAGCCAGCAGTTTATCGGTAAAATACTCCCTCCCCCCCAACTCCTTGGCTAACATGGAGACAAATAAATCCAACCTGCTGAGTAAATAGTCATTTTAATTACACATCTCATGTTCAGATATTTGTGGAATAAAGTTTTATATACTTAAATTAATTTTGATCGTATTTCATTGTATAAATTATGTGATAACAAAGCGCTTAGTCCAAAGTACAATAAATTAATAAAGGAATTAGTCAAAACTAATCATAAATATAACAAAATAAATTACACAAAGTTTTAAAACCATCAAAATTAAGCATTGGAAAGAGTAAAATAGGATAGAGAGAAAAAAAATCTGCTAATAAATGAGAACAATACTAAAGCAGACTTCCAAAAAAATATAAAAAACTAATAAACCTACATATAAATTCATTAAAGGCACACGAAATATTTCGGGACATAAAAATATGTAAAACTACCTAGAAATGCGATAAAAATCACAAAAATTAATATCAAATTCCACGAAATTTTCCTGATCAGTATCAAATACGCTGCAATCAAATCTTCGTCCTTACATTTAAAGGGTAAAAATAGTGGGGAAACGGATGTGAAGTTAATTAGGACATGCTAAAAACCTTATAAATCAGAAAAAAAATCTGTCGGCATGAAAAGTGGCGACAAGAAGTTGTATTACAATTCTCGCCGACAAACCAATTATAAGAAGTTTAAGTGATGTGTGGCGTTAGGGCAAGAGTTGCACAAGAATCCCAGGGCGCGAAAGTACACCACCACTTGGACCATCGATTGGCCGGAATGCAAATACAATCGTGGGTGGGGGAGATGTTAAACCATCGGATATTACGACTCTCCCTGCTTGTTCTGGAAGTCAAATAACCGACGCACAACTGCGAGGAACATACACCAATCTCAGCAGGAGCGCTAAATATGGAGCTCCGCGGAACTTCTATCATCTCTCATTCTCTCTCCATCTCCCTCCATCCCTTATTCCGACTCTACAAGGAGCAGGAGCAGTAAAGGGAAGGAGAGAGGGTGTAGAGGGCAGGAGAGGCCACTTCTAATGCGGACGGCAGCGCCCGGGCAGCAAATTAAATTTGGACATCCGGAGCGAAGTCCTGAATGGGCCCCTGGCCGGCAATGTCTTGTCTGTGTCAGATCAATCATAGTGGAATGAAAGTGCAAAACGCACTCCGGACCAAATTGATTTTTTCCCCTTTTTTTACGGGAAAGGGAGGGGGGTTGCATGGATTTTCGCTCCCAGTGTCCGAGCCTCCGGGGGCCATTTGCCGCGTGCACTCCCCCTTCCTTTATTTCAAAAAGCAGAGAAGAAAGGGGGGGGTAAGGAAGGTAGAATAGCCACTGGCCAAATCACACACAAAAAAATATACACACATCCAGGCAAGGAACGCATTTCTGGCCCACATTAAACACGGGCGCATAGCATAGTCCTGCCCTTATTTGTTCCTCCGAGAAAGGTAAGGTACGGGGGGAGAGGGAATGGAATATTCGAACGCGAAGATGGGCAGTAGAGATTTCTTTTATTTTCACTGCAGGTTGATTGCTAGAGGTAGCGAATCACGTGGAGGCACCGAAGGGAGCCATTATCCATCCGGCGGTGATTTGGAACATCCAGGAAGGGAAGGCATTCCATAAGAACGGGAGTTGATCAGAATGCACAGTTATGGGAATGTTCGTTCTAGCAACAACCTTCCCCTCCGCACAACTTTGCCCTTTTTTTTCTCTCTCTCTCTATTTCCTTCTCTCTGGATATTGATACCTGTCACGGTCAGGAAAACCACCAGATTACTGGAATAAACAAAGAGATGCCACCATTTCTGAGAATGTTCTTTGTACTTTATACCATGCATTATGTAACCTCCTATGCTAGTCCAATGTTCTATGCATAGTTTTGCGTGTGCACAGAACCCGGCTTATGTAAAAGGCAAATGGAATGCATGAGCAGTTTTTAGAAATAGTAAAAAATATTGATGGTAGTGTAAAGAACAACATTTGATTGATCTTAGAAATAAACAATGCATGCATGCATGTGAATAAGTAACATGATAGAGGAGGGGTACATCGAAATGGTATGAAAGACAATAAAAAGCAAGGATACGGACAGTAAAGGAAAACTTTATTTATAAATACATAATTTCAGTCAGAGAGAAAACAAAGCCAGTTTTAAGAAAATATTGGAAAACATTAACATGATCTAAAAATTTTATGCTTTAAATATATATGCTAATGCTTTTTGGATATAAATTTTATTAAATAATAAGGTAGGCCAAAAGGGACTCTAATACAAGATAGGAACATAAAATCGTTTCTATACCAGATATTTTTTGCTATAAGTCATTTGAGTTTTTATTCGACATCTCAATATATCGTGCGATTTTTTTTAAAGATTAAAAATAATTATACTTTCAAAAATAGCGATACTCTGTCAGACACCTAAACTTCATTGTTGGTTTGGTTTAGTTTGGAGTGCTGCGGTTTTCTTTTTGCAACACTAGGACTAATGAGACCGGGACCTATAGCTTAAAGCCGATTCCGAACGGCTACGAACATCCATGCCACTGTGGGATTCGAACCCACTAACTCCGGTACCGAATGCCTAACCAATTGGCCATCGTACGGCCGCTATCGATTTGATAAAGAGAAAAAATTTGTCTCTCTTGCAATATTAAATTATTATATTCCTACTGTATCCACCCAAAATAATGCCACTTTAATACGAAAAAGATACATTTCCACTGATACACGCTCCAGCTGTTCTTTTGTCTATTCAAAGCTTGTAGTTTTGAATTTCAATGTCAATAAAGATTTTTCCACTGAAGAAGGGCAACTAACCAAATCCATTTCTGAAATCTACTCTTCATATTTACAAACATGTTAAAATCTTGATACGATATTAATCAAGAAAAAATGCATAAGACTCCGATTTTGAGGTATCTAAAACATTTTTAAACATCCTTTTTTGTTCTTCCCTTTGGTGTTGCTCGTTGTTGCCATTTTTTAAGACCCACCCGACGGCTGAATACAATGTATCGTTCAAGCTATTTTTTCTGTTGTAATAACCATCATTATGGTAATATTCCTCTGTTCTGAAGACAGCGGACGAAATGTCAATATGGTAGTAACGGAAACGGTTTAAATGTTTTGCCCAAAGCTTTTTTTCCGTTTCTTGTATCACAGACGCAGATGGATGGTCTATATCTGTTTTGTGTTGGGTCATTCCAGTGAGTCACTAGCTTTAAAATTGTTTGCAAGGAAATACACCTATATTTTACCCACGTGACTAAGTTATTCTAGGGGGGTTTGGTGTATCTTTTAATCTCCTTTTATCTTAAGGTGGTTCAATAATTCAACTAGCTCTGTGTTAACCTTTGGGAAAAATTGTTCTATGACGATTTGTGTTTAAATAATTCTTAAAAAAAATTATTACTACGTGATTAAGAATAAAATTTTCGGGAGGGGATTAAGGTAATACATGAAACTTTTAAACAGTTACAACGGTCAAATGGCATAATTTGCATTCAAAGGAAACAATATTAGAATTTCACAAATAACTTAAGATTAAATACAGTCAAATCTCATTAACACTTAATGTATACCTATTTTTACCGTAGCCGGTCAAATGACCGGACTTTATTTTTTCTGATTATAAATGTATGAAATATGAAAATTGGAAGGAAATAGACAAATAAACTTTATTATAATTAAACAAAATTGTATATTGTCAAATTTTATGTATTGCAAACAAAAAGAATAAGAAGTTTTAATTCATTTCCCATCGCATTTTTTAAATAAACCTTATGGGTCATTTGACCCGTTATATGGTATGTTTAGTGTTAAATCCGTAGTTCCGTAATATAATATATACGGAATACATATAATTCCGAATTATTTAAACACAAATCGTCATAGAACCGCCCATAAAACAATTTTTCCCAAAGGTTAACACAGAGCTAGTGGAATTATTGAACCACGGTGCCCGTATGTATAATCACTTTTGAAAAGTTCCAGATGATTTGATAGGAATTCTATATATTATCTACTTATTTGAGACATTTTAAAACTATTTTTTTTTTTAAAAACCAACTTGAATCCTCAAAAATCTTTATTCGACCTCGTACGTACATGATATTACAAACCAACAACAAATATACACTCTTTCTCCCTTACACCCCATCTCCCAACTCCAGAGAAGGTACCCCCGGAATGATGTGAAAGTTTAGCGACAAAACACACGGCTGATTCAATACCAGACAGAGTGCGAGCAGTCATTTCTGTGACAGGTGACGGGGTGGGGGCGGATCGAAAAGAATGAATTCTTTCCTTCTCTACCCCCTTCCCGCACAGACAGGCAGGATGACGGATTATGACGTATCAACCCCTGTTCGACCCCCTTTTACCCAATCGAAACGTCTTACTTAACCCGCAACGCTTTCGCACGGAGAGAAAAAGACATGCACTTTCTTCGAGAGATGATTTGAATGATTAATGAATGCAGCCGGAGAGATACCTGCGAAATATCCCTCTGCAACCTGGAGTTTTATGGTTTGCCCCAAGACAAATGGTCGGGATTTTGGAGTTAAAAGAGAATCTTGTATTTGCTTTTGCCCCTTAAAACAGGTGGGATTCCGTGGAAGCGTCACGGCTCTAACAGAGGTCCAGAAGGTATTTTCAAAGATTTCGTTTAACGTCAACTTTTTTTTTTTATTCGTTTAAATAGTCTAAAAGGAAGGTGAAATATTCTAAAGCGAGATACTTATATAAATTCAATCAAATATTTATATCTATAAAACACATAGATACACGATACGAAAATTGATTTCATTTCTATTCTTTGATGAAAGGCAACAGTTGGCCATATATAAACATGACAGGCCGTCTGAGATTCATAACGATGTATGTTACAACGTGTTGTGCTAATAGTGGTCCGGTGCTGTAAACTGCAAGGGTGCTACCGAGTCGTAGTATTGCTGTCGATATACGTCACAGAGAAGTTAATTTATGGTACTAAATTCTCATCTCTGGCAATTTCTGGCATCATTATGATGTGAAAGTCACCTGTGATATATCTCGACAGCAGTATGGTAGCACCGTAAGTATCAAATGGTTTAGGTACACGTTAATGAAAAAGATAAATATTAATCGTGTTTCCTTAACATGACTTGACTTTGTGACTTCTGTTACATGTAATGCGTTTTTGGATGCCACCACATTGTTGCCGAGGTATGTCACGAGATTCCGAGTCATAATGATGTCAGAAGTTGCCGTTATATGGGAATTTTGTATCCTAAAGTCCCCTCTCAGACATCATTATGATGAGGGAGTAGCTTGTGACACATCTCGACTGCAATACGGTAGCATTCTTTACCTCTTAGTAATTTATGTTTATGGTTGCTACCATATTACAGTCGATATATGTCACTGGTGACTTTCGCGTCATAATGACGTCAGAAATCACCAGAGATGGAAATTTGGTACCAAAAATTTCCCTCTCTGACATCATTATGACGCAGTCACGATAATCCGGTCGGCATATGTCACCAGTGACATATGTCAACTGGAATATGGTAGCACCTTTAAAGACGATTTTACGCAGCAGGGCACATCTCAACTTATGACAATTCAGACTTTAGTTTCAAGCTGAAGGGCAGTTTATTGTTTGCCTATTGGCTGTTGTAAACATGAAAATGAATGGGAAGGGCATTAAAGTGGTTCGTGACGTTCCACGAAATTACTCTATAATTACAAGTAATGCTAACATATCTTACATTTGTTATTTTCAGTTCAATCGTTTTACAAAGAAAAATGCATAACTACGAGCCGCGGCTAGTGCTTGACTCCTTAACTATGGCATTTTGTTTATGAAAAACACATCAAAAATGGAATTTTTTTTCCTGCTAAATTTGCAGCAATATATCAGTAAAATGATTTTTAAAATGTGCAAGACAAAATTTTAAATGAATATAATAGTTTCAATAACATTTTGAAATACATGTAAAGAATTAATAGATTGCTTAAAAAAATGAACACAGTTTGGAGTTTATCTTCTGGCCGAAGTTAATTCTGATATTACAAATTTTGCACAATTGAGCTGCCCAACTGGATTTGAAGGATTCTGGTAAGAAATTAAAAATAATATGACGGCTGAATAAGTAGTTCGTCCCTTTCGGAATCTCAGTATTAGAATCATCTAATCCTTAGTTAGTCTGTAACCTTTTGGAAGCAGTGCGTCTAGATAAAATTAACTGTTAAAAAAATTACAGCACGGCAAACAAAACAAAACCTGATGAAGAATAAGAAGTTTGACTACTTTAGAATCAAATACAGATATAAGCAATTTCTAACAGTGTTTCTACAAAAATGCAAGCACCGAATATGCCTTCACAGAACATTACTCAAAACTGTCGTTCATCTAGCTGAATTTTTATGATTACTATGTTTCTGGAAGACATCCGTGTTAAGTACACCAATATTACTAATAAATAAATAAATTCGTGCAATTTACTTTCTAACTGGGCAGAATAGAATAAGCTAATCTAACAAATAGTAGTACCTTTTTACGATCAAAATTCTTACAGTGTGAAATACCAAATACAATGTAACAAAAGTAGAATATATTTTATAGGAAGATACCCAGGCAAAAGACCGTAAATATCTTCTAGTAGAATACATGATATAATATATTAAATAGAAAAATAAAACTAATGTTACATCACAATACAATTTCATGCTAAAACAGGATAATTTTAAACAAACGTATTCAGGTATATTTAAAAGTAATGAAACTGACTCTTAAAATTTCTCCAAATTATAGCTATAAACGAAGGCCAGATAAGTGGATAAAAAGTTTGGCATAGTGTAAAAACAAAATTTGTCTACTAATTAGGTGAATACCATTTACGATTACTTAAACCGTAATACAAGCACGAACAGAAAAATTAATTTTCAACAGAGGTGAGAAGTACGCAGTTGAAAGGGGAAAAAATCCCTACTTTAAAATAATCACAATAGTTCGCGTGCACAGACAGTTAATTTTCTAACCATGGGGAATACTGAGAAAAAACAATATTTCTCCGAAATTGGAGTTACCGACGCAGCTGATTTCAATTACTTTACTTCCAATAACATGTTTTGGCATTGAACATTTAACAGATAATGCATGATTAGTTCTGCAAATACACTATACGGGTACAAACTGTATACCAGGGGTATACATGGTAATACAACCGAAGTTCGTCTACTGGCTGAAACTCCTCCCTGCAGCTGATCAACAACTTTAAAATTGCACAGGAAGCGACTTAAAGGTTATAATCAACGACTTTTAACCACAGTCATAAAAGTGTACCTATCTCGCGTGCCTTCAAACACAACCCGATAATGAAAGCGTGCGGCTTTCAAGCGATACCATCTTTGTCTATAATCAATCAATCAAAACGTACCACTATCCATTAGATGCGTTGCTTGCCTGGAGCAGAGAAGAAAGTCTATCTACCCTTGGTGCAAATAGGTATCAGTTGCCGGTAACAACATGGAAATCATGTTCCGCGAGCCTCTTAACAGAGCAATTTGCATAAATATCCCGAAATTCGAGCGAGTTGAATATTCAAAGCGAAGCCAACGCGAAGATTGTTTGCTTCTCGTGTTGTGACACCTGTGCGGGTGCTGAAACCTGAATACATAAAAACGAGTGGACTGAAAGCGATAGAGATGCTACTACAGAAAAGTATACACTGAATGAGTGGGATAACATATTTTTCGAACTGGTCAATAGAAGAGCTTGTTAATTTAACGGTGTTTCGGTAAATGAAAATCTGAATACCAGTTTACAACATTTCCCTGAAAAATAACTTTAAAAAAAAAGGTTATATATATATATATATATATATATATATATATATATATATATATATATATATATATATATAGATATATATAGACACACACACACACACACACACATATATATATATATATATATATATATATATAGATAGATAGATATGTAGGTAGATAGATAGATAGATAAATATGTAGGTAGATAGATAGATAAATAAATATGTAGGTAGATAGATAGATAGATAAATATGTAGGTAGATAGACAGATAAATATGTAGGTAGATAGATAGATAAATATGTAGGTAGATAGATAGACAGATAAATATGTAGGTAGATAGATAGACAGATAAATATGTAGGTAGATAGATATACAGATAAATATGTAGGTAGATAGATAGATAAATAAATATGTAGGTAGATAGATAGATAGATAGATAGATAAATATGTAGGTAGATAGATATAGAAAAATATGTAGGTAGATAGATATGTAGACATATATATGTCTACATATCTACATATCTATCTATCTACATATTATATATATATATATATATATATATATATATATATATATATATATATATATATATATATATATATATATATATATATATAGATAGATAGATAGATAGATAGATAGATAGATAGCACTTTTTGGATCGTGCACTTTCATTTCAAAGAAAAATGCCTAATTGTTAATAATGTAAGATTATACATTTATATCTCGAGAAGATATTCAATAATATAATTATTTTATGTACTAATCAATTTATTATAACATATACGAAAGATTAAAAAATGCTATAATTGAAACATAAATAAAGGATAATATAGACGTGAAAGATAATTTTTCCCTACGCCTAATATATTTTTTAAAATGTTGGTGTGTTGATTACCCACCCGGCAATCGTTCAACAGGATGTAAGTTCAGAAGCATAGAGAGTTGTTCAAAATAAAATAAAAAGTGTCATTTTTGTTTTTATGGATTAGTGCTTGTTTCACCTTAATTCCTGACATGATTTTTGGTTATTAATGTCTCAAATTTTAACCACTTTTAAAAGAAAAAGGTGTTCAAATTTTTTAAACGAATGAATGGATGATTGAACGTGATAAAATTCCAAAACATCGTGAATTAATTCTTTAAAATACTAAAACACTTTAAAATACAAATATCTAATTATATAATAAAATAAATGGCTTTCGAACCAACAAATAATTGTGCAAACAAATGAATGGGTGACTGGAAGAGATAAAATTCTAAAACATAGTAAATTAATTTCTTTACTTTAAAGTACTTAATAAATACTTAATAAAATAATACTAATACTAATAATAATACTAATTACTTAATAAAAATAGGATTATTTTACTGCTCTATTAAATAGTAAAAAAAAATATTTTAATTTTCCAAAAATATTTTTAATTTTGAAGAAAAAAAGCTTGGTTGGAATATTATCTTTTTATGGAATCACTCATTTAATTGCCAGAATGTGACAGAATGTGATGGCCATACAATTTAAATTTTAAACAATAAACATATTTGTATTTCCTTTAATCGGGTAATACAGGCTTAGAGCATTTAATGTTATTTTATATAATTATAAAACAGAAAATATGAATTCTTAATTCCCAACTTCTTTGCATTGAAATGATAGTAAATCATAATAATAAAAGAAATAACAGAAAATACATTAGTATGGAATTAGCAATATTTTCCATTTAAAATGCCATGATATTTCCAATCAATAAACAATAGATACTAAACTCTGCCAATCTATCATTATCGATTAAACATTTTTTAAAGCATTATTTATTTTAACTTCGATTTAAACATAAAAAGAGATAGAAGATAGAAGGATATGCAATATCTCGATCAAATATAATGAAAAATACATGTTTAATTTTGAGAAACCAAA
>CM063504.1:124137868-124167868 GCA_032207245.1 Pardosa pseudoannulata | reverse complement strand
TACACGTAAAAAGCTTCTAAGTTTAATTTAAAATTTTTAAAAAAAATTATAATCTTTTAAACAACCCGGAAATAATACCTTTAAAAAATCCATGTCTTATTTTTTATCCGATATGTTACTCGGATTTTTATTCTGTGTTAAGTATAGATTATTCTTGAAATTCATTAATCTGGACATCAGTGAAATTTTTAAAACTTCAATTGGCGTCACTAGGAGCGTACATTGATGGTTGCCCTGAATCTGGGAATAGACTATTAAGTTTTCTTAATAACCTATAATCAATTTCGAATGTTGGTGTGAATAAATGATCTTACCTCGAAAGAAAATAGTTATGTATTGAAATTATTGGTAATAAAGCATTTATTTGATTTAAAATTATAAATATACAAGAAGTTTTCTTTAAAAGTTTAGGATAAGTCCATTTTTGACAAAAACTTAGTTAATGGTAACAATAAATGCAATCTGCTAGGAGCTTTTTAATCTGTAAATTATCGTTAAATTTGTTGCACTTTCTTTTTTTTCCCTTTCTAAAACGGCAATTTGTAATTTAAAGGTTAACATTTTTTTTTTTTTTTTTTAATCGCAGAGTGACAAAATATTTAGGGGTTCCATACCTCCCAAAGATAATAGGTCATGACCTATCACAAAATCTAAATACTTAATAAATTTACACAAAAATGTTTGAGGTATTCAGAACGTTTTTATTTGTTATGAATTTACACTTCTTCACAATAAAAATATAGAACAATACCGTTACCCATAAGATTTAAAAAACTACTTGGTAGATATTCCTAAATTTTCTTTTAAATATTTACATCATCTATCGAATGAATAAATATTCAAAGTTAAACAATTTGGTTAATTTTTAATGACTAATAAGCTATAACTTCCTTTTACTTTTACTAACTTTAATTTTCATAATATTTTAAACTTCTTGCAATAACAAAATTTTTGCATAATTAATTCATTCTGTAAAATACCCTTTTCAATCCACTGTAATTAAAGTTGTAAGTTAATGCCTGCCTATATTCTATATTAAGTTATCTTGCGGTTTGTAATATAACTTTTTTTTTTTCAAAATTCTAAAGTATTAATCGTTCTACATTCTACATTATATTAAGACGTATTATTTAGCGATTTTTTATATTGTACGTTTATATTTTATATAGACGTATATTTTAGTGATTTTTTATATGAGAGTCTCAATTATTTTACAAATTTTTGCATAATTGTATTAAGTATTTAAAGACATTTTTATTCAAACAGATGCTCTCTGCATGCTCCCGGCCTCTTTAATAGGTAACAAACCTCTTAAATAGAGCAATATTGAACAGAATTATATAAAAAAAAATCATAGAAAAAAATACATAGCTTGCTTGATTTTAAAAAAAAGGTAAACGCTGAATACTAATCCAAAGTAAAAGTCTAACATAATTATGAAGAATAAGTTTGTACTTAAAAGCAATTAAGAGCAGTATCAAAGAAAATTTTAACGAAAATTATTATATTTTTGCTTTATAAATAATAAAATATATGAAAGTAATAAAAATATGAATATAAAAATTTAATACGAAAGAGAAATATCTACGATACGGACAATATACCAATATTAAGTACAACCCTATTTGGTCCAATAATTGCATGTACTGGACAGTCTTGCCCTTTATGCAATTTTCTATTTCCAAATCCAAAATTTATGATCTCGGTTACCTCGCGATTAAAGAAATCTGTGCCAACTAAATTGAAAAAGAAGAAAAAAAATGGGCAACATAAAAAAGAAATATTTTAAAAATTTATTGACTTTACCTTAAAAAAAGGATATATAAATCTAATCTAGACAGGCAATATTGCTGGATTATATAGGAATATTAGTTATTAAGGAATAAAAAAGAATTCTGATTTTCATGTGTCTATTAAAAAAAAGAAAGAAGACTAACAAAGAATGAATAATTCTGTTATTTTCTTTTCAGCTAACGTTAAAAAGTATTCGTTAGTGTTTCATTGAAGTTATTTTAGGAATCCAGATTGATGTAACTATCGAAATCATTAAAGTAGAGGCTTCCAAAGTATAACCTGTACTTGACAGTATGCACAAACGCGCTTACACTGAACACGGTATGAACTAGCAGTACAAAATCACAGTAAAAGTATAGTTCATTTTTTACATTTTTGTCAATTTACTCAGAATTTTAATTTTACTACAAAACAAATTCCTTAATTCGTGAGTGTCATATTTTAACTGACATAAATATTCAAAAGCAATTTAAATTTATAACAGCAGGCCTTAACCGCCCCACCATTTTTATTTTCAAGATAATTATGTAGAAATTCTTTCCGTAAAATATATAATACCAATAAATTCTCTATCTTTTACCATTTTCATTCTTCTTTTCCTCTAGGAATTTAATTTCTCTTATTTTTATTATTAAAAAAATTATATATATGTAATATATCAAAATTATTTAACTTTAATATTTCTTCAAAAACCTCCTCTCTTCAATTTTAATTCATTTAAATATCTTTACCAGCCTCTAAATGGTGTAATCAACGGAGTATTTTCCACTTAACATTCCTTTCTGTCATAAAACTGTAAACTTTTTGTCTATAGAGCAGTTTTCAAGCTGGTGGCAAAACGTAATTTCGCGTTTTGCTGATATTGCATTTAATTCGCTTATTAAGCTGTTTTGTTGTGGGAAAATTCTTGTTGTCAGCGCTCTTGGGTGTACTTGTGTCAGAGCAGAGTGAACTCTGTGGCTTTTGATTGTATATTGTCCAGAAGAATAGATGTGCGGTGTTGCCGCTGTGAAATAAAGTTTTAAAATTAGACTTCTGAGTTCTGTTAAATATGAAGGCCGACTGCATTCTCATTACTTATAGCTGTTGAGTTTTCTCCTTGTGAAGGAGTGATATAAAAAATGGATTACACACACATATGTATATATATATATATATATATATATATATATATATATATATATATATATATATGTGTGTGTATGTTTATATATATGTATTTATATATATATATGCATGTATATGTATATATATATGTATATATATGTGTATATATATGTATATATATGTGTATATATATGTGTATATATATATGTATATATATATACATATATATATGTATATATATATGTGTATGTATATATATATGTATATATATGTATATATATATGTGTATGTATATATATATGTATGTATATGTATATATATATGTATATGTATGTATGTATGTATATATATACGTATGTATGTATGTATGTAGATGTATGTATGTATGTGTGTATGTATATATATGTATGTATGTATATATGTATGTATGTATATTGTATGTATATATATATGTATATATGTATGTATATATATATGTATGTATATATGTATGTATATATATATGTATGTATATATATATATATATGTATGTATGTATGTATGTATGTATATGTATATATATATATATATATATATATATATATATATATATATATATATATATATATATATATATATATATATATATATATATATAACACGAGTTTTACTTTAATTGGCTGTTTATCCCAATGAAACGTAGATCGCGTTTTTTATTTGTTTTACTTCTTGATCCAATATTTAATTCATTTCTAAAAATATATATTTCAGAACGGGGAAACTTCACTATATTCTCACACATAACACATTACTTCTCAAGGGGGCAGAGAAGAAAGGAGGAGAGAAAAAAAAAACAGCAGCATCAGAAAAGGGCATTTCCCGAAATAGAATCCGGGAGAGGACACCCATGCCACGTCTGGCAAAAAAATGCCCTCCCGGATTTGAAGGGGCAGGACGCATCTGTCTCTGACTGTAGGGCCCTGAACGTGCGGGAGGACAGAAGATGAAACGTCCGTCACACTTGGCACCTCCGGCAATTCCTGGAAAAAGGAGGGGGAGGCGGTGCCGTGGTGACGGTGGGCAGCTAGTCGAAGGGCAATCTGCGAGATGAAACTGTTGCCCTTTTCCCGATCGCCACATGATGTTTTAAGAGAAATTTAAAAGGCTAGATTATTATCCGAGACTGTAGATATAATCTAAACACATAGGTTTCTCTTACATATGTACTCCTATTTATAAGTATGTTTGTGTGTATAATCTACAAAAATTGTATTTTAAACGTAACTAAATTATTTCCCCTAATTTTAAGTTGAACGATTGACGAATTGGTAGGCTGCTGCTCCTCGCATAGGTGCCGATTTCTAAAAGAGAAAAATCTGTAGTTTATCGCAGCAACGATATTTTTTAGTCGATTGATAAAAATATGAATTATAAGATGGGAAAAATAGGGAAAAATAGAAAGGTTTATTTAATTTATGCAGGGTATCTGCCAAAATAAAGTGTTTCAATTCCATGACTTTTCCTGATTTAGCAGATCATTTTCCATGACTTTAAAAAGCTTTCGTTAAAGTATATATGAATAAAACTTCTGATGTACATACAAATAAAATATATGCTTTTAGAGAAATTACAGGAATTTTATCATAAAAGAACTATAAACTTACTTTATAAGTGTTAATAAACTCACATACATAAAAATAAACTGTTGTATCTACATACCTAAGTTTAATCATATAGCAATTTTTCAATCAAAATGTTTAAATTTGAATTCAGGGTACTTTGGTATTATCCAGGTGACTATGAATAATAGACAAATATAACCCTATAATGTTTATATACAGTATCCCTAGAGATAAACTTATATTTTGTGCAAAAATCTTAACTAATATTTATTAAAAAATAATTATTATATTAATAAAATTTTAATCTACAATTTAAGAAAAAACCAGAATAATATACATTTACCCACCCATTAAGCTTTCTTGCTTTAAGTTTCCTTGGTGAAGAAATTTTACTTTCTAATATGGTCAATAGGATAATACATTAATACCAAACTCAGTAACTTCAGTCAAATGACAAGTAAATACAGAATTAAACAATTCAATGCATTTTTTTTAATCGGTAGTTTAGCGGATCCATGACTTTTACTCATTTTACTTGAAAAATCAAGACTTTCCATGACAAAATTAATCCATTGTCTAAATCCATGATTTTCCATGACTTTTTAGGTGCGCGGAAACCATGTTTATGAAAGATATATTAATTTAGTATTCACAAATTCTTTAAAATTAAAAAAAATATCTGTTTATTGAAATAACATTTATTAGTGTATATATAAAACATAATTAAAAAAGGGAAAAATTGTAATACTGTTTATCCAATATATAAAACAAACATATTAGACTTTAGCATTTCCAAATGTTTACCTATAAGATTTTGCTATTTTCAAAAATTGATTGTCAAACTTATTTTCAAAACATTTTAAACTTTAACTGTATTTCCCAATTTATTAATTGTTCTAATATTTTATTAGAGAGAGATTGTCTAAAATCAGTTTTAAAAAATTGGGCTGAATATTCACATTTTACTTGCTGGAATACAAAATTATCGACAAAGAACAATTTTATTATGGTTTTAAATTAGTTATAAAAACGGGAGCCTACTCCCTTCGACTAAGTAGTTTACTCCTAGAAAAGAAAAGTAACTATTTTCGTTAATCATGTTTTTGATCTTATTGTTATGAAGCACATGAATATTGTCACATAAACAATATCTGTCTTTTAGCACGATAATACGTTTATCTTATGAACTTGAATAACATCATCTTACTTCTGATTGTCACATTCGTCAACCGGAAGTAGCAGGGAAACTGCTACTTCCGGTTACTGCCTGAAATAGCCCCAAAGTTGACAGAAAAACACAATTTTCTATAACGCACGTATTCCAAATTTGGTTTCTAAAGTCGTATTTAAGTTATCGTATTTACAGACAGACAGACAGACGATACACCCTACCCACACAGACATAATTTCCCAAAAATGGCATTTTCGGACTCAAGGATGTGCAAAATGAGAATATCTATTTAAATCTCAAGGTTGAATGTTTTTGAACGATTACAATAATTTCCCTTTACAAATCTTTTTGGAATCTTGTTTTTGACAATTACACTATTTTTTATATTATACTACGTATATTAGAAAGTAAAAATATCAAAAATAGGTAATTAAAAAAACAAGGGTAAAAAACGAATAAAATTAAATAAAGCTAAATGAAGGGATTAGAAATGCTAATAGTTTTCTCTTCTGAATTACTTTTATCAGTTAGTTGTGCACTTCAACCAATACAATTATTTTAAAATTAATTATTTAAAAATATCACGACCTGAGAAACGTAAAGTGAAACTCCTGGAAGCAAACTTTAAAACATTAGTGCAAGATGTTCTCAGGAATTCTACCCCCCCCCCGGAAAAAATATATAAAAATAGAAACGATACGAACTATAAAATAAAGCGATTAAATGTCGCGATATGAAAAGGGGGTCAGAGGGGGGACAGTCCGAACAGTCTCGGGATTGTTTTGGAACTAGTCAGGGGGGTGGGCCAGAATAAACTTAGTCTCCGGTCAAGTGAAACATACAATGGTTGGTCACGGCAAACTGGAGACAAGTAAAACAGTCGTACGTCAGAAGAATTAAATTGAATGGAAAAAAAAGGAGGGGGGATGCTTAAGAAAGAATATTTTTGTTTCTCCAAACCCTCCTTCACCCCCACCCTTTCCCTCGCTCCAGGAGAAAGAAAAGAAAAGAGAAAGAAAATTGTTCCATGTAATAGTTTCAGGCTTATTACGTCATAACGTTCGAATAAGCATTAAGATTAAAATAGTTTTCCCCGCATCAAATGACGCTAAACACCATTCGGGAAATAATAACCAAGGCAATTACCTTAATAAGTAGCCAATGAGTTATTTTAAAATTATTTCGAGATCTCAAGTAAAATGATTGATGAGCTCAAGGAAAAAAAAAAAAGTCAGCGACAAAAGTTTTCTCTCTGAAGTATGGCAGATGGCGCTGCATGTTGTTTAGAAATTTTTTTTAATAATTTTTTATATATATTTCACTCATCTCTTATCGGCTGTCCTTTAAAAATCAACTAATCGCTTTTTAAAAGCTTAAGAAGAGGAAAAAGATGTGAGCGAATAGCGTAATTATGGAAAATAAACCCGGAGAAATTGAAGTGAAGAAGCCGTTATTAGGAGAGATGTGTACTATTGAATCGCGATTTTTATTAATTTGTGGAAAGTATTAAACAGTTTTTTTTAAAGACAAATTATAAGTAGAAATAAAGCTGAAAATTCCACTACAAACTCCAAATAAAAAGAATGTTTTTTTTAAGTTTCGATATAATTGAATTTATATAGTATATTTAGTTTAGAAGAATTTAGAAGTAGTATTGTTTGGAGTTCTAAAACTGGTATTAAATATTTCAAATGCTATTATATTTGAAAATATGTTTTGCATTTATAACTCGAATCTTTTCAAACAATTTCTTAGTAAAATATTCCTGTTTATTGTTTGATTTAAGGTTTGAAATGGTATTTAATCCTATAAAAAATGCTGATAAAAATTTTTTTTTCATTCGAATTAGAAATACTGGATGTCCAGTTATTTATAAACTAGTTTTATTAGGTTTACAATTACCTATTTTAAAAAATTAAAATGGTAGTTGAATCTTTAATTAAGGCATAAAGGCATTAAATAAAAAAAAATACTTGGAAATTAATATACTCTTGAATTGTTCTCCATCAAAATTGAGAACTAAAAATGTAATATTTAATATTATTTACTACAGGAGAAAGATTACACACAAAAACTAATACGGGATTTTTTGGATAGGTTAACTTAACATTAAAATACCAACACTTAATACAAACCTACTTCTTTTATTCTGTTTTAATTTATTCACCTAATGTATACATATCTTTTTTATTTCTATTTTAATTCCTTACCCATCGCCTTTTTACAAATACTTTACCAGTCATTTAACCGGTTATGTTAAGTTTAGTGTTACATCCCCCTCAATTACTGGTACTTTCTTTTTTAATATGTATTGAAGTACATTAATCATTTTTACCTCAACGGAATAATGATTTTTATAATATGATGATAATTATAAATATCATTTATATCTAAGGGATTATCTAGCACTACAAACTTGTTCCCTGGTACCAATTAATAGGGTCTGAATTTTGATGATATATATTACATTACATATTTTTAAATATAATATTTAAAAACTTAATAAATTTTAGGGAAGACAAAATTTTACTAATTGTTCATTAATTGACATAGATCCCAAGGTTTGGTTTGGTTTGGTTTGGAGTGCTACGGTCTACTTTTAGCAACACGAGGGCTAATGAGACCGGGACCTACAGCTTAAAGCCGATTCCGAATAGCTACGAACATTCATGCCACTGTGGGATTCGAACCCACGAACTCCGGTACCAAAAGCCAGCACCCTAACCAATCGGACATAAATTCCAAGAGATAAGTTTACCAAGTTTTGACATAAATTTAATAGAGTTTATAAATATTCGTGTGGCAACTAATATCTTAGGAAAAAAAAAGTCAAATACAGCTTATGAAGCGTATGTGACACTTAAAACTTGTTTGAAAATAGAAGCAGATAACTCATAAAAGATTTTCTGCTACAAATTACCTACAGGTCTTTCATTTCTAAAAATAGAAAAAGAAAAGGTACTTATGGCAACACCCCTTACGGAGTTTGGAATATTTTTAACACCCCATAATAAACGCTCTACATAAGCATAAAAAATTACTGTCACTGTTAAGTAATGGATTGTTTTAGACGGTATAAGACTACTGGGAGAAAATGAAGAAATAATTACATTAAAGGTAATTTCAACAGCTTCCCCAGTTTTAAAACGCCAGGTTTATCGGTTTTAGACGGCACCTTTAAGAGAAAATAAAAAAACTAATAAATCTGAAAAAATTTTCATTACATCGGATTTTCCAGAAGATGTTTCTTAAAAGATTGTAAACAATTTTTAGCAAAAAGTAGGTAAAAAAAAAAAAAAAAAAAAAAAAAATACAAAAAAAGAAAAAAAAAAAAAAAAAAAAAAAAAAATAAAAAAAAAATAAAAAAAAAAAAAAAAAATAATAATAATAATAATAATAAAAATAAAAAAAAAAAAAAAAAAATAAAAAAAAAAAAAAAAAAAAAAAATAAAAAAAAAAAAACAAAGCAGAAAGAAAAAAAAAAAAAAAAAAAAACAGAAAAAAAAAAAAAAAGCCTCATTGCGGTTTTTGTTTCCGAATGGCAAAATATTTCAAAAACTGGTGAAATTTTTTACTTGATTTAACGGAGAATACAAAAAATGAAGGTTGTATATGCAATATATTAAAAACTTAACCTAAACGTAATTTAATTACTTTTACCAATTTATTCCATTTCGTTATGAAGTAAATAACCACAATTCAAGAGCTTAATCTCTTCCGTTTTCGTAAAATTTTTTAGTAATAGTAAAAAATTTACAAGTTTTATTCCTATTTCACAACTTGCACACTGGCCACTGATTTTGCAGTTTGAGTGACAACTGACCCAATAACAAACCACAGATATCAAATTATTATTATTATTATTATTATTATTATTATTTATTTTTTCTTTTTGTCTCTGTCTTTCTTGAGATAGTTAAGTTTGTATCAGTTTTCTGTCAACCGACTTCACTGGCAAACATATGAAGCAGAGTTGCGTTATAAGTTATAACGTTAACAAAAAGATATACTGAAGGATTCTGTTATCGACTGCTTCATTGTTTCTAAGCCTAACCCACGCCAACCAAATATGGGCTAGGTAATCTTTGGGAACCATATACAATTTAAGCCGTCGAAGATTGCTCATTCATGTGCTACATGTGCATACATGTGCTACAGAAAAATAATTATCCTGTTAGTCTCTCTAAACACATAATTGATAGCTTTAGGTTTAACGAACAATTTATTGATAATTAAATAATAAATAATCTTTAAATATCTAAATATATCTAATATTATAATGAATATCATCATTATGATTTAAATGATGCAATTAATGTAACTTCTTTTATGCTTGTGTTTCAATCTAGTGGTTTAGTTTTGTAATATAGTACATATGTAATTAGTATTTGGCCTAATGATGTTGTTCCTCATATTTTAACTCCTAGTTTTATTTTTCTAATCCATTGACAGTACTGACAAACTTACCGAAATGGGCAGGTCTTCAGTACCGGAGTTCCAACCCTCGAACTCCGGTACCGAACGTCCGCTGCTGGCATGGATCTTCATAGCCATTTAGAAACTCGGCTTTAAGCAGTAGGTCCTGGTTTCATTAGCTTTCGTGAGAAAAACAGTAGACGTTGCGCTTTAATCAAATCATCAACTAAACCAAACATAGCCAGCGGGTTGGGGTCGAGGTTCGAGCAGCCCAAATCTATGTTCATTAATTACTGGGGAATGTAAAATAGGTTCGGTCACAATGTCATAAGTTCGCAAACGGTACCTTTCGAGGGGGCAGGCCAAGTGAGGGATTTCTTCTTGGTATCTGCTTCCAAAATTATGAAGACCTAATTACGATGACCTATTTAGAAGAAAGCTACTAATTGCTTCTAAATTACTAAGATTATATCATTAGTATGTCTTATCCTAAGTAATGATGAACCTTATATGGTACTTCATAATAAAATGGCCAAGAAATTCTACACTGTTTAAGATGAATGATTAATAAGGCAAGTTCCTCACGTTTATTAAAAAAAATCTTTATGCAAACTAATAATTATCCTTGAAAATAAAGTTTAATCACCAGATTTTTTATGTAATATAATTTTATGCTATTAAAAGTCTTTATGCAAACTAATAATTACTTGAAAATAAAGTTCACCCATCACAGATTTATGTAATATAATTTTATGCGTTATTAAAAGAATCTTTATGCAAACTAATAATTATTTGAAAATAAAGTTTCACTCATCACCAGATTTTTATGTAATATTAGCGATATGGTATTTGTGTGCGTCTTGTTTTTTACTTAATATAAACCTACCACTTCCTGAAAAATTCACCTTCATTTTAATTAACATATAATTAAAGAAGTGATGAAAAGCAAATAGCATTGAAACATGTATACTTATAATGTTAAGATATCCGCCACATTAAATATATTTAGATCAACAAAAGAAAACTAAAATAAAAAAAACAACCAGAATTGTTTATGTTGGTCAAAATGTTAAGTATATCGATCTAAATTGCCTTTAAAAACATTTAATCCCTGTTTTCATGTACCAAGACACTTGAAAAACAAAAACAAAGACTGATAAAATATAAAGTTTTTTAGTCTTCAAAAATTTATTAATAATAAAATTGCTATAAAATTAAATGACTACACTGTTTACGTTCAAAATTTAAAACTACACACTACTTCAGTGCTTTTTATCAAAACAAATATCGTCAGTTTAACCCAATTCTTTAACACTAGATTGCCCGAGATTTCTTGTATACCTATATTGCCCCAAAACAGTCAAAATGACGGCATTGTGAAAAAATAACAAGCATGTAAAGAAATTTGTTTAAAATTAATTTTTAATATTATATAATAAAGAAGGGTGGAAGTAACTACAATTATTCATAAACCCATTTATATGTTATAGAAAAAATCACCAAATTCTAAGAAATTGTGTCATTATATTTCATAATTGTTTTTCTAATTGAAATTAAAAAACAGTCAAAATGACTGCCTTGGGCAATCTAGTGTTAATCTGGATTACTAAATATTGCAGTTTATAGAACTGAAGATTACTAACTATAAGAAGATACGACGAAAATTAACAGATTACATCATGTTAATGTATTAACCCCTTAAAGCATTTGCCGTGTCTGACACGGGCAAAATTCAAAATAAACATGCAATCACATTATTTACACTTTGTTTGAGTAACAATTTTTTTTAAACTAATCTTTTTCCACTGTAGTCACTTAGATCTAATTGCAAAAATAATTTATTCTATACCTATATATTCTTTTCAGTCATAAAATATATCATTTTTATCAGTTTTTCCGAAAAAAATATTTCAAATTTTGAATCCATGCTCAAGTTATTTTTCTGTCCAAAGAAAATGAATAGGAACTGACTATGGGGAAAAAAAATTTTTTTTTTTAAACAATATTGTTAAGCAATGCGTTAGAAATCGATTTTTAAAAAATGGACATCGTGATCAACTGAAAATAAAAACGAATGCGAGAAAAAGTTATAAAAGGTTCTAAAATTCACACAGTTCGTCCTTATTACAACCTAATATTTTTCTTCGACGCTCCATTCAATACATTATGTTTACGGGATCACAATAGGTACATCGTTCGTCAAACAATTCTGCTCTTCCATCTGAGTAATAAACGTATCCCGTTCTCGGCTGCCACACGGCTAATAACAACCCCCGGGGACCTAGAAAAAAAAGGGGGGGGGCGCTATCAGACGGAAGATGTCCAGATTCAGCAGGTAAATTCATTAGCTCGGCCGAAGAACGCTCACAATCTCGGTAATTAACGCGGCATCCCAAGAGACGTGACGTCAGCCCCGATCGTAGCGCCATCCGCTCAACTAGAATTTTAGTACACATAAAGTGCGGCTACGGCGAGGATGTATAGAATTAATCCCACGTGCCGATGGAGCGCTCAGCTGTTGAGGTAGAAATAACACGCGGACCACTATGTAGAAGGAAAAACAAACTAATTTGCAATATTTATATCAAACTTCATATTTATATAGTATTAACCTATCGTTACGTTTCAGTTAAGTTTTGTAATTAAAATAATAAACTAAATAAAAACTTTAATGTGTAATAAATTCTTTTATAAAATGAAAATCATATGTATTACTTGTTTTTCCTTGCTTTAAAATGCATTTTAAAGAAGTTCTTTTGCAAACGTAACAAAGTATTAGTAACAATGTTCGACAATAACAGTATAACGCTATAGGGTAAATGACACACACACTTTCCTGTGTGACGTCACAACTGAACGATAAACCATGCAGTTTGCGCCGGTATTTCTTCATTTCTCGGGCTTGAGCAAATGGGGCCTCTTCGCAACAAGAACTGCTCAGTTTTAGACCTACATTTTATCTACGGTGTTTGGTTTGGAGTGCTACGATCTACTTTTTGCAACACGAAGGCTAATGAGACCGGGACCTACTGCTTAAAGCCGATTCCTAACGGCTACGAACATCCATGCCGCAGTGGGATTCGAACCCACCAACTCCTTTTCCGAAGGCCAGCACCCTAAACATTCGGCCTATAGTGTTTGGAAAAACTATTATTATTAATATTTATTTTTCGAATAGAAACACCTATTTGGAAGAATGAGTCGGTTTTTAGTATGGAATTGATGCTAATGTGGACCGTGAACGTTTCATTCTTTGGTTAAGCGTAATATGCGAGGGGGAGGGGGTTAAATCTCATTTTATTTATAAAATAATTTGGTTTGATATACCTGTATTTACTATATTTGTATCGAGAGTGAGGATTGTGAATACACAAAAACGATTTGCTACCAAGTTAGAGTCCTCGTTTCGAATAGTATTTACAAACAGTAACCATTTATATATTCTATATATAAATGGGGTTATAGTGCGTTTGGTATTAATAAATAAAAGTAGTCTAAAGGTAAAAATGAACTTTATATTATATCTGTAGACAATATATTAGCTGTAAAATTATATAGCATCATGTATCTAAACTACATTATATCTATCTGTAAACTACAATAATAAAAAATTATTTTTCGGCTACTTTAAATTAAGTTTCTGTATTCATTAAACACGTACATAAAAGCATAAAATAACGCTTTATAAATAAAGTAAAATAGTATTAAATGCCACGAGAAAAAGAAACAAATTAAAAACTATTTTTTGAAAAATAATACACACACATTCTGCAAGAAAAAGGAAGAAGACTATAGGAAGTTGTTAATCTGCACAGTACAAGTCTGTTCGCGAGACATTTTTTCTATCTTCGTATAACTGAATAAAATTTACGCAAGGAGTCGTACATTCATCCGTATAATTGAATATTCGTATAATTGAACAATTTATTGCACAGGCCTTACGGAAGTTTCACCGAAGAGTACTTTGTATAACTGAATATTTCGTAGGAGTTCGTTATAAATGATTTTCTACAATGTGTGTATATATATACAGTGTAATGAACTACTACTTCTCTAAACTATCTGCTATTTTTACTAGACTTAAAAAAAAAAAAAAAGCTACGACTTCTACTACTCTTGTAGAATACTGTTCAATTTTGATGAGTGTTGTGAAAAAATTTGTTCATCTTCGTTGGTGAACCGATGTGAATTGATTAATTTGTGCTTAATTCAAGTGTTTTAAAATATTATTTGTGTGGTTTTATGTTCGACTGGCCTGTGTTTTTGATGTGCAACGCATCTACAATAAATAAAAAGACCCAATGAATGGATTTTATTTTAATTCACGACAACACACATGAGTGTGTGTCTATACACAAGGTTGGGAGGGGGAGTTTGTCCGTGTTTTTCAGTCTAGACAGATGTCTTTTCAGGTTGCTTTCAATCTGGTTCTTTCAGTATAGATCCTGTTTTGCGATTGTGTGAAAATAAGATCTTATTTTAGTGATAATATACAAATTTACCAATCTGAAACGAGTACTAAGTCAATGTTTCGTTTTAGAGAAAGTATTATGGAAAAAAAAAGAAAAATATAGGTGTATTTATATCTAAATTAATATTTACTGATTTATAAATAAACAATACATTTATTCAAGGAGTTAAGCTTCAAAATGTAAAAAGGAAAAATAAATTGACACCAAAGCCTTTAAAATGGAGAAACGGGAGGAATAATTTGAGAATATTCCATCCGAAATTTATTAATTGTAGTTAACTTTTTTATTTCTGCAAAGGTTTTGTAATTATATATAAGCGTGTGTATTAATATAAAAGAAATGAAGCTGTATAATATACAATCGGACCCCAATTTAACGAACCCCTATTTAACGAATTTTTAAAGAAAATTAACAAAAACGAAGTCAAACACCCTTATTTAACGAATAATAAATCTCGACTTATCCCATTATTTTAATTACCATTTTTTTAGTTAGTTTGGATTAGATAAACTCTAGATTACTTTTTAAATGACATAGTCATCTTGTCTTGAATAGGAATATCTTGTAATCAGCAATTTTTCGGCATGAAAGAGCCCATTGGACCTCACAACTGTAAATGAGTCATGAGTGCACCTGTCGAATGATTTTTAGGATAGGAAATTCCTTTCTCATCACTCTCCACTCTGGTGATCGTGTGTAATTTGTCACGTGACTAATTACTCTCTCACAGGAGTACAAATACAGGATTTTTTTTTACTTTTGGTTTTGCACCCCAATATTACGAATAACCCCTATTTAATGAGAAAAAAAAAATTAGGTTTCGATGAAGCCGTTAAATTGAGGCCCGACTGTGTGTGTGTGTGTGTATGTGTGTGTGTGTGTATATATATATATATATATATATATATATATATATATATATATATTTACAGAGCACAATACATAAATTATATTCCCCTCCTGTACAATAAAGTATTTAAGGTACAAGTTATTAGGATGTTTATGAAAGGTAATAAAGTGTAAAATATTTTTCTTTAAACCGGTGCGTTGAATGCTTAAAAATGTAACACTTGTGTAGCAGCTTCCCATTAACGAATAGCGCGAGTGCATATGCAAACACTTCCCGAGTCATCGATGATGATAACGCATATTTGTGGGTCACTTACATATAGGAGTGTATAATCCCTCGATACGTATCTCATTCCAATGTGGATTGCATCGATAAGGAGCGACAGATTACAGGCGACCTTTTACACCGGAGAATGAATCGTAATTTTTTTTTTGTCATGGCGTCCCTTTATCGCGCAACAAGTAAACAAGTAAACAAATGTTGGCATCTCTTACCCTCCCCTCGGCAATTGAAACAAAGATTGTTCGACGAAGAGCAGCATTTCAAGGATTTGTCGACTAGCGTAGGAATAAAATTTTGAGATTCCAAGGTAGTTCTGTAAAATGTATCAGTTTCGTAATTTCTTATCTAATTCAGACTACTGCTTCGTGCACTTATAAAAAGTGAGAGGTGTAGATCTGATGGGAAAAAATTAGTCTTCTGACATGTCAAGTATTGGCTTCCTGACTATACTCTAAAAATTCTACTAAATTGGAACATTGATAGAACTATGAAAGCTAGAAGTTCCTAACAGGAGCGATGCCTTCCCTAATCAGCGTTGGTTTGGTTTGGTTTTTGGAGTGCTACGGTCTACTTTTTGCAACACGAGGGCTAATGAGATCGGGACCTAATGCTTAAAGCCGATTCCGAACGGATACGAACAACCATGCCACTGTGGGATTCGAACCCACGAACTCCTGTACCGAGGGCCAACCCCCTAACCAATCGGCCATCGTTCGGCATATCGTCGTTTAAATTTGGACTCTGAAATTTAGGAATGCAATTCGTCCTTTTATTTTGTACAAGAAAATAAAAATCAAAATAGGTATATAAAATATGCTAATATTTTAATATTGGTATAATTAACTATTATGGAAGTAGGGGTGATAGAATTTTTTCTTTTAATAGAATTGTCTGGTCAAAGTGGCGAATTAAATTTTCCCTTCGAAAACTCCTTATAAATATATCGAGAATATGCAGAAAGTCTTTCGTTTTTTTTAAACACCTTATTTACTACCAAAGTAATTGTTATTTAAATAAAATTTAACTTTCACGAGGTTCCGGATAGTATCGGGTACTGTAGGAAACAGTTAAAAAACATTGGGGATGAATCATACACGACTTCCTTGAAGGCTTAATTTATATATATTTTATCTACATTACATTTGAACACATTTTATTTTAATTTAATATAGGAACCTCTTATTCTTTCACAAAATGGGCAGTTACCCAACTGGTAAAATATTACCTTTTAATATCATCAGAAGTTTGTACAATAGTATTTCAACAGCTAGTAGTATTCAACAATAAGGCTCAATTACTGCCATTTGGCGAACATCGGCAGTATTAATATCCGCTATATTACGATATTTCGTTATATAGAATAAAGATTGTTATTAAAAATGCAAGTGTTATAACAGTCTAGATGTTAACTAACTAGACTAACTAGATGTTATAACAGTCCTGCATACAGAATTTCAACCTTCTACTGCTAATCGGTTTTCAGTTCTACTCGGCAGTGTTAATACACTCTAAATTGAAAATTTCCATTATGTATATAGGGTAGATTAAGATCAAAACGTGGGGAGTACAACTATATTTTATAGCAGTCCCAAATATAAAATTTTAATATTTTTCACCTAATTGTTTTTTAATGTGATATATATACTTACTAGTAAGTATTAGGTATAGACATAACACCGAAACTCATTCAAGGATAATCAAAATGGATAAATACAGTTTTAAAGTTTATTTGTATGTAAGTACAGGTGGAAGTAGTGAAAATTGATTCAGGCATGGCCAAAAACGGCTTTTCCGTTGAAATATGAACATTGAAATTTTCCTCGTGTACTATACTTCTTCACTTGGTACAAGGAAATAAAAACAGGGCCCCAGAGAGATTGGACTTTAATACTATGTTTATTATGAGCGAAAAGTCTACAAAGGAATTATACTAATGCAATTAGAAGTAAAATTTGAAAGTATTACATGACTTTCACTAAAGAAGTTAAGAATTGATACACTTTTCCAAATTTTCTTGAAAACCCTAGAAAGGTCAAAAACATATGATAAACATTCTGTAAGATTCGTCTCGTCGCCATTTCGAGAAGCTTTTTCTTAGATTATAGCCGTATAAAAAATAAAATCTAGATAAAATAGTAAATTAATGAAAAAGTAATAAATGAAAAAGGGAATCATCTGATATAACAAAATCATTTGCATTAGTTCCCACCCAACTTCTAACCGAAGGAAACTAATTTGTAATTTATACTTTTAAAATTTCAAATTTAACAGAAATTGGACAGTGTAAGTTTTATTTTGACTGACTGTAGTCCTACTGTCCTATCTCGAATAAAATTGTCTTTATCTTTTTGTATTTTACACTGCCTAATGCCATTCGAAATAATTTTTTGTTTTGTTTTGTTTTGTTTGGAACGCTATGGTTGTCTGCTATAGTTACACGAAGGCTAATGAAACCGAGACCTACTGCTTAAATTTGATTCCGAATGGCTACGAACATTCATGCCACCAGCCATTCATGCTACTAGGGATTCGAATCCTCGAAATCCAGTACCAAAGAACAGCACCCTACCATTCAGCCATCATTCGATTGCGAAAAAATTTTCATTAGTTCCTTAATGAATTTTTTAAACAATTTTTAATCAAATTTGCTGGTTTTCGTTATTTTCTAAAAGTGTCACTCAACCGGATATTTTTTTTAACAAAATAGCACTTCTGCTATAGCTAATGATGGATTACGGATATAAGACATTAACTTATCAGTAAAAAAAATTTAGCAGTTGAAGTACAGTTACAATTGTCATTCGTAAAAGTTTTTCGAGTAATGAACATTTGACAACAATATAACATGTTAGAATATTCCACGGACAATTGGTAATTCTCGATTGTCCCATATCGCGTAAACAAAGAGACCACTTTTTTAATCTCGACCCAGAGTAACCTCAAGAATGTCAACGGACTTATCGAATTACCTCCACGTGGCACCGAAAAAATTATGTCCGTGACCCACATATTTTTCGGTGATAATAGTCACACTTTATATATTTTAGGCATACATAAACGAGAAGCATAGAAAAAAAACCCGCTTTTTTCACGTAAAATCACAAATTGAAACTTTGTAACAGAGATAAAAAACGGAAATCAACCTAATCTCGAAAATCCAAGATCCAAGGTTACCTATCACTCGATGCCAACGACTCCCGCTGAAATATTATGGAACATGTATCATAAGGCAAGCAAGATTATGCATTATCTTGTGTACAAATAAATGACGTCAGAACAAACAAATCCATGGGAAGACGAATTAAAACTCGCTCTTGTAATACATTGCGAAACATCTTCGCTAAAATAAAAATAGAATAAACTTGGTGAAATATTTTGTTAAAAGACTTAATGATATAATGTCAATAACTTTATGATAAACACGGAAACAAAATTTCATTGATTTGATTGGTGTTCAGCGTAAGACTGTTACATAACAATACTAAATTAAATAAAAGATCAGTTTATTAATTTTGACAATTTGTGAAAAATCACGAAAATATGAAATCAGTACAGCTATTTATCCCCTATATAATAATAGCCTAAGTTATCTGTCCGTCTCTCCTCGAATTTATGAAGCGGTTGGACCTGGAATGGATAGATGCATCCATATTGGATTCTTAATGAGTTATGGTTAGCAAAATTTAAAGCGAGTAAAGTAACTCGGTTTGAATGACAGCTTCTCTTAAACTATCATTCCGATTCTAAAATAAATTGGTATAAATATGCTTCATATCACAGCAAAAAATACTCCCGTCTTTAAAACGTTCGAAATTCACACCTTCCCCCCTTATCGAGCGTTTAATGCCATTATTTCGAGCTCTATTTTCCCCAGCTATGAGCAGGCGATTAAATTTATCAATTTATCGCATAATAGTTTCGACGAAGCAAGGGAAACTTTATATTATCTTTTAAATGAATTCAACGTGATTCTAAATTTCATTTACAGTATCGGGAGACTTTACAGGAGTATAAAGATAAACAAATTTTGAGCGTGTACCAGATAATTCTCAGCCAAAAAACAAACTATTTTTTACCTGTCTCATAGGGTACTTTACAATTATTGACAGTTTGGTTTGGTTTGGAGCGCTACGGTCTACTGTTTTGCACACGAGGACTAATGAGACCGGGACCTACAGTTTAAAGCCGATTCCTAACGGCTACAAACATTCATGCCAGCAGCGGGATTCGAATCCTCGAATCCTGGTTCCGAAGAGCAGCGCTCTACCATTTGGCAATCGTTCGGCTTTGAAAATTAAAATTTTTGTTTGATCCCGTCATATGACGGGGTATATGCTAGTCACTTAAGATAGTATCTATATATCAATAAAAGAAGGAAGGTAAAATTTTCTCAATTTACGTAATCCATGTGTACTGATTTTGGAAGCTTGAAGCTGGAGACCGGAAAGGTATCCTTTTTTAATCCATTCCCCCATCTTTTACTACAATAATCAACATAACTTAAATGTTTTTGGATACAGGGAGTTCAATCCGTTGCAGACAAAATATCAGTAGTTATAACCCTCGTTCCTTGAGTTTAAATGTGTATACCGACAGACACAAGACATTGCCTACACACTGATCCGTAACACAGGAATACTGTATGGAGAATTTGCAAAGAAAATCCTTAAGAAGAAAATAAAATCTAGCAACGTTACTCAGTTTCAAACTATTACTGATTCAAACTAATTCCGCTCTATCCAGCGATAAAGCCTTTCGACTGCAGAATATAAAGGGCTTCGTTACAAAACGAGTCAGAGGATTTTGTTTAATTTAGAGAAAGCAGGCTTAAACACATACACGGGAAAAAACGAAATCCGTCGATTGCGGCTTCAAAAAACTTTGTGCTTGTTTACAACGAAATTCAGGAGAACAACAAAACAAAGAACGGGAATCCTTACAGGGCAACGGAATCTCATGCATTTGTAATGTAATTACGGAGAACCGTTTTCGGACTAAAGGATTTGATTTACGTGTGTTCGAAACCTGGAAGTGAAGAAAGCAGAAGGTGATTTTAAAAGTTGATGGCGATTTCCTAAGTGGTATTACTGGCGACAGCGGCAGATTAAATGTAACGAAGTTAAGATCAAGAATCGAAGGACGGACACGTTTTAGACAGCGATGGTAGTTAACGCAATGTCACACATTTTGTAATCACTAATTCCAAGCTACTGCCGCCAAAGCACAGATGCCCTAGCACAGATAATTTTAATTAATACTTTAAATACCTGACATAACACGGTTCAACGTAACACTGAAAAAAAAAATAATGTAGCAAATCGAGTACTGGGAAAAAGGTGAAAATTAGTGGAAAGGTTTACGCAAATATTTCAAACTAATCATGTACTAGAAAAAGTTTGGTAAGAAAATAGCCATAATTAAACAATTATAAAACTGAAACCTATAGAACAATAAATACCAATGCACGGGAATATTACAGCTTCTTATTAGAATAAGAAATTACGGGCACTAATTTTCACGGTATAATGTCTAGAAAATGAAAGTCATTATGACCTAGATTTTAACGTATGTTTGAAGAAGTATTTATCCGTATCTCTGCAGCTCTATGGTAAACTTTTTCACTGCGATAGGGAAAGTAATAAATATTCAGTAGTATAACTAAACACAACATCAATATAGTAACAAAATAGAACAATGAACAATATTATGATCTGAAGTAATCATAACATGTTTTTTGAAATGCACTCTTAAAAAGACCTATTAAAAAAAAGAAAAAAAAGGAAGAGCTATGTGCAAATATTGGAGGCTTCACTAGTCTTATAAAGGCTCGATATGTAGCAATACTTTTGTAGATTAAGGAAAGTGTATAACATTTTGTTTTGTTATCCATTTTTGAAATACTTAATACCATAAAGGTTTTTAAATGTTGAGGTATCATACACAAAAAGTTAGAACAAAATATATTAGCTAAGTATTTCATGTTGTAATCAACGAGTCATTCGTTGTACGTAATTTACCGAGATAGTATTTAAACTATCCAGCTGCTCGTTTTAAGTAATGCTTAACTCACAAAAATGCAATTTCAGATTACGATACGGGGTGAATGCATCTAAAATGCAGTCCCCCTTGGAAATAGGGGACCAGGCACGTGCGCCGAATTCTTCGCCTTAAATCGGGTCCTTCATTCATTAATGAATGATAGCTAATCTGAACTGTAGAATTATATCAACCATGAAATGAGTGAAAGTTATTCTCACTATTTCTCAACCAGAACTTTTAAGAGGATAGCTCATAATTATTCTGAAATTATGTAGTAAGGAAAACTACGTCAGATAAGCAGGTACTTTCAGATATATCGTAAGAAATGTTTTAGAAACTGTCGAATTACTTCTTTCATTCTTGCTATTTTCACATGCACGTATTTCGGGCACAGGTATATATAAGCACTGATATAAATTACTGAACTTTCCTTTACGCATTATATCCTGGATAGTCTAATTTAGTTTGGTTTAGAGCGCCCTTTCGTCTGCTCTTTTGCTACAGAACCAAACAGGAGGCACTTTATTGCAAATTAGAATTAATATACTACTAAACAGACTAAATAATTTTAGAAAATATTAAATGTGCATTATAAAGAAATATAAAAAAGAAGCACCAATAATGACACTGACGCAGAAAAACGTATTACAAAAATATAACAAATCTTGGAAATTTCTATGTATAGATCATACTTAAGCTCAATAATTCGTAATAAATTTTGGTATCTTATGCAAAATATTTGTTTATCACTGTACATTACGACAAACAGGCAAATATGGGGAAAAGTTAAAGAATATTTGCTACTTAATTGCCTAAGAAATTTTCATAAGTATGAGTAACATTACAAAACAAATTCTAAGGTAAGTAGATTTACCTTAGAATAACCAGATAATTTCTTTGTGCAATATGCAATTATAACATATAAACTATTTACATTTGATAGAAATACATAAAAATTAACGCTGGAAAGAATGTTTCCTGGTAGAAAGCATGCATAAATGTTGAATATAAATATAATAGAAGTGATATTCAGAAAACATAACAAGTAGTAATAAATATCCAGTAATAATTTAAAATATTCTGTTCGATACAGAGCATCAATATATTAAGAAAATACAGCAATTAATAATATAGTTATCTGCAGTTATCACAACAGGTATTTTAAAATGATTCTGAAATGATTTAATTAACGAATGCTTGATAGGTGATATGAGAGGAGTTTATGTAATTGTTATTTCAATTGAACTCAATTACATTGTCATATTACTTATAATGTAACTGAATTTAAAATTGAATGCGTCCAAAATTACATAATAAATAATAGGTAAATATCAAATTCATTTTACGGAAGAATTTATTAAACATATGAAAATAAAAGATATACTGGTTTATAAAATTAATACAAAATACGAGAATTTAGATTGGTTGTCTTAACCAATCTAAATTCTCGTATAACTATAGTATCATACGACATTAACTGTTGGTCTTTAACATTTAATCAATATGCAAACATGTAAATATATATGTGCGTGCTAAACAAACGTGCATAAATTTTAAACTAACCTTTGGAAGAGTTGTATATACACTCCATTTTACTGTTCATGCCAAAACACATGGCAAACGTTGAATAATAAATCATGATTGCTGAAATACCCGTCGAAAACAATTGTCTGTATTTTTGTCATTAGATGACGACAAGTCTTGCACTAATAAAAGAAAACTATCCGAAATAATTATAAAATTGTTGTTGATAGTGAATAGAACAAAATTGTGAATTTAGGTTCTAAGATTCAAATTAAAACTTTTTCAATGTTTGTATAAAAGTTTTTGGAAGATTAAGTTCTGACGTACACATTTCCATGCTAGCGACTATAGTCGTATTTTCCACAAAATCTAATTGAAACAAAAATCGACATTTTACACGAATGTCTCTATTCAGAGTTGCTTAGGAGTAATTGTTGATTAGTTGTCATAAAATTATATGGGCCAGTGTGACCAAAATCGTTTAATGGCTAACCGCGACTAACCAATGGCGGGAAGCAATTCTCCGTTTAAACAGAGTTTAATTGTGGTTAGCCGTTAAACGACTTTCATGAGACCGGCACTATGTCAGTTAATCAACGATTAGTTTTAACCAAATGTAGTGAGAAATGTTAAAAAAAAATGCAGTTTTAGATAGGCGGGAAATAACTAATTCACCTGATGAATTTTTTACCTAATAATATTGCCTATATAGTTTTAATTGCTATACTGATAATTTTGTATGCTGATAAATGTCTGATAACCGACCTGTATTTTGTAACTCTTGCCATTGACATTCTGTGATTAAAATTTGGAGGTAAATTCCCTAAAGAAATGCCTGTAAGAAAAAGAAAGGAAGAAGCGAATCTGACTTCAGCTTATGCATACAAAAGTTTATTTGCTTTGATTTTAAATGGAGGGTTAAGTACTGACTTTTAGCATTTTACAAGTATTCAACAAGTAAAAAAGAAAACTATTTTGTAAAAATAAGTAGGCACTGATTTAATTTATGGCTGTATGTGTATTTGTGTGTGACATTTTTGTTCTCTTTAGAATTGATTTTATACACAAGAATTATCTTCAAATGTACTTAGGACACCTTACTTTACAAAAATTCTGCTTGTTTGTTTGTGTACAAGATTAACAACATTATACTGGGTTACGTATAGTGTAAATGGAGGGTTAAGTACTGACTTTTAGCATTTTACAAGTATTCAACAAGAAAAAAAAAAGAAAACTATTTTGTAGAGATAAGTAGCCACTGATTTAATTTATGGCTGTGTATGTGCATTTGTATGTGACATTTTTGCTCACTTTAGAATTGATTTTATACACAAGAATCATCTTCAAATGTACTTAGGGCACCTTACATTACAAAAATTCTGCTTGTTTGTTTGTGTACAAGATTAACAACATTATGCTGCGTTACGTATAGTCTTTTACTCAACTATTGGTCGAAAAATATCATTTGTATGAATTCATGATAAATCATAACATTTTAGCTCACTATACAACTAATTTTATTAACAAGGATAAACTTAAGTACTCGAAGTACATCTTTCATTATAAAAATTCCAACTGACTGTTTGTGTACATACTGATTCACGTATAATGTTTCATTGGATTTTTAGTCAAAAAATATCATTTGTAACAATCCACAATAAATTATAATAGCTAAATAATATTTTAAACTATTAGTACAAATATATTTTATGTTTCACTCTAAACTTTTGGTTAAAATTGCCTGGATATTTACAATTTATTTCTTAAAATACAAGGGGTAATTTATCTTGGGACCTATTGCTTAAATTCAAATTCGAACGGTTATACACATACATGACATGACAAAAGTGCGATTCGAACTTTTTATTGGTAAACAAAGAGAAAAGTTTTGGATACCACACTACCTGCTTATTCATGGCATATATATACATTTTCGAAAAATATATATATTACATATATTTTTATAAATATATATATATAAAAATTAGGAATATAACATATATCCATATATATATACATATATATATACACATATATGGCTATATATATATATATATATATTCGATTTAATAAAAATTATATATATATATATATATATATATATATACATATATATATATATACATATATATACATATATACATATTATATATATACATATATATACATATATATACATATATACATATATATATATATACATATATATATACATATATACATACATATATATATATATATATATATATATATATATATATATATATATATATATATATATATATATATATATATATATATATATATATATATATATATTTATATATATATATATATATATTCGCAGTATTCAAGGGTTAAAATAGTGAAATAAGAAATTTGCTGAAGCGAAAGATCTAATGTCAGACTATAATACAATTTTATGGCTTCTGAAGTTACTTTCATCCCCCCTCTCCACCGATCTTCAAATATATGGAATTTTTGAAGAGTTTATCACTTACTCTCCAAAAGCGCGTGGCAAGTGTTTTCCACGATTCCAAAATTCCATTCTTTGTGGAGGATTGAAATATGACCTCAGTATATTTATATATAAATGGAAAATCAAGAATGCACGAACACAAACGTAATATGAATTTTTGAATGCCCCAGATATTTGAGGAAGAGGAGATGAAAGAGGGGGCAGAAATTCCTACTTAAAAATTCCGGCATTGATTACTGGATTTCTGGGATGCAATCTTCCCTCATTTGAATTTCCATCATATATGCGGGCGAGGTCAAAGCCCAGGGGGAACATCACCACTGAGGGGTATATACCACAGGGGGAGGAATAAAATGTGGGTGGGGTGTGGAACAGGTAGAATGTCAAAGAGGGTTCGAAAAGTGGGAGGGGCATCACGCATCGAACATTTCCTGAAATCTCCCTTCTCATTTTATGTACCCTTCATTGCATATACTTCCCTTCCCCCACTCTCCCCCCTACGGGATTGGTAGGCTATTCCCCCGCATCAGCTGAATACACACTCACACACGGAGAACCCCTTTTAACATAGAGAGAGACGCGAGGGAGGTATGAGAAAACCCCCGTAATGGAGATTTCAGAAACGTTCAAGAAAAGCTCAGAAATCTTCGATTTGCAGGAATCTTTTTTTTTCCCCCTCTCTTTTTCTTGTTCCCTTCGATACAATGTCGCAACGCCGGCGTGTGGACATTTTGAAAAAGCGGAAGAATCACTAAAGAGGGGAAAGTGGGGAAAAAAATGGTTGGGAATGGCTTCACAGCCGGAGAGACAGCGTGATGTATTCCTTCAATGCATTAAGAGCTCCCAAAGAATCGTTCCGGTAGACCCGCGCGAGATTTGGAGCAGCAGGAACAGGAATTCTATGGAGTAACGGGATGAGGCCTTTTTCTTTTTTTCCCTTTTTACTTCTGTTGCTGGAAGGGTAAATAGAAACGAATAACGAGAACGATATGCGTAGTCTGCCTTCTAACAGTTTAAATAATCATTCGTTCATCATACTATCATTAAATTTTTCTCCTTTAATCTAAAATATAAGCTAGAAATAGTTTTATTTGAACTAATAAAAATTATTAAAACAGTTATTATAAATTACATAGCACAGCTTAACTGAAAACGAAAGAAAACTTTGAATACCTTTTTTTAATATTTTTTTCTACAATGAAACTGTCAAACGGTAGCCCAATGGGTAGAGCTCTGGGCTTGTACTGGAGTTCGTGGGTTTGATCTCCCTGCTGGCATGTTTTTTCGTACCAGTTCGAAATCGGCTTTAAGTGTAGATTCATTAGCTCATACGCAGCAAAATGCTGGACAGTAGCGCTCCCAACTAACCAACCAAAGTAAAAGTTTCTAATGTCCTTTAGAAACTTTATATATGAATTGAGAGCGGCAAAATCAATTTATTTCTATGTAATTTTTTTGTCTTATTTTTCTTTATATTAATTTAAAATAGTTTTCAACTCTAAACTTTTGTAAATCACCAAAGGCTGTCATAAAAGATTCCTCAAATTTAACCGTTGTTTACATTTCTACTTTTTGAAAATTAAAGGACTAAAAATTAAAAGAACTATTTTTTATTTTTGAAATAAAGAAGACACAACTATGTTATAAATCATTATTCATTATAAAACATTTACCAAAGTTCATTACAAACCCCACTTAATTTTTGCTTTGTATATTTTAAAGACACACCTTTATTTTCGTATTTATTTTGCAAAAGATAAGTTTAAAATCTATCAAAAACATTTCCCTTACACGAAAATTCATTGAGAAATCTATAGGAAAAGAGGGAGTTAAAAAAAACTTGAAAATTTTTTTCCCTGCTTTTCTGGGAACAGTTAATGAACGGAATTTTCGAAGAATGAAACAACCTGTAATGTAGAAGACAAAATAGTAATACTATTTCAAAGTATATTTAATTTTTTTACCCATTAATTACAGAGAATGTTTGGCATCTGTGGATTCCAATTTCTAAACATGATACATAATAACTTGAGCTTACACATTTATATAAATTTTATATTTTTATGAACACCTTTCTCCACGTGTGATAAAAGGAAGTAAATAACGACTACTGCCTGAAGCCTTATGCATGGCTTGAACATAGCAGCTTCCAGAAGGTTATACGACAAAAGTTGTATTGCATAGAAGTTAGAGTCTAAGATTATTCTATACGACTGTAATACTGAACCCCCATGGTCTGTCATAATTTCTTTTTTTCTTTTTGTGTGTGTTACTCTCAGAAACAATACTCTCAATTTACACACACACACACACACACACACACATATATATATATATATATATATATATATATACTTACACACATGTATATATAATGCATAAGAACACTTGACACAGTCGTGGACGATGATTAATCAAAAGGTATATCTTCATCGAAATAAAAATTTTATTAATTAGAAATCGTAACAACATCTCAAATGTTCAAGTATTTAAATATCGCGCCATTGTCATTTTCATTTAGATCTCACACCAGCGTAAAGTTAACAGAAGAAACACTTCAATGTAAAATCCGGCGTTGCAATCTTTTATAGACTATAAAAGTAATAATGTGGCACATCTCCCTGTAACCTTGGGTGATATCTTGTTGTGGTTTGGTTTGGTTCTGGAGCTCTACGGTCTACTGTTTTGCACACGAGGGCTAATGAGACCGGGACCTACTGCTTAAAGCTGATTCTGAAAGGATACGAACATCCATGCCATAGTGGGATTCGAACCCACGAATTCCGGTACCGACGGTCAGCGCCCTAACCAATCAACCAGCGTTCGGCTTGATATCTTGTTATTTCAAGGCCACACTGCAGAGTCTAAAAATAACTATGGACTGTTTCGTCCCTTGTGAAAAATTTTCGATCTAGATTAAAGCGAAAAATGAGTTTCGGTTTAACAATTTAGTTTTACACACAAGTACATATGAAGAGAAATTAAAGTAACTATAATGATTACAGTTAACATAATAATTCATTTGTATTTGAAACCATCGTTGGGATAATATTATCCACTTAGATTTTTATCTCCTTATCTAAAACAGCAAAACTGGGGGATGGATTACGGCTTTCTGAAGCAACATCAAGGAGAAGGGAAGGGGAAGCAACGGGTAGATAATGTAACATTCGAAGCGAAAGAAATGCATTACTTCTGCAGCCAGAGAACACATCCTCCTCCTCCAAATCTACATAAACAAAAGGCATTGTGGCAGGAACACCCACGAAAAGCGTTTCGTGATTAGATCACTGGGACTGAATTCGTAAGAGTCACTTATCACCCACAATGGACTCCTTTATCAGCGATTCTGCCAGAGAATGGAGCCGTTTCTGCAAAATATGGAAATTAAAACCGATAAGGGATGGATGGGAGTACCGGCAGACTAAGGGAAATTTTAATTTGAACGATTACCCGGGGAAGGGGTTACTGAGATAATAGGATTCGAAAGGCAGTGAAATTGTGGATCTAAATATTTTGTCTTGCATTTTACAAATAATAAACACACATGCGTGGCGAATAATTCGGGTGGATAATGAAACAGGTTTTACATTTATCCCTACTTAAATGGAAACTTTATAATACCTCAAAATAGTTACCCGTCATACACTATACACTTTTGTCAACGGGTGTACAGATGGTCGGAAGCTCTTTTAGAAACACTCTCAGATCTCTCAAGCAGATCTCTCAATTTTTGTCTCACAGTACCTTAAATGTGCGAAATGCCTGTAAAACTTTATTTTTTTAGAACCCCGTTGAAGTTTTAGAAAAAGAAAAAAAAAAATCCGATAGTGACCGGTCTGGGGAACACAGTAGATGCGATAATTTAGATTCCATATGTTGAGTCAGGGAGTATTTATAAGCGCCAAGTTTAACCAACTTTATTGCCAAGGAAAATCGAAAGATTATTAAATAAGATCAAAATCCTAAAACAACCTGTCAACAACTCATAAGTTAGTTTTAATCCCGACTAGTATGATTATATCACACTACCAAGGTTAAAAGAAAAACTGAAGTTCCATTTCCCCCCCTCTTTCCTTCTCTATATTAATAACCTAACACACCTGGAAAGGCGGATAGGCCCCAACATTTTTGGGGGAAACACAAAGTCCCCAGAATGTCCCACCTTTCCAATTAACAAAACTGGGAAATTGTACATTTCGTTCTAAGTTAACGAACAGTGAAAAATGGTGTGTTGTCGTCAATCTGACGGCAGGACGTTTAGC
>CM063504.1:124100368-124132868 GCA_032207245.1 Pardosa pseudoannulata | reverse complement strand
AATGCTAAAATGTAGATTTAAACGACAAAATTATAACAATAACATAAACTCGAAAATTTGGTAGATTGTTTATAGGACTAGCATCTACATTTGCTGAAAAGGAAATCTTGTTCTTAGAAAGCAAAAATTAATTCTATATACTAATGTTTACCTGTCCCGGAAAAGGGTCACCAGGTATTAAGGTGTTTAAAAATAATTATACACGCTTAAATAGTTATCAATCTGCGTGGAAGGGAGTTTCACTTCCATACGAATGTCGATCCTAACTTAGAAAAACTTCTGCCAAGTCCACGTTCCTTGATTACACCTTCCAAAATGTGCATAATCATCACGGCATCACTTCTATCGGTTTTTTACATGAATCAAGTGCTGCAACACTGTTGAATACGAAAGCAGGCGACCAAAATATATTTACAGCCAATAGACATGCATAAAATGAGCTAAATTATCACTCGGCGTCACATCTGGACATCAAAAGATGAAGAGGGGGGGGGGGTGATATCTTTAAACATGATCGAGCATTAGTAGTAGTGGAGGCGGGGGGGGGGGAGAGTGTGTAAGAAAAAAAGAAGCCACAGACGAACGTGCTCTTTAGGTGTTGCGCGCAGGTGAAAATTTAGCTGTTCGAACACGGCTCGTTAAAGATAAGGTAGGCAGGGATGTATAATAACCCGTAAGGGGAGGGAAGGGGGAATGGAAAAGCAGAAGAGATAAAAGCTGGCGGCCAATTGGAGAAAGGCAAGAGGGGGAAGGGGACTCCTGTGGTAGGTTCATAACAGCACGCGGAACAGAGGTGGCGGAGAATTTTAATCAGAAATGGGGAAAAATGAAAAATGCACCAGTAGCTAGCTGGCTCTGCAAAATAAACTGATAAGTCTCTCATTCACAAATGTCTTTTATTTTCCTCTCTCTTTCCCTCTATCACTTTTTAAGAAAAAAAAAAAAAAAAAAAGCCCACCTATACTGACTCCAGAGATGTAGCATTAAGATAAAAAGTTTATCAGCTGAAGAGAGTGAAGAAAGACAAGAGGGAATGCTATATTTCTTTGTAGCAGGAAGTAATGCCATTTTAAGAAGGTATTCCCAAGATAATTTCAGTAAATTTGTAGGGAAAGATATTCGTTAATTATTCGAAGACGGTTTGTGTTGACAATCTTGTACATTGGAATTGCTCGATGGCAGTTTTGACGGATTTCACATTTTAAGTACAGATATAGTTGTGTTTTTTTAAAAACAAATGAATTATTAGGTGACGTTTTTTTTCTTTTCTTGTCTTGGCAATAATTATTTTTAAAAGATATCAGTACAAAAATAATATAAAATTAATTTTAATCAAAATATAGTAGAGATAATCATTAAAATAAAATTCTAGGTATTAAACCAGACCTCTCTCTTTATATATATATATATATATATATATATATATATATATATATATATATATATATATATATATATATATATATATATATATATATATATACATATATATATATATATATATATATATATATATATATATATATATATATATATATATATATATATATATATATATATATATATATATATATATATATATATATATATATATATTCATATATATATATATATACATATATATCTATACATACATACATATATATATACATACATATATACATATATATATATACATATATATATACATATACATATATATACATATATACATATATATACATACATATATACATATATATATATACATATATATATATACATACATATATATATATATATATACATACATATATATATACATATATATATATATATATATATATATATATACATACATATATATATATATATATACATACATATATATATATATATATATATATATATATACATAAATATATATATATATATATATATATAGATACATATATATATATATATATATATATATATATATATACACACACACATATATATATATATATATATATATATATATATATATATATATATATATATATATATATATATATATATATGCATATATATAAAGAAAAATGGAGTAACTGAACTGGTAAGGATTTAATTAAAAGGTTTCTGTTATACTAAAAATTTTCACTCGATTGATAATAAATATAATGATTCGATTTCACATGTAAGTCTTTAATGAGTAAGTCTTTCTTGAGCCGTTTCACATGTAAATCTTTCTTGAGCCGTACGATTCTGTGAGCACTGATCTTCCGTACCGGAGTTCGTAGGTTCGAATCCCATTGGGGCATGGATGTTCGTAGCCGTTTGGAATCGTCTTTAGGCAGTAAGTCCCAGTCTCATTAATCCCCGTGTAGCAAGAAAGTAGACCGTAGTGCTCCAAAACCAAAACGAAAAAACCAAGTCGTTAATGATCTATGGATATTACGCATACATAAATTTTAAGGGTATACACTTTGTTACAATTTAGCTAATTTTAGTAACATTTTCAAATGATCCAATAGTGGTAATTATGCTAGTGATGCTTTTATGTTTTCCCCCAGAAATATCAATGCTTGGTGCCTATGATATTTTTACCACACAATGATTCCGCTCTCAGCTTTCTTTGTGGTTTTAAAAAGGCCTTTTTTTTTGTGAATATGTATCAATCACGAAATTACGAATCACATCTGCTTACATGTTCTCTTTTTAGCCCTCGTGTGCAAAACAGTAGATCGTAGCGCTCCAAACCAAACCACCATGTTCTCTTTTGTTTACGGGTGATTTTTTGCCGGCAATTTTTCTTCCTTTTTCTATTATAACACTGACTGATATTTAAATGTAATACTTTCAGTGGAATATTATATATAACATTATATATATATTTCCTTTTTGTTTTTAGTCTACATGAAATACAATGCTCTGTACAACCAACAGAAAATTGTAATGATATTTTTATGTCACACATTTTGCCAGCGATCCCAGACGTAAATGATATATTATTGTATCATATTATTGAAATCAGCAATTAAAGTCAGCTTATGCGGAGACTGTTAAAGTACTTCTGGGATATAATAAAGATGTATTTGACTACAGATAAATGATATTTATTATGCACTTTCAGAAACATTGTACGATGTATTCTGTGAAGCATTTAAATATCGAAATAAAATATATACTGCATAACACTAAACATAAGAGAGATGAGAAATTTCATTATTTATGATAATATATTTAATAAACAAATTAAAAGAATTAGATTATGTGTGAGTAGATAATGTGATACATATTTTAGTGCGACAGTAACTGAATTAGCAATACTATTTCAACTAAAAATACTAAATAAATTCATAAGTAAATAAATCATATAAATTACAACCACTTAATGGAAATTATTTCGAGTCTGCAAAAATTACTCTTTCGTAAAAAACGTCTTTCGATAACTAACATTTATCTATACTTTGTAATTTAAATCATATATTGACAATAGTAAATGTACAGAAAATATTAATTTATACTTGAACCGTGCATTCGTTCTGGGTAAATAAATTCTTAAATGAAAGTTATATTCATTTCACAATTTAAATTAACTTCGGATTATATTATAAGCCAGCTATATACACAAATTTGGAAAAGATAGAAAACTGATCATTTTAAACGTACACATCACACTATTTAAATTTAATTAGTTTTATAGACTTGTGAACTATAAACTGAAGAATAAAAGTGTTTTAGCTGGCGATTTATCCTTGCATTTGGCTAACGAAATAAATACCTACATTTTTTGTGAGACTGATTAAAAAGAGCCAAAGTATTTGGTGAAAGCTATTTGATAAAACTCACTTTCGACATAATTTAATGAGAATTAGCTGTCATTGTGTCATGACTTACTTTCATCCATGATTTCTGGAAAATATGAATCGTTTGCACAGGAAAAAAAAAAATCACATTTAGACCTAAATAATTAAGATTTTGGGTGGTTTTTAATTATGGTCCTATGACGATGAAACTTAACAAAGTGAGTTCTCTAGAATTTGTTATACCTGCCTTGACACCTAAGTTTCCGGTCGTTTACAAGGCGTTATACAGATAGGGGCGAACAGGATCTATTTGCCTATCTGGGTCATTACTTTATTTAGATAAAACTGTATTTAGATAAAGTAATGAGATTAATGAACAAAACCCGATAAATTATTCTTCATTACTATTTATACGAAATAACAAATAATCCAGGTAAAAAGAGTCAAAACTGATTAAATAAAATCTATTATAAATCAAGTAATCTTTTGGAAACTGTTGAAAAGAATGAAATATATGATTTTAATTACCTATAGCTGCTTTTTTTTTTATCCTATAGATAAATGTTACTAATCAATCGGCGATTTTGAAAGTGTAATTTTTTACAATGAGATATGAAACTATAATTTCAATAAGTGGTTCAGTATCAACAGCTGCACTACACCGGTTTCTATTTCAATACAATTATTATTAATAGTCGTAATTCAGAGCAAAGTTGTTCATTGTTTAAGTCTTTCAGAGTGCTAGAATATTTATTTTATGTCAGATAACATCTGTTCTATTTCGAAATTGTGAGCCATTTGTAGATCGCTCCTTACAAGTGATTTTTTAGACTGAAGGAAAAAAAAAACATTCCGCAGCGTAATCATGCTTGCATAATAGTCTATGCTGCTTATGTACTTTTTTTTAAACCTGTAGAATCCTATACTAAAAAAAAGAGAGAGAGAAATGCGATATTGAAAGCCTACATTTTCCGATTTGCAAATATTCTTGCAAGGTATTGGTCTTTAAGGATTTGGACAACACTAAAACGTTTATTGACTAAAACCACGTATACCGCAACGTTGATTTTCAGAAGCGCTGTCTTCTCATAAAACAAGTTGTTCCAAATTAATGACTAAATCCCAACAAGGAAATATTACCATTAAATAACCAATTCATCAATGAAAACAAATCAGCCTAAACGATCGAAGTCGGAACTAAAGATGTTGGGAATCTACAGTCGATTTCGGGACCAACCCCCATAAGACCCCCCTCTTGACGGGCAGCAGATGGTACAAGTAGACACGGAACTGGACGCAGACGAACGAAACACCTGGAATTTTTAAGTGCAGAATCCACAGATCTTTCGATACCACAATTGAACAGTTGAATGGTGTCAATCTGTAACGATATTCCAAGGTTTCCACTGCTTTGATTGCTGCCTAAATTTAGCTTGGTAATTTTCCGAATATTAAGAAGGAATAATAATGGGCTGTGTTAGCGAAAAGAACCAAATCAACCTAATTACCATGCTTCTCTGATCATATTAGAATATTAAGCGATAAATGGACAGCACAACACTCCAGTAAAACCTAACCTCCAGATTGTTTTTTCGTGTAAAAATCGTTAGAAACCTCTAATGTTCAAATCTCCAACAAGGATTTCAAAATTTCCCTGACTATATCCAGGGATATATTACCAGTAATGAAAATGGTACACTTTGCGAAGACTCAAAAATTAAATATAATTAATCGATTTTTAAACTGTATAGATAAGAATTAAATAACTTAGATTTTGAGTTATATCACATTGAATATATTAAAAGTACTCTTATCACCACTATTTTTTATACTTTTGTATAGTTTTTTTTTATATATTAGTATGTGTTCTACTAATTCGGAAAATCTAGTTAAAATTTAAGATTGGTATTTCACAAAAACAATCCTCATTTGTTTTACGCGAAAAGAGTGTGTATACATACTCTAATTGAGAAGAGTTTTATGTATGGAAGAAAACTGTAGTAATCACACTATCGGGCCATTGCAGTGTTGTATAATATTTACCTAACAATGCATTAGCTTGGATTCCAAACTACGACTAATACTTGATATGAGCAAAACACATCTAAGTTTGAACCTAATATGTAGGTTTAAATTAAGTTTTCTAGATATTTTGCATGATGCCTGGTCCGAGCTTCCAAAATACGTGAACACACTCTGAGGCTAATAAACGTTATTCTTTCACGTTAGTGGTGCTTTTCAAAACGAAAGACGCCTTCCACGTAAAATTGAGTAGATTATGCTCATTAGTTTGCCACATCCAAGTAACATTAGAAATAACAACAACATTTATTAAAAACAAAATGTAAAATTACTCGATAATCAAACACCGGAATCTTATACCTCATTAATTTAATCAATTCAAGTTTTCTAAAATATGTCACACAGCATTTGTTTTTACTCATATCTACGCACGGATACATCTTTTAATGGCATCTAATGTGAGACGTTGAAAATGCCATTTTTACAATGTCACACAAGGGGGAAGAAAAACCCAATTAAAATAGCAGATTAAAAGTATTATAGGAAATTTTGCTTATAACTATGTATAATTTTACAGTTAATGAGTAACTTAATGTTTAGAAACGAAATACAGCTAAACAAAGGTAAAATATTAACAGTAATAATACTAATAAAATAACCAATCTCTATTGCCAAGAAAAATTGAAAGGTTGTTATTAAATAAGATCAAAATCATAAAACAACCTGTCAACAACTCATAAGTTAATTTTAATACCCACTAGTAAGGTTATATCGCACTACCAGGGGTAAAAGAAAAACTGCTGTTTCATTTCCCCCCCTCCTTCCCTCTCTATGTTAATAACCTAACACACCTGGAAGTACGGATAGGCCCCAGCATTTTTAGGGGAAACACAAAGTCCCCAGAATGTCCCACCTTTCCAATTAACAAAACTGGGAAATTGTACATTTCGTTCTAAGTTAACGACCAGTGAAAAATGGGGTGTTGACGTCAATCCGACGGCAGGACGTTTAGCTCCTAGGAGAGCGTAAATTGCTCTCGCAGCTGACTTTCCTACAAAATTTACGGAGGGTGACGAGAGAATATTCAACGTTCTCAACTCACGAAAAGAAATATACTTAATTTCTTTCTTTTAAATTCATATATAATATATAAATTAACGTGTTCGTTTTAAATTGTAAAATTGAATTTGGATTTTAATTGTTTTTAAAAGGTAAATTACTCATTGTTCTTTTTCTCCTAATTATCTTTTTTTTCGCCGACGGGACTGGGACAGATATTTTTAACTTAGCCTATTCTGCCGTTCAGGTAAATTCGCCATTTTATTACGATTTGGCTTGCTTTGGGGCGCTACTTTTGGTTACACGAGGGCTAAATAACTGAAGAACTCTGGGGTAAAAAGTGATGCCCCACATTATTATATTTTACCTTAGAACATATTTATATATGTAAGGAAAATTCTCAGGGGTTTTCAAAACTTAAATCAAGAAGGAATTTGTTACTTAAAATTTTTGTAAAATTTTATGTTAACGGAAAGGTTCTCACTTCGCTCATCCCTTTCTTTTTGCTCGGGGAGGATATTGTAAGAAAAATTCTCAGAGGTTTTCAAAACTTAAATCAAGGACTAAAAATTCCTGCTTCATTTTGCATTCCCCTTTTTAACCCCTAACCTAAATTAACCACTGGGGCTATAGTTTACGCCCTCGGAGAAGGGGTCTGACCAATTATAATCCTACATGTCCCTAGCGGACAATTTAGGAAATTTCCAAATAAAAAGGAGATACACGCTGTCAGAGATAGATTTTTCTAGAGATATTTTCCTACAGATGTTGAACCAGGTGTTACGTGTCTTGTACATAGAACTTCATGCTACTTGACCCTTCAATTTGTTCTGTCCCTATGATGAAGTGGGAACCCGTCCTTCAACGTTATCTTAATAATGGTCTTTAGCTGAAATGGTATCATTTTTATGGCCATGACTGCAGCCAGCCATTGAGAAGTCCGTTTCATTACACACACACACACACACACACACACACACACACACACACACACACACACACACATATATATATATATATATATATATATATATATTTATTTATATATTTCATAAAATATTTACTTTTGCATATTTCAAATTTATAAAACTTATTGCTAATTTATTTTTTTTTGTTGTAAAGAATATCTTCTTTAAAATATGTCAGAATATTAAAAAAAGTGATAAAATCAATATTTATTGCAACCTTAACACTGATCAATTTAATGTGTGTTAAAAATTTTATCTCCGAGGTCTACAATTAAACCAAGGAGTACTGTGTAGAGCCGATTTGAAATGGTTATGAACAGTCATGGCAGCATCGGGATTCGAAACCATGGACACCAGCATCGAAACGCAGCGTCCAACCAATTCGGCAGGCATCTGACCCACGTTGTTTTGTAATCATGATATTAGAGCAAATATGCTATTGAGTAGAAGTGGACAAACAGCAAACTTCCAAGTCTTCTATAAAAATCTAAATATTTACTATTGCATATATTTCATATATTGCATATTAACTCAAATGAAATATTTCCTGCTACGGCCCTAAATTTAAACATATAACCTTTCAAAGTAATATAAAAAATAAATCTTTAACCACGTTTAAAATAGGTTCACGCATTGGAACTAGAAAAGTAATTTTCCTAAGTAATTTCTGATGAAAAAAATTATGTTGACATTGAACCTGTTAAAGGCCTAATCGTTTCATCAGCGAATGAAATCAAAGTCATATTTAATTTATGGCTCATGTATGGAATCATTACACTGGGAGAAACATGCTACCGCATACGAGAATCTGAGCTAGTAACCGCTGAACATAGTAATTGATTTTACACGCAGATGGGGAAAAAAAAGGTAGCTTGTAACCTATACAATTGCCAGATGCATACGTAATTTATAGCCTAATGATTATTTAAAAGAAAAAGAGAAGAAATAACAATAATTGGCAAAGCAGAAGCAGTCCAAGCGTAGCAACATCAAAAAGTACATGACTGCACAAACTGTACACAAATCACCGGTAATTTACAGATAGGCGATTTAGCATTATCTGGTTTCTGGCCCATTCTCCAGACATTAAGGAGAGGAAGTTGTGTAATTGACGGAGACCGTGATAAGGATTCAGTGACACGAACAGGCCGAAAATGGTGAAAATGAAATCCAGAAACACGCGAAACGGCGTTAAAAAGGCACAAACGATAGATGGTAATTGAAAGAGGTGGGGGGAGGGGTGCTAACTAACTGATGAAAACAATCACGTAAAGAATGGTGATTTAATATATCCGGAATGGGAGACGGAAAAAAAGAGGCCGGTAAAATGATCGAAAAAACACAATTAATAGTGTTTAAGTGGCCAAAAATTAAATAAACTATTTAAATAAAACAAATCTTAACAAAAATTGTAAAGCTCAAAACTCATTAATGGTATGAATAAAAATATTTTTAAATTAAACTTAATTATTAAATTTATTACATTAGTTGAGAATGATGCGTTATATTTAAACACACTCTACAGATATTAAAAAAATCTAAGGTTTAATTTTGGTTTTAAGCTACGAACTTCCAAGCCAGCAGAGCAGGGTTGGCTTTATTTGCTTAACTCGAAAAAACCCGGGCGAGTTTTTTTAAAAAAACTCACTTGAAAAAACCCAAGTGGTTTTTTTCAAAATTCGGTTAACAAAATCTGTATTTAAAATTCCACATATTTAACTAATAATAAATATATTGGATTAAATCTATAATATATATTACATATTTCATTTTTGACAATGATCCTAGAATTTTTTTTTAATTTGAGGGGTCTAAACTGCTAGAAAAAACAAAAAATTAAAAACTTTTCAGGGAAAAATAGTTATCTGTAATAACAAATACAATAATATCTAAATTAAACAAAGTTAATAAGAATATATGATGAAAAAAAATAAGAATATTGAACCATTACATGTGATAAAATTAATCGAAAAATATACAAGAAAAATTAGGTAAAAAATATGTATAACAACTGCAAATAATAAACATGGGGATAATATATATATATATATATATATATATATATATATATATATATATATATATATATATATATATATAATTAATTCTGCTACTTATCATATATAACTTACAAATTAATAAAATCTTCTGAATGCTTTAATAACACAATACTGCTAATAAATATAGAGCAATAATTTAATACATTTTATTGAAAAGAAAAAACTTCAAATGCAACTATTTCAAAGCCAACTTTTAGTATAAAATAATCGCCATTCAAAACTTGTTTTTTGATGTTAGAAAAATTCTATAATAGGAAAAAAATTTATTTTAAGATTTCAAAATTTCCTTTAATTTAGACAAAAATTTCTTGTGCATAATTTAAAATTGATTTTTAAAATTTTTAATTTTAAAAAGTGATTAACATTTTAAATTTATTTTAATCATATAATTAATTATATATCCTGTCCTCTTACATAACAAAAAACCTGAATAGTTTTCAAATCCCCAAAAAAGCATCTAAAACCCTTTAAAGTATAGAAAAAACTCTGATAAAACCCAAAAAAAGGCCCCAAACCCTGAAAAACCCGAAAAAAACTCAAAAACCCTGAAAAAACCCACTGGGTTGGGTTTTTTTTCTGAAAAAACCCGGGTTTTTGCCAACCCTGCAGCAGAGAGATTTGAACCCAATAACTCCAATTCCGAATTGGAGCGCTCTACCCATTCAGCATTATTGGAGCGCTCTACCGTTCAGGAAAAAATTATAAGATCAGTTTAAGGTATATGCTGCCTTTTATTATTAAAAAATAAGCATTAAAAAAGTTGAAAGAAAAATAACTATTAAAAACTACAAATGCCATAAATGTTCTGTATAGTAAAAAATTTTACAGTACAGGTGTTTTAATTGTATAATAGCGTCAAGATGTCTTGAATACGATTAGACCACGATATAATATGACGCGTCTTATTTGTAACATCGCTGTCACGTATAAGATCGATAGACACTAATTTAAAGACATTACTACAAATTATTAGTACAGATAGAGTACAAAGGAAATATATAACTTCATTTTTTTCCGCATTTGGCTTTAAAATTAGTCTTTAAATTCTTTTCTAACTACCCCATAATCACTTAAGATTTTTTTAACAATAATTGTAGGAGTAATAGAAATGTGTATAAAAATATGCTACACATTTTGCCTAATTTTAAAAAATACAATCTTTGTTGAATCTTTTTATATTTTCTTTCCCTTTCAAATGTGGAATCACTTGTAGTAATTGTCATTTCTCCCGTACAACTCCGCGAGTTTGTTTGAATTCTTTATTACAGTTCAAGTTGAAAAAACAACGTAATTAGTTTACTATTCTTTTTCTATATGGTAAACGCTCTGATTTCGTGTGTGACAGGTATTATACCAACATTTTCAGACAATTTTTTTTTTTGTTCAGGTTGATTTGTGATAAGACCTTTAACCGGTTGTAATTTTTTCACTATCACACGAGAAATCTACATATTCTTCATCGGGAAAAGGAATCATGAACATAATCTGTTGGTTTTTTAACGCGTACAGAATGGTGCATGATAAGGCCTTAAGAGTTACCATATAGTTTGGGGTCAAAGTATTGCCGTCCAATGAATCGCCTACCTTAAACATCGCCTCAAAACATTTAGAATTTTTATAATAGCCTTCAATTAATTTATTTATGAAACATTTATATAACATTTTTCTTATTGATTCGGATATAGTGTACAGAATGTTTGGTCTTTTCAAGTTCGTTAAAGCGGGGATAAATTGTATTTATACTAATAAGAGAATAATAGTCATTAAAGCATACAAAGGTACTTCATAGATCGTGGATCTATATTGTTGAAATACAAAATAAGCCAATTACTGTATGCGTCACAGCTTACACAAATTATTTAATTAGTTTTAATTTCAAGTCATAAAAATTGTTTATATAGTGAGCAAGGTCTTTGCATAATTACAGTCTACTACTGACTCTTCATTCTTAGTCATCACTAAGCACTTAAACCAAACATCTGATACACTATATAGAGCTGCCTATTGTAGATCAAAAAATAACTAAACGACTGCCAAATTCAGAAAAGTACCCCAGTAAGTAGACCAATCGTTTATGATTTTAATCCGTCACAATTTAAATAACACTCTCGAATTTCTGAATAACTTAAAGGCATGGGGGATAAGTGAATTAAGATTGCAAAATATTGATTTGTTTCAGACATTCAACTATATTTAAGACACTAGAAGAATATAATCTATTATAAATTACCATCAACTGCATATTTGATTTTTTTTAATAACAAATGCATCATATTCAATATATCTTTGAGTAAAAAAGATAAAATATTTTAACATAAGAAAAAAGATCAACCTGTAGCAGAAATATTTGAAGTAGTATATCCATTACAGCCGGCGTTAAAATACAATATTTCGAATATCACTTACCTAAAAGAAAAGTCACAGAATTAGAATCACAATATTATAGAATCGAGCATTTAAAAAAACAGTCATAAAATAGCAACATTTAATAATAATGCAGGTGGAATGAATAAATTTCCTGGGTAATATATATTGCTTGAAATTAAGATAACAGTTTCAGAGAATTATTAACAGTCTTCCTAGATATGGCAACACTCCAGGGAATGATTCATATGGCAAAGTTTTATGCAAAGTGGTAGGAGAATACTGTAAATATGTATTTCCTAATTCGTGTGATCAATACACCAATAATAATGATGACATTAATGAATTGGTACTTTGTTTAGTGATGACTTTGTTGATTATTTTTCAAAAAGTTTTATAGCAAAAATTATTTTGTGCCATAACAGTATAGCTTAATAATTGTCAGTATCATTTTTTTTTTTTTTTTTTTTTTTTTTTTTTTTTTTGGGGGGGGGGTATTTGAATTTTTCTTGTGATTCCTAAAGGTGCTGGGATATTTATAGATAAAATACTTTCTGGATCATTTTGGTTTCGATTGAGGCTGATCTTGTTCTTAATTAGATTGTATTTTGAATATGGATAAATTTAATTAATATTTAGAGTGAAGTGGGAAAAACTTTAGTTGGCCATACATTTTTTTTTATTATTATTTTGTTTAAACTAGTGCCAACTGTAGAATATTGTAAGCACTCAATGCTTACCCACACTAATCCACAACAGCGTTTGGTTCTGTTTATCCGTTTTGAAATTTAAAGAGACAAAATTATTGCTGTTTCAAGTTGATCTTTAATGTACTTAACCAGTTGAATAATCCATTTACACCAAAGGCATTTGAAGGTAGATATGCTTTAAGTGTGTGAGACTTACTAGAAATAGTTTATCCATCAAACTGATAATTTTTTTAAGGATATATATATATATATATATATATATATATATATATATATATATATATATATATATATATATATAAAGATAGATAGATACTGTTAAAAAGAACATAAGTGGAAAATAAGAACATATTGCGGGCTACATTTCATAATTGGCCAATTTCCGTAATAATTATGCAAGTAAGACAGAGTTACCAATATAAAGTAATAAGCACAGTTTACAACAAAGTTTAGACATTTTGGTTGCTTATTTGAAAATATATTTCTGGGTTCATCACTAAATGTCCATTTTAAACTCAAGAATAAATGTGAGAAAATAGGAAATCAAAATAGAAAATAGATTTTTTAAATTTTAAATAAAATAAATGAGGATATTATAACACTAATTATTTTACAATTAAAAAAAAGAAGCGTTAAAAGGTAAAGTAAACACTATTATACATCAATAATAAAAATTTTTAAGAAAATCAGCGATTGTGTCAGTATATTTGAATTAATATTGACAAAAGGCAATATATACATACACACATATGTATATATATATATATATATATATATATATATATATATATATATTTGTGTTTATACATATAAATAAGAATTTATGTATTTAATTATAATGAAGACTACATATACAAAATTTTACTTTTCGAAAATATGTAAATATATTTTGGTGCGGTAAAAAAACCTTCCCCAAAGATGCGAGTTTAATTTTAATGTGCTAGGAGGATAATATCTGCGTAATTGACTACAGTGGAATAAATAGGTCCAAGCTAGCCATTTAAAATCTTAGCAAAGTGAACCTCAACGCCTGTGGAAAAGAGAAATGGGCGGAAAACAATGAAAATAAAACTCGGAAATCATTTATAATAAATTAACGGACCATAAGACGTGAAAATACAGAAGACACGAAACTCCATCAACTATCTCTCGAGACACTGAGGGGCGTTCGGGAGTTGGCGGGGGTTAATATCCACGGATTGGGCCTGTAATAAACGAGGGACAAAGGGCTAGACCAACCATCGACAAAAGTTAATTAACTAAAAACAGAAACCGTTATCCAAAAAAGATATGCTACACTACGAATCGAATTAAATTCTTTCTGCTCTCCCCGTAATGGAGCTGTGAGCGTAAGAAGAAAGCATTACGTTCTAGTCTCGCCCCCCTCCCCTACCATTCCCAATGTTTTTGTCCTTTGAATGATGCATGTACCACATCGGATCCAGAATTCCCAGGCTGCATTAATGTTTCAAGCAACGCGGCCATTGAAATTCTGCCACGAGTTACGGAACATTTTTATATGTATTTTTATTTTTTTTTATTTCAGAGACCAGCTTTCAAATGGAACCGTTTTCGAGGAGAGAGAGAGAGAGAGAAAGAAAATATACTGCAGGAGAATATAAAGGCGTTTATAATTCAAAAGAGGAATTTGAGAGTCATATCTGGCATTCCCGTTGACACATAAATGATGTCCGATAGCTGCTGCGGTTGTCTCTTTCAATGATGCCCGTAAGTGCCTCCTCTAACTCATCCTTTTTCACATCATTGAACTCGTGTTATTCGGTCGCTGTAATAGCACATTTAACAAGAGATGCAAACGAAAGGAAGGGAAAAAAAAGGAATTGGCGGTAAACTACATAAGGTTTGGAAAATTATACTTTTGTCTATTCATAAAAATAAACGAAATTAAATCACCAATATGACAGTAAATATTATACAGTTTTATGATAATCAAAGGCGTAGCGAGAAATTTTCCCATGGGGGGGAATGCTTCTCCCCTTTCAACACATACCTCAAAATACCTCAATCTTTAGATATCATATGTGTAAACAGTAATCTTTATGAGGGGTTTTATAACTTCTACATACCCACCTCACTATATCATGATCATAGTGGTAAATAATACTAATAAAATAAATTTCATGTTACAACAAAGCCGTAACCAGAGAAAAACCTACAGTCAACTTTTTGCAGCAAAAAACACTGTTAAAAAGTCTTTTATATGTGTTTGTGTAAACGTATTGTAATGGTATAAGGGTATCGAAAATGATACTTATTGTTATTTGTCTTAAGTTTTGCCTTTATTAAGGGCTGTTCAGATTTCTGAGGGCAGGGCCAGCTCTAAGTGGTAGGAAGGACAGGCGATTGCCTACCGTGGCATAATTTAGGAGTAGAAAAACCGTGTAAACTAGAGAAAAAAATTAAATAAATGCAACTTACAAGAAATATATTTTGATCCCATGAATATAAGAAATAAATAAGTAGTAAAGTGGTGTTTTTTGAAAAATTTTAAAAAGCTTAAGGATTGCATGATTTAGATTTGCCTATAGCCTCAAAAATATATGGGCCTTAAAATACCTGTACTTTCCTTTTCACGGCATGGCAATATACATTGCAGGGAAGCACGAATCGAAGGCACTTTGTAGCAATTTGAATCACATTTCACATACATTTAGCATTATTTAAAACATAGACACACAATAACAGGACATACTATTTACACAGTAGAAGACAAGTTCATAAAAATATTCTATAATAAATATTTACGCGCATTTATTCTATAAATATGTTATTATGAATAAATATTTATTCTATAATAAATATTTACTGACACTTGCAGTGAAAAACTATGAAAACTCATAGTTTCTGGCACATATTTGTATGCAGAATATATAAATAAGCAACTTATTGCTAAATTTATGGCAATTTTTTTTCCGTACAATATATAAAACGTGTATAAAAACATAACACGTGTATCTTATATTAACAAAAAAGCAATTTGTTAAAAAAAGCCAACATAAATAAAATCATATGCGTAAATAACTATATTAGAGAATATTAGAGATACAGATTTTTTATATATGTGTAGGAGAATTAGAAAAACAAATTAAATTAATAAAATAATAATAATAAAAATAATAATAATAACAATTTTAAGTATATTTGGTTTGTCCTGTATCCTTAAACGGTCATAATTGTCAGTTATAAGATCAAAGTAATATTATTACATTTAAATTAGTAGTTGAAGAGTATGAAGGTATATTAAAAAGAGACATGTATGGGAAACATTGCTGAAAAAGTGGAGACTACATGAAAATTTGAATAAATTCTAATAATATCGATAATTACCATTAAAAGAGTTTAAATTTACTTACGTTTGTAAAGAAAATTTGGATCTCTATAAGATATTTCTTATAATTAAATGGGAACTATAACTATGTGCTTTCATGCAAGAGATTCTCTACAAAATGAAGTAAACAAAATTATAGGAGTTCATTAAGGTATCAAAGAAATAATATTAAACATAAATAAACAATTTTAACATGAGATCAACCGGAGCGGTTCTTTTGGCTGCAAATATACTTTTAGAAGCAAATATTTTTTAAATGGTTATGCCACCTCACAGAGCTTACACGACTTTTATTCTTTTTCTCAGGTTTTATAGGCATGCAAACTGTTCTTTCAAATCGACATACATAAAACCCATTGATGTGCGGCATCCAAATCGACAGTCTATTTACATCGACGAAGATATTTTTACATTCTAAATGCCAATAATTCCAACGACCAGGTGTAAACATTAACAATTATTCGTGATCTGCGACCGCATGTGTTACAACGCGTATGTTCATAATAGTCCTTTGTCCTTTAACCCTCTTTCTCTCTCTCTCTCTCTCTCTCTCTCTATATATATATATATATATATATATATATATATATATATATATATATATATATATATATATATATATATATATATATATATACGTGTGTGTGTGTGTGTGTGTGTGTGTGTGTGAGTATATATGAATTGTATGCATCAAATTTTTTAGGTTCATTATAATAGAGTGAGTAATGATTATAAATATTTACGCTGCTTCCTTGAATTTGATAATAACTTCTATTACGTGTGTGAAGCATTTATATTTTTTAAGCATCATACTGAGATGCGGAAGCTAAGTCGTCAAAGATACCGAGCACATAACATCAGGTTTTACGATTCGTGGTTCGAGCTAAAGACCTTCGTATTCACTAACTGCGGCTAGGTTCGAGGTCGCAATGTCCTTCCAGTTCAAATAATATCTCTGAAGATGGCAAATCAAGCCTGGTGTTATTCTGTTTGGTCCCTCCTTCCAAATTACGAGGACCTAATTACTGTGGGTACATTAAAAAGGGTCTATTACCATTCGGTAGGTTGTGCCAGGTCCATGTGTTTAAGATTTTGAGATTTATAGGATTATCAAGGATGAAACCGACCTCCCTGGTGGGAGCACGTATCCAGTCCAATTAAAAACCAAAGCATCATATTTGCTAAAAAGCTATATACAGAGAATTTGACAATGGTTATAAAATTTATTTGTTGAGACCGTCGCCGTATCCCTCAATAATGTATGGTTATAATGCCAGGTGGGGTAGCATTTTTTATATTTTTCATTTGAAGTTGAGTTAATTTGCAAAGAAAAATATGAAACTAAAACCAGCCATACATGTAATGTAGCGGCTAGTACAGTAGAACCTCGATTATCCGAACCTCTATTAACTGAAACTCTCCATTAAACGAAGGCGGTTTCTTCTTCACTTTTTTTTTCAGTCTCTACTATCATCCAAAATTTTCTCTTTACAAACATGCATTTTTAAAGTTTCTTTTTTCCCATACTCCTTTTGTATGCAAGCCGTCCTTTCCAAACTATGAGTGCAGATAAATATTTCGAAATTCCCTTTTTTTTTTAGAATTCCTTCTCGCAAGCACAATTCTCAGTATGAATGTACTCTTTCCCACTTTCAAATATCTTTGTTCTAAACAAAAACACATCCCATTTCGAAATTTAGAAGGTCATACTACCGAGTCCCAGAACAATCGAATGTTATTGCATCAATGATGATATTACATATTAAACTAGATGATTATTGACGAATTCTCGATTATCCGAAGGAGGTTCGGTCTCAATTACTTCGGATAATCGAGGTTCTATTGTATTTTATAATGAATGTAAAAATTAATTTAATCGTTCTAAGTAGTTAAAAATATCAGCCGTGCCAGTGTTAAAAAATATTAGCTGAGACTGATTGTGCTTTCTAGTAATATTAGGAGTTATTGTTTTAATTATAGTAAAAAAATATATTTTCAATTTTTTTACAGTTGGGAAGAGAATTTCTCTGATGCGAGAATGGCCTCGCACAGCACAAAGGAGAAGCTGATGGGACGTATCTTCAATCGAACGTCAGACTACGAATGAAAAGAAAAAAAATGGTGGAGAAAAATCTTCCAGATCATGTAAAAACGGAGGAGGGGAAGGGGGAGAAAAAACTCTAAAGAAAAAACAACGTGAAGCCAGACTAAAAACAGAGCACTGCTGTAGGAGAACTTAAATAAATAAAAATTTCGCCTCTGCTCTCTGGAATCTCTAATCCAGCGGCGACTTTTTGTTTCGGGGGAAAAAAGCAGAGGTCCGTTGTTTCAAATAATAATAATAATAACACAAACACGCAAGAGAAAGAAATACCTAGAAAGAACCGGGGGAAGGAAGCTGCTCGTATTAGCGGTGACTGTCCATTAGAAGCCCTGGCCCGCGGGCCGTAATGCGCCCTGCACAACCGAACCTAATCGAATTCATGATCTGCTTACAAAAGAGACAGCCAACGAAGGAAACAGGGACTATATATATTCCCTTTTCTGCCTTTTCCCCTTTCTGCTAGCCTCCCGCTATATCTTAGTCCGTCTCTCTCCCCCTCTTTTTTTTTATCATCTTAGAGAAAAGGTATACATATGAGCCTGGAACACGAAGGGGTTTGGAGTGGGGGAAGTGGGGGTTGATGTGTCCGGAATGATTCTGTCCAGAAGCACGGGTCAACCGCGGGTGCGCGGGGAGAGAGCACAAGTAAATCGAGTCCACCCCGCCACCATCACCTAAGAAAATATGCAGCTGGCCGGCTTGAATACATTTGGTTGGGCAAAAATCTCCATGTCGCGGCGGCAAAGATATAGATCAGGTACGTAATTTTTTCCCCATTTTCGTGGCAACCGCGCCTCATCCACCGCCACGACCGAAAAAATTGATTTTATTTACTCGAGCGGACGCGGTATTAGGCAAAAAGGGGAGAAATGTATAAGGAGATATATATCTCTACACACAAACACACACGTATCCATATCGTATCGGTTCTCTTCTCCCCCACTTCCCCTTTTCCCAATCCAAGACACTACCCGGTGCTACTCGAAAAGAATGAGAAGGGGAAAGAGGGATGGAGGAAGAGAAAAAATGGACAAAGACAAAAAAGCATCATTCCGTATTGAGCACACGTGGACAAGAATATACATATGCTTCTATGTATATACGATGGTCATCACGGCCCACGAAGTCTTCTGAATTGCAAATAGGGTGGAGAGATGGAAGGCTAAAAGCGAAGGAGGGGAAAAATCGAAGGGATTTCTCCCATTTTTTGGATTTTTTCCCATATTTGCTTTCGCCATCTTATCCCCCCCTTTACTTTAGGACTTTTTTTTTTCTATTCAACCTCGTCTTGCATAACTGAACGGGAAAAAGAGAGAGAGAGAGAAGGGGGAAACGATATTATGCACACTGGACAGACGGCTGCAGACTGATGGACGGTGTCAACAAGACAGAACATCGAAAAAAAAAAATTCCAACGGGCGAGGCACGAAACTTGAATTTATGGTGCATGCATGCATGTGTGTAACTATACATTTCATCCGCAGATCGTGAATATTGCTTTGGGATGACCTAAAAGGGGAAGGAAATAGAATGTGTGTTTTCAATACTGATTTGGAATTTTTTGAATTGCATGCCATTCGGGTAGAAAAAAAAAGAAAGGGGGTTTCAAGAGAGGGAAATTCTGGGATGTTTGGAAAATATATTCAAAAGTGGAAGTCAAGATGTTAAGCACGAGATCTTTTTCCTTCTTTGTTTTAAATTCGATTTGAATACGCGTGTCTACAAGTACAAGGAGCAGTCTGGCACAAAAGTTGTGTAATGGAAGAGTGAGGGGATGATTTATATTTCTTCTAGGGAGCTTTTAAGACTTTCGCAACAAGTCATTGCCTCTTTTTTTATTTTTATTTTCTCCTTTCTTTAAGTGTAGCAAGATTTGGATGATTTTTACTGGAGTAAGAAAATGTGGAATTTACTTTTCTATTTCCTTATTTATGGTACAGAGCAGAGGTAGGGAACCAGAGAAGACATTTAAATTCGCCAGTAATTAAGAAGACCACTTAAGAAGATAACACCGATATATGAAACTACATATGAAACTGTAGTGAAATAATAGTTTTTGTATAATTTTGTACTTTATTGCATAATAAAGAAAAATTACAAAAAGAATTAAGTCATTCAATTATTGCTTTGCATCACAATTTGCAATATAAAATATTTTTGTATTCACATACGATGATGACGTTTTGTAACATTTATCTTTAATACACATTTACGTATTTAAATATTTCAAATAAAATTAATAAAGTACTTTAAATAAAATTATTACATTAAAAAGAAATATAATTATTAAGTTATAAAAAATAACAGCACAATACTATACATTTTCAAATTGTCATAATCTGTGCTTAAATATTAATTAATACAAGATCTAGATTCTATGAAGGCCCCACAACTTCCCAAAGCCGAACTTTCAGCCACTTGTAGTATAATAAATGCACGCTGTAAAATAATATAAAAATCTCTAAAATCTCTAAAGTAAAATCACTAAAAATCTCTAAAGTACTAAAGTACACTAAAAGTAACGATTTTAACAGTTCTTAAAGAAGTACTTCTTTGTAAGGCTAATAAATATAATATTTAATTAAATGCGTAGAGATTAATCACAAACTACAAATTTGCTATACACGTAATTTCCGTACTATAGAAGGAAAACACGTGAAGCTCTACCTTTTGGTTGCGGAATTACTAAGTTCAAATTACATTGTTGCCACTAAAAGCTGGTAGCCGTTCAGATTGAGTAAGTTTTAGTATAATAGACCCCAGTTTTGCAAATCATTGATACAAACCAAACCTGAAGAATATAGAATCCGAATTTCTGTTATATTTTCAAAATAAGTCTCCAAATAATGAAGTAATCCAATATTGATGAAGATATTTGTATATCAGCTTATTTTTTTTCCAAAATGTATAGTAAAATTTGTCACTTTCAAAAAGACCAAATGCCACCTAATGAATTTTGAAGTTAACTTGTTTACTAACGCTAAAAGCTTACATTTTAGACCCTATAAATGCTTAGAGTCTTTGACGATTCTCAACGGACCATCTACCCTGACGGATAAGTCGTTCGTAATGACACGCCGAAGAATTTTGATCCTCCTATGGAAAAGGAATTTTCCTCCTAATCAGGAACAAAAATACTCTTCTCCTATCATGCCACTCAGTGGCAAACTGCCGTCCCCAAGAATTAGGCTTTGAAGTATTTACCACGAGACGGTTAACACCACAACAATAACTTTAACACAATTATACCCCCCTCCTAAACCGTCACCTAAATGTCCACCTCTCAGCAAGAGGACAACCAAACCCATAGTTTTATTCTTCACGTTATCTGGGTTTACAGTGAGGTGTTTCAGGCTTGTAATAGCATTGAATGTCTCCCAGGGATTTAAAGTTTCACCCGCTGACCATTAGGCCTTCCAGAAACCAAATACGTGGTATTTATCAATATGCAAATTTCATCTCGACTCATCACAAAAAGTCCGATTAAAAACAAATTTTAAATTAGGAATCAATATAACAATAAAAAAAATTCTTCGGCGCAACAGCCCTAGGGGGCTAGGGCCTACGGTGCGAAGCATATGTTCCTGTTAGGTGGTCAGTCTTACGCGGAACCCCCAGTGTTTAGTTCCCAAGCACGCTTGGTCCTCAGTTCATCTACCCACTGAAGGGATGAAAGGCTGAGTCAACCTTTCCCAGCCCGGGGATCGAACCTCGGACCTGTGTCGTGGGAACGCGAAGCTCTAACCCAACGCCACTAGGCTAATATAACAATAATGGAGCTATTTTTTGATTTACTGAAGATTCTCCATTTCCTTTATATGAGTTGCGACAATACCAATAGTCAGTTACATATTATGCAAAAGTTACAAATAATTCACAACTTTTTAATTCAAAGGATGAACTTTATCTTTTTCAATTTTTGTATGGCTTTCCCTAAGCGAAAGTCACCGAATTTCGTTGCGAAGTATGAACTTTATCACGCTCTTTACAGTAAACAATAAAAACCGATTATACTATTATTTATTTACTAATTTTCAAAATAAAAAAAGTTTCAAAAGAGTGAAACTTTCAAGGTGACTCACAATTTTACGCTTTGTAGTAGAAGTTCTTAATGGGAAATGAAAACCAAATAAAATAATGATATTCTATCTTGTCAACAATACTCACAAACATCAATAAACAAAAGGATTATTTCTTAAAGATGCAATCTATACAATACAAACATCTTGGAACTGTAAAATACTAACAGGGTACAGGACAAAAAATAACAACACCCCACGATACAACACTTAGATGCGATACGTATATAGAAAAACATATTTATGTATAATACATAATATGTAAATATACACTGCCAGCCTTAGCAGGAAGCAAGTTCCCTTGCACTTTAATATAATTATTTCTCTGTACTTTATGTTTAGAAGAAGGTTTTTTTTGTTAATTATACCATTGTAAACAAAAGTAATCGTAAAGATTTAGTTATGCAATTTTCCTAATGAATGTGAGCTTAAAAATGACCCAATCATTTCCATATTATATATAGGGTTCGCTGGATGTGTCTGTCCGTGGTGTAAACACTCGATGGCTGAATATGAATGATTGGCCCTGTTCTAGAAGTTTTGCATATATTAAATATAATAAACTTATTTTTTAAGAAGAAAGTCATCTTCAATAAAAGTCATTACTGTACATACAGACATCCATTAGGTGATCAACAATCTTGCTTATCAGAAGAATCGCAAAATTGATTTGAAAATCAATGTAAAAAAAGCTAAAAAAAAAGGGAGTAAACATTAAGTATTTTATCAACGGATGTATATATAAGGATAGGGATCGTTTCCCCCCCCCCTCTCCCTTGAGCACGCGACAGACAGCATGTCAAGCGAATGCGGAAGGAAAATTGAAGAAAGTGGCAGAATAACTTCCACAAAGAAGGAAGAAAGGGGAAAAAAACCGAGCTACCAACTTTTTCTCCATCCTCTTCCGCATTTCCATCCACAGACTCCAGGGATCAGACAGGTGGAAAATAGACCCTTGGAGTCATCGCCCCGATGCATGCATATATGGATTTATACATATATGTATAAAAAAAAAGAGAGGGGTGGAGGGCACACGCCGTCATAAAAGCGCACGATAGGGAAAAGAGGGAAGATCCGTACTAACAGAACAAGTACAAAGGCATCAGATACAACGGGCACAAAGGAAAGAATTCAGCGTGCGCGAGGCAGGTAAGCTGCCAGACCCACAGGGGTGGTGCAGAAGGTTTTTTTTTCGGCAGCCAATTTTTTTCTGCAGGCGCGTGCCCTGGCGGCGAACAATGGAACGGGGGGTCCACCACGAGCAGCCACGTGGTTCCTGAGAGGGCGACAACCTTCGGGGGTCCCATATGGCTGTGGGGCAACGGCCCCTTCTTTTCACTTCCGCGTATGGTTGCATAATGCGGAGTATTAGGCTTCTTATAAATTGCCTTCCAAGACTATTAGAGAGTATCAGCTTGCAGCGGGACAAAAGAGGAAACTTGAAAGGTATTGCCACAACGGGGATAGAGAAAGAGAAAAAAAAAATCTGAACTTTTCCCGCATGGGGGGAGCCTGGAGTGCACCTTTCGAGAAACTCTTCCTCTTATTATTATTTTAACTTCATGTATGTGGGCACACAAAAAATCTTTTACCCCGGTAAGTTATTCAAACAAGATTAGCACTACAGATTTCAGTGAAAAGACTTCCTTAAAGACGAAATCCTTAGAAGTGTTTCCTTGCAACCAACTTTTCTGTGACACCAACCGCGGTCAAAATATTGTGAAGTATTTCTTTTCACTAACACATCAGGAGGTTTATTCGGTAAAGCAATATATTTTACCCTGAATATTAATAAAAGGGCAAAATATTAAAAAACATGTTCTTAACTTAGAGCATTTACTTAGTAAATGAATACAAGCATTTTTTAATGTTTGTAATGATTTGCTAAGTAAATGCTTTATAATTACAGCAAATTAATAAATTCAGCATTTTTATGTTTTGTCAGCTCGCCAGTTGGTCCCTGCAAATTACAAAATTAGTGGTTAAGGTTCGAAATGCGCAGCGTAATCCCGTGATAATAAAAGTGAACAAATACGCAAAACCTGCAAGTTAAATTTATAATTTTATTCTGTTCTTGCATTATTTAATTTAATTTTGTTTTTTCATTTGCATACGGTACTGCTTAAAAAACGAAAAAAACTATACAGCTATAAAAAATTTTGAAGCTTTTATTTATTTTTTATAGCTTACGTAAGCTTAAACCTTCTTTATTTTGAAGCATTTTACTGATGAGAAAACTGAAGAGGTTTCGCTGTTCAAGTTAGGCTCTTTTCTGCATAAAGAAATTATATTAAAATTTCGAAAAATAATTGAGATGCCTTTAGGTTAAATTTTTAATACATTATATACACATACACAATGTCAGGACTGTTTAGCACTGCAGAATTGCGTACTTTAGTAAAAATATTTTCGTTCAGGAGTCTCTGCGATAAGGCACTCGTTAAGCATATATATAAAAAATGAAAGAACAATACTGAAGGACTGCATAAAAAGGGACATCCATTTGATTCCGTTCATGAATACTGTCCACTCTACACTGACCGGAGGAAACACTCCGAAAATCTCTCGAACCGCATTAGTTTCCTCCTTTCCCCTCCCGCACTACAGAGCGGGGAATATTCCTCTCTCACCGCGTGATCGATTTCTTCTTTTCCAAATCCTTGAAACACTGTTGCCCTTGATCCAGAGAGAAAGAGGTTGCTCATGCAAAACAAAAGTAAACCAAAACAGAACAACAAAAGCCGACAGTGAAAAAAAAAGGTGTATATATTTCCCTACTTTTTGCATTCTGTGATCTTTCCGACACGGTTACTCCATCTGAGAGGGTGCGTTGTTGTTTTTTTTCATTTTGTTTTACTTTCTTCCTCCTTGGATCATTAAACTTTATGGTTTTCGATCGCGTGGATTTTTCTTTTCTCTCACTTCTTTTTTCTTCTCTTATTCTTGCCAAGGATAAATCCTACAGGATCCCGTTTTATACGATCCCCTCGTGTTTTCGCCGGGACCGTGGCTGATAAAAAGGTTGCCCCGTTTACAGCGGCGTTCGATATTAAACACCGCTAAAATGAGCAAGAGCCCAGTGGTTTTTTTTTCTTTTTAAAACTAGAGTATATATACACCTCTTTAGCCACCTATACCTCCAATCACTTTGGTCTTTTTTCCCCTATCGTTTTCCGTATTTTTTTTTTTCATCCCTTCTCTCTCTCTCGGGTTTATTTACTTCGTGCTCTGTTGTGTCAATCTCACAAAATCCCCGTCTTAATCCCTTTCGGATTTTTGCCTTCCGCTTTTTAGCCTCCTCATTTTGTTCTAATAAGAGGTGGAAGTGGATCCCACCCCCCTCCTGTCGATGTGGTTTTCCCGTGTAAAAAAGGAGAGAGATAGAAAATACTATGTAGAAAACGGGTGATAGGTGGGTGGAAGATGACAAAAGAAAAGCATTTGAAGATGGATTTTGGCCTGATCACTGCCATCTCTAGAACGAAGAGGGGGGAAACTAGAAATGTTTTTTCTCCACCTTTCTCGTTTCGACCATCAAACAGAGGCGTGCGTTTGGTCAGCAGAGCCGGTAGATCCTTCTGTACATTTTGGAGTTACATGTTCTCCTGCGGTTACCCTAACAACTGAAACGTGCTTTCATATGAACACACATAACTGTAAATACAGAAGCGATGTAGAAGCATTGATGTTCCATCAAGTTTGAAAGGCAAATATAAAGTTTTACAATATCGTGCGCAAGAGAGGGGTGAATCATCTACAAGAGATTGTCATGTATATAAAATGTCTCAGAAAGGTTATTTTAAATCCTTTACTCCGGTAAGGCAGATCAATCCAGATCATTTGTTTGCATAGCACAGGGGTGATTGTGTTTCTAAGTAAAAAACTCTGAAATTTATTTCATTCATAATCAGAAACACGGAACTAAAAGAGTTAATTACATATAACAAATAATTGCATGTTATTAATATTAGATTTAATGTATTGTAAGTAAATCTCAAGTAGTGGTTTTAATTGTTTCGATTTAACTAAAGCAATGACTGTCTTGATTTTAACAATTAAAGTGGAAAACTTTAGGAAATCTCCCCGGTAGATGTAAAATAATTAGCTTTCATAGAATTGGAGTTTTAAACCTTGAATATCAAATACATTTTATTTACGATAAACGTGTTTCCTGTTACAATAAGCACTAGATTAAACTATCACCAGACACAGATGGATTATTGGAAGGACACAGACCCCCTCCCCAAACACCCACAAGAGCCGCGAGAATGCGTCCTCGCAACACTACGCTTACGCAAATCGATCAACACCAGTTCCCAGGCAAATCATATAGTTCAGCAAATCGCCTCTTCTCTTTTACTGCCCATGATGACCGGAAATGCTGACTGTAGTAGAACACTCGCTCTGCAGCTGAAACACGAAACACAAGTAATAACGAAGGTTTGACGAGAAGCCTTTTTAATTTATTTAATTTTTTTTTCTCTTCTTTCAATTCAAACTCCCATGGTAGAAAATTTTCAACCCGGAAGATATATTTACAAACGTGGAATGATAATTGAAAAAACCCGGAATTCCGGGGTGCCCCGGAGCACAATCACTCCTGATAACACACGTCGAGATGAGTTTAGACACACACCCACATACATATTTATATATGTATACTTGCATATAACACTCTAAAAAAATCATGGTAATATAAAATACAATCAAGAACAGCTGCTATTGGACAAATTGACAGCGATCAAAGAAAGATGGTTAAATAATATAAATATTTTTTTCCCTCCTTTCATAGGCAGACTTCATTTGCTATCATTAAGGAGTTTTTGCTCACAGTTACTTCTACGAATGTCGCGAATATTCTTTATCATGAAGTCTCGACTGTGTTGTGCCACATGGTGTTTGAATGTGAATCACTGTCTTATTTCTATCTTCTAAAACATTTTGCAGGTAAGTGTTTAAATATTCATGAAAAATATTTGAGTACGTACTATTGATGTAAATTCGTATTATGGTTATAAAAGTTTGAAATATTCGTGTTGCACAGTTCTTTCACTTTTATTTTATTTTCGTTCTTTGACACTATTTGTTTCTCTATATCGTGGCGAATAATTTGGAATATTGGTATCATTTATAACAAGTATTCTATAATATCCCTATTTCTCCTATAGAATAAAACTTTAGTTTTAAATCCTAAGTTTCATTTTTTACTGCAGAAAGACCAAACAAACGTCACAGTAATAGAGAGAAGACTAGTAAACTGTAGCAAAGTAAAACCAGGCCTACACTATGTAATAGATATGCATACTATTGTAATAAAATTAATTAAGTGTATCATTATAAGAGAAAAGTTGCAGGATCATTAATAGGTGTTTATAAAAAAGTTTTACTTGAAAAAAATATTTATTGCGAAATTTATGTAGTATTCCAAATTACCCTTCCTATTATATTCCTATATTCCACGTAATAAACAAGAGGGCAATTTTTATGACAAAATTAATTACAAAATCAAATTTTTTACTCAAAGTAAGTGATAAGAAGTTATTATAAAAGCTCAACTTATTAGCTAACTCAAACTGTAAATGATCAGTCACAAAAACAACCCCCAAAACACCATAGTGCAAGATTTTATATTTTCGATAGAGAGTTCAGATTCTGATCCAGCAGTCAGTTAGAAAAGGAGATATTCTCTATCCAGCCGTCAGCTCGTCAGTTAGTATGTTCTTGCCCTAACAGTGAGGTAAACTAGTCGTGTCAATCATACTAGTCATGTCTTTGAGATCAGTAGCTCTTATGTCAGATTTTGTGCGAAACAGTACTTCGTACTAAGCATATTAATTACTCATGTTTTAAATATAAATAAAGAGTGAATTTTAAGGAAACTGAGGTCCCGACTGCTTATATATATATATATATATATATATATATATATATATATATATATATATATAAATTTACAAGTATATACACACACACTCGGTGGGATGAATCTAGGCTTGTGGCTATGCCCCCATGCCCCTCAATATCTTTTTTCTCTACTTATAGAGGGAACGTAATCCACTGTCATTTTAAATAAAGGAAATTAAAAAATAAAATAAACAAATATCAGTCGAAATACATTGCATTTTTTCCCTTTTCATTTTCATCTAATTTATTTTACCGACAACAAGATAAATTTGGCGAGTAAATTTTATCATCAAATTTGGTGACTGGCAGTATTAATTGCACCGGTTCCAGAAAACGGACTATTTTTTACACACATTTTCGTTACGCAATTTTCCTAAAGTTAGTGACCCAATTAGTATATCTATGAGACAATTATAATACTCGAATAAGACCACAGAAGGATTAAATTAAAATTTACGAGCTGTAAGAATACAGGGAATCAAACTATGAATGTCTGCACCCCAAGTGAAGCCTTATTCTGTATACGCATATGAACTGACCAGTTAGCGGGCGCTAAATGGAAGACGGGCGTGTGGAGGGGGTTTGGAAAATTAGGAATCAGAGGAGAAGAAGAAAGTTAGTTCCTCATTTCCCTCACGGATCGGGCAGAATGGATTGGAAGGCGGAAAATGTTATTCCGAATTCCGATCGATCCATCATCGGCCGGAGAGAACAGATTTAACGTAATCGCAAAATTGGACAGTCCAGGAAAAACTCGGGGATTTAATCACGAGCCCAATCCGACAATCATTCGGAGAGGGCCCGGTTTTATTCATTCAGCCATTTATCTATTTCCGAAGGGCCCTACATTATTCAGAGAGAGACAAAAACCAAAGGATATATTTGTGCACCCGTGTTGATTATTGAATTTTAGTCGGAAAGTTCGTGTACGCCAAGCACAGCTAACTCGATAACTAATACAAGCAAAATAAAGAAGATCCAAGTTTGCGTGGACAGCAAAATAAATAAATAAAATAAAAACCTCAATTTTTTTTAAAAACAGAAGTGTAGCTTTTTTCGTTTTTTAAACAGTATGATATACAAAATTAAATTAAATTAAATTAAAGAATGCAATGACAAAATAATACAATAAACTAATGCTTTCTTCTCGAAATCGGACATCTCTGGCACGATCATTGCATGTCCATGAAAATTCCCTTCAAAAGGCAGTGAATTGCCCGTATAGTGCTTGAAAACATTATTATTGAATTTACTCAGAAAATATGCTTAGGAGACATAACAGGAAAACGAAGTGCACAAACAGCGTTGCAAAATATTTTAAAATTCAGATAAAAGATTCTGTAAATCTTTAGCTGTGTTTTGTAATTCGGGGTGGGCAGCAAAAATATTCGTTGTGGTCCGCAAGTAGCCAGCAGGTTTGACATACGTGGTGCAGGAAAAAATAGTGCAACACAATACCACAGTTGTAAAATCTATGGATTCCACAACTGTAATAATGTCTGAAAGATATGAAGATCTAGAAATTACTTACATTTTATCTGGATTGAAGGTGTTTCATTTGCTGAGCAATCTTAAAATTTTAAGTTGTCATTTCTGACCAATTTTTTGACAGAATTTCGTTGAATGGAAGAAAAACAGGAATTCTTCGTTATTAATTCTGGAATAATCGGTATTGTGAAATAGTTCCAAAATCATTGCATTAATTGATAAAGTTTTAAAACATCCCACTACATTGTGTTTAATCCAATTTTAAGCAATTATAATCGTAATTCACTCTTAACTTGCGTTGTCCGATATCATACTTTTTGACAATGGTACGCTTCTTCAATATACATTAACTCAAATGTTTAGGGGGTAAAAGGAAACAATATGAAATTTAAAGATAATTTTTTAAAAAAATTCATATTTTACATTTTATTGCATACAACTGAAAGTCACTGCAAAAGCTTGAAAGATCTCAGCAAAACTCCATCCCCTATTATATAACTAAGGAAAAATGCATTGATTAAAACTAGAGGTACTTCAGTAAAGCATATATAAAAGAGCTTTAGATATGTTTTATCTCTAGATAAATGTATCTTTTTTGAATAGATGACTTGAGTATCTTGAAACAGAAACTAGGTTAGGATCTTCGACAAGTTATCAGATTTTTGAAATTAAGTGTCAAAGCACATCAGTCAATGTTGACCACTAACACCTAAGGCGAAATGCATTACAAGAAATTTATGGGGTAACTACGAAATGGGACAAAATATTTTTTAAGGGGAAGTCACAGTTGTAAAAAATAAACGATACTTAAAAAAATCTTGAATTGTTTTAAAGAATATTAAACGATACTTAAAAAAATGGGACAAAATATTTTTTAAGGGGAAGTCACAAATGTAAAAAAATAAACGATACTTAAAAAAATCTTGAATTGTTTCAAAGAAAAATTAAATTTATTAATAAACCCTTAGCATGAAATATCCATAAAAAGAGCAGGAAACATTAGCATTTATCCCTTTTAAATTCTATCGAAACTAATAATTTTCGTAGAATTGATTCTCGCTAAATATGTTGCATCTTAATTAAGATAGTCGAAGGATAGCATTTCAGCTACAAAATTCGTCCTCAGAAATTTCATAATAAAAAGATAGCAAAGACATGCAGGTTTCTAATTCAATGAGGAGAATAATACAAAGTCTTAAGCATAACTGTTTACAGTTATGCTTTATCCAGATATTTCTTAATATGGTCAGAACATCCCTATCAGATAAGCTAAGGATTATGTAAATTATCATACAATATTTATAATAAGTACTCTTTAATTACTTCTAAATTTTAAAAGTTTGTTGTTCTTTCTCAATTTTTACTCTTTGTTTGAGACACTGGATTTTAAAATTACTGTACATCTGAATAAACATTATATCAGTGTGTTTACTACCGCTAACCTGCGAGCTTTGAAATAAAGTCCTTATCTTGAAAACTCTAACTTAGCCTATGTTTGGTAAATAGACCTTGTATTTAAACAAATGGATTTTCTCTACGCCTTCAGCTTTGGCGGTTACAAACTTGATAGGTTCGCCTGGATATAAGCATTTTTTTTAAAATCTAATTACTTGAAATCATTAAACCTTAAATGCATGATATTTTGTTGAGTTAAAGACTAAAATCAGATGTGTGTTTATGCAATAACTATTTTATTATTATCTAAAAATAATTCCAAAAGCGGAAATAATTATACTTGACTATCAAAAATTGACCATCAAAAGTCAAAATGTAATAAATGCCAAAAGCGAAATATTATACAAAGGAAGTTGTTTTAATCCAAAAAGAGCAATACGTAATGACCTTTAAAACAATAAATCGAATTTTCGGATGAAAGCTGTTATATTTCTATTACAGGATTCAAAATTGAGAGATAATCGACATCAAATATGACATGTAATATTAATGCATCTATACATAAAATAATTAATACTGATAAACTGATGAATGCCTACAGTTATAATTATTTTGAAGCACTCAGCTGATCACAAATTAAGACTAATATTAAAAAATCTAGAAGACAAAAGAAGTAAATGGCACTGAAAATGCTCTAGAATATCCCTTTGGAAAAGAAAGCCAGAATTTTATTAAATACATAATTTTATTGAAAGCAAAGTTTTAGGCCATAATTAATGAACGATGTGTATTAATTTAATAGTTAAAAAATTGTAATAATTCTTTATTATAAAATTTTGTTACTAATGCTATTTTATGATTTTTGAATTTCTTCAATATTTATATTTTAAAAAAATTTAATAAAATTAACGAATTTTTGAATTTTAATAACAGGTCAATAAAGGCTATGACACTAAACTAAATTAACAAGTCTCAGTATTTTATTAAAAATAACATAAGAAAATCCTACTTTTAAATGATATTTTTAACTAAGGCTAAATTTATACTGAGTACAATGAACTACATAGAATGCAATTAAATTAGTTCTAGAAAGGGATAAGTGAATATTGTAATGAATACTTCCGAATGAATCGATGTACATCACGATATCGCGGCCTGCATATCGCGAACATGGTAATAAGATGTAGAAAAGGAAAGGGGAGGTATAGCACATGATTGCTATATATTC
>CM063504.1:124087868-124095368 GCA_032207245.1 Pardosa pseudoannulata | reverse complement strand
AAGAAAAAAAAATTGAAAACGTAGTGGGTAATACAGAATATTATTCTGTTGATATTCCATATAAATCAAATGATAGAATTTTGCCTGTCTGTAACGTAACACGCCAAACAACCTTTTTAAATTCAAACAAAGAATATTTTGTATTAAGTATTTTATATCCTAGTGTTGTAAAATAGTTTTAAGAAAGCAAAATAGAAAAGGTAGTGGGTAATACAGAATATAATTCTGTTGACATTTCATATAAATCAAATGACAGAATTTTGCCTGTCTGTAACGTAACACGAAAAAAACTACTAAATGTAGCGAGTTTTTGATAAATTTTAATTTTTTCGAAATATTTCTGAGATTAACATCGGATATTCTTATTCTCGAAACTTGAATTTGCATGTAATTTTGTACAATAATATTGTATAAAAATGTCTCTCTAATGTTATATATATATAGTTCTAAAAATTAGCACTTTATATATAATATTGAGCTCTATAAATTAGTTCCAATGCTAATTTAATGCTATATATAGCATTATTATAATAGTTTACAAAACGAGGATGAAAAGTTTTCATTTTACTATAATACGAACACAATGAATCTTAAATGCTTACGTTTAATGTAAAATGTAAACATTTTAAGAATAACATCCAATAAAGTTTTAAACAGCATATTAAGATAGCAAATAAATACAGCCATATAGTGTTTTTCTTCCGTAATACTGAACTTTCATGCCTATAAAGGTATTCACAAATCAAACAGGGGACAATAAATTTATTTTATAGATAATAAGCGAGCAAAACAAAACACAGACATATGAAGTATCTAATAAACTGAAAGAGAAATAAACTCAGTTCTAGGCACTTTTGAACATGAGATGTTTTATGGGTGAATTATCTATAAATAACTTGGATGGGTGCGGGTTATTTTTTGAATAACAAAGTATTCACGTCTCTTATCTGGTAAAAAGGTAATTTACACAAAGTAGGGGCATGCGTCTACGAAATGTAAGATTTAAATACGGAGAGGTATATTTGGAATGAAAATAACAAAATAATACCAAAGTTATTCACTTTCGAAATAACTACCTCCACTCTACCTAAACATGCTTGGATTTCGGGCCATGTATATCTATTACCCTAATAATATATTTTTTTTTCTTCCCAAAGGCCATTAAGTCTTCAACATAAAGTTTGAGTTCGACATATTCATTGGATGTTCGAAAGAGAGACAATCGTCTTCTCTGATGTAATACCGAGCTAATGGGAAAAGTGAAATGGAAATGAAATTCCTTCAAGTTTCGGTTACATCAGAATGAATGTTACCTCCACCGAATGACTTGAATGGCGGGAAATCAGGAGAGAGTTATACGGCACAAAAATAATTAAACTGTGGGGCTTATTCACATTTGATACTTTGAAATCAACATTAGATATGATCGAACAAACTGAAATATAGTAAAACACAGTTTATACACTCCTCATTTATACGTCGTTTGCATCTATACAACGTTTTATCACAATCCCGATGCACTAATAAAGTTTTCCGTTTATGTTAAACAAAACTTCGGTCATACTTTGTTTTCCCATTAAACACTAACTAGTTACTAGTGAAAATATATCCACTGCACTTAATTCGATTCATATTTGCTATACTTAGTATTCGCAGGCAAACACGCAAGACAACAATTAATCCTTTGCACTCTAGCTCCGTTGTAATATTTGAGACAACGGAGTGCAAAGCGGTAAAGATATTTTCAATTAAACCCCAACCTTCATGCACATAAACTGTAAAATTGGTATTCAAGGTATGCATGTATGGTTTTTCTCAATTTTGCGATAACTGCGTAATCTTAATTACTATTCTGTTTTCTATATATTATGTAGTTGTATACTTATACTACGATACTAAAAAGCTTTACAATTATGACTCTTACATAAATTTGCAGAAACCAGACATGTTTATTTAAATTTCAAATATACGATTTTTCATTTCTACGTCTTTTTAAGTAGGTCACTTAAAACGACATATAAACAGTGCTTTAATATATACATACATATATATATATATATATATATATATATATATATATATATATATATATATATATATATATATATATATATATATATATATGAAGTTTCGCACAGACCTGTAGAGAGATAGTATAATGGGTTTTTTACTGACTAGTAAAAAAAAAAAGTCAGATATACACTGAATGAAAAAAAAAATTCAAAAGTTATGAAAACACTGCAATTTAATTCCTAATAACGCGTACATATAAGTAATTAATTCTTGTTCATAAAAATTTAGCCAGTATTAAATTATACTAAATCAAATTAGTCCCTTATGAGCCTAAAATCACTCTGCTTGTACAAGATGTAAAATATATAACACGTTTAGTTGAAAATATGTAAAAAATGCATCTTTGTAACAGACAATGCATATTTCAGTGGATTTTGATGGATAAATAAAGCCAAACAGAAGCATTAGTTCCGGTCCAATCATATTTTTTTTTCATGGAAATTTAAGATATAAATGACCCCAAATATAATAATGCTATTAGGTGAATATATTTTTTGAAAACCCAGACTTTTTAAGACATAATTGGTATGCCCTATTTACAACTTATGCTGTTAAAGTTCATCTGTTAGGGTGTTCATTACAGGCAAAACACAGAACATTTTCTTATGTGCTAATCCTTAAGTATATATCAAAACAGTTTAGTCATAAAAAAAGGTTTTCTAGCATTAGCTTTTTAGATTTTTTTTGTTGTTGTTCAATTGGGCTATATGCCTATGGAATACAGGGATGTCGTGGCATATTGGGAATCACTGATGCAATTAATCATGAAGGTTTTACAATATTTTTCGTTGCTTCTGAGAAGACGGCGTGGTGCACGTTTTGGGAATCACTGGTCTAATTAGTTATGATTTTTTTTAAACAATATTTTGCAGTTTCCTGTGAAGACATTGTGGTGCAAACCCTGTATTAAGTTGTATATTTTTATGCTTCATTTACTTCTGTTTACCAACATTTTTCCTAAATATTGAGTTTTACAGGTGAAAATAAAGGAATTACTTTATAATTCACGTGTGTTTACACAGTAATTTCGCATTCCCTTTAAAAACAGCTATAAAGTATTTGGGTGAAAAAGAAATAGAAAATGTACGTTTAAAGAGGGAAAAACACAAGACAATGATCACCAAAGCAATTTAATCCATTGAAAGTCACTGGGAAATTATTTCCCACTGCTCAAAATTACCGCTAAAATGACACGCGGAGCTTATTTCCTATACATTAATTCTTCTTCTATTTTCTATTTCTAGTTTTCATATATACTAACAGCCGAACGATGGCTGAATGGTTAGGGTGTTGGCCTTCGGTGCCGGAGTTCGTGGGTTCGAATCCCATTAAGGCATGGATGTTCGTAGCCGTTCGGAATCAGCTTTAAGCAGTAGGTCCCGGTCTCATTAGCCCCCGTGTTGCAAAAAGTAAACCGTAGTGCTCCAAAACAAACCGTATATACTAACAAAATGCGGCTGTGTCTGCTTTAAATCTTCGTTTACCCCGCAAATGACATCAAGTTTTATTTGTAATGAATGGAAAGAACATATAACTCTACATAGGCGACTTTACATTCGAGTTAAAATACTTTATTTTAGTTTAGAAATATCTTCTATTATTCAACCTTGTACTATTGGAAAATTTAAAATCATTCTTTGAAAGAACATTAAACGAATTAACAGTATTTCGGACCTGTTTTTTGTTTAAATGGTGTTGCTCTTAAATGATAACTTGTAACCTGTTTAGAAAATTACATAAATTATTAGAATAAAAAAATTCTTTTCTAACACTAGCCTTTATTTACTCTGTAAATGGTTAAATTATCTTCGGATGTGATAAACTTTTGAATATCACTTTACTTATAACTAAAACTTAGCTACACAGTTTTATTCTTTCTTCTAGAAAAAAAAATAAAAGGTATGTAATGCAATTCATAAATTTCAGGGGTTCAAAAGTAAGTGAACTAAATCCGTTTACAGAAATTAAGGCGTGTCTGAGTGTCAGAAACGTAATCAATTTTTGGAAATTTAAATTAATTTTTGAAAATGCTTAATAACAAATGTGTTTTCTAGCATACGTACATATGGTAAATAACCTTATTTTGTAAACGAAAAAAATGACTTGGTTTATTCGGATTGTGAGCTTTTCAATTATTATCTAACATCTTCTTCGTCAATGTCTTTTGAAATAGCAGCTTTCCAGATGGATGATTCCTATTATTCGTCAACTAATAATTGCTGGTTTTAATAGTAATTTGCTTAAAACGCACTGGCCTGTATAAACATGCGTGCGCGACCCTGAAACCAACCAATGGCGTGGGTGTTTACCTCCGCTCGAGATCTTTTCCGCATTCCTGTGCCCATGCACCCTTTTTCATCTGATATGCAAATCTTATAAAAGGCGGGAGGAAGGGGTGGTCCACCCCCACGCAATGTTTGATTAGAGCGGAAAGAGTTGCGCCCCCCTCACGCCATTGGCTGACGGGGGAGATCACCCCTTTTGCATTATTCCAGATGCAGGGGGGGGATGCCCGCATCTGTGACATCAAACTGTGATGAGGCATTTTTAATGCTTGCTTTCGTATGCAAGGGAAGCAAACCCCTTGCCAAGGGGAAGGAGACGGATTTTTCCTTCCTTCCACGTGATTAGCAATCCCTCTTCCTATTCCTACATCCCCCACCCCCCTTCCCTCACCGACTCTCCTTCCACCCATGGTATGATGTCCCTGAAGGAAAATGTTGGGGGATATATCGAGATATTGATTGTTCGGTTTTGGATATGTTCGATCAGTGCTGTTGAAATGGCTAGAATTTTATTTAATATCAGAAGACGTAGGGGTGATGTTTCTATTTATACCAGTTTTACAACAAAACAGAAAGTTTAAATTTCGTCATGTTCAAAACTTCAATTAAGGGTGCAAGGTACTTTAAATATCAGTTTTTTAAATATTCAAATTTTAATTGTATTCATTATATAGAAATATATAATTAAATAAATAATAGCAATATTATTTACGTAAAACATATGACACCAAAATATCTTCCGAAAAAGAATTTTCCTTATTAAAATATAAATCTTTCTTTTTTCCATAAAAGTTGAATCATCCAACACATTTATTGTAAATATTGTAATCAATAACAATATGAACAATTATATACTACAATTTTATGTTAAAATATTAGCTATGCTAATATTTTAAATATAAAAATAACATTGCTTACTTATGAAATGCCTCAATTTTTACCGTCTCTTTAGCATAAGAAAATAATAACATAATTGGGTCTTGGATTTCCTTTGTGTTTAGTATAATCCATATTAAATAAATATTATACAAAATAAAAATTTTAGTTTGTACAAAGTTTAACATCTCCTGTCTCTTTTTTTTTCCTCTACATAACATACTGTAAATCGACAAATACTCACTGTTATTTTACAAGAAACATAGTGTTATGAAAAACACGAGACATTACCAGTAAAGTAAAGTAAAGTAAAAAAAAAGAAAAAAAAACACGAAACTGGAAAAACATTATTTTAAGTCTTAAATTCATTTGTAAAAAATTGATTTTATTAAGATAATCTAGGCAAGTGACAACTTTTTTGAAACACAAAAGTAATTTTAATTTTTTTCTCGAATTCTTCGATTTTGTAAGTTTTTTTTACCTCTAAGTTATGACTTATAATTGTGTTATCACTTTACAATTATAACGTATTTGTGAATTAAATCTACTGCAAATATTAAGAATGTAAGGTACGAACTTTATACCTCAAGTTCAAGAATTAAGCCTATCATATGTTTCGATTACATTTTTTAAAATTTCGCAACTAATGTGCACCTAGTCATTTGCTAAAGAGGTATCCTTTCATACAGGTATAAAATAATGATTCAAACATATTATTTTGTTATTTATTTACTATGACTATAAATTAAAATCCCATTTATAGATTACTACTTAAGCTATCATATATTTCGATTACCTTTTTTAAAATTTCACAACTAAGGCGCACCTAGTTATTTGCTAAAGAAGTATCCTTTCATACAGGTATAAAAAATGATTCAAACATATTATTTTGTTATTTATTTACTATGACTATAAATTAAAATCCCATTTATAGATTACAGAAATATAGAAACATTGTAACTGGATAAAAATCTACAAGTAAAAAAATTTAATCTTTTCAATTTGAAAATAACATAGGCTATTAATATAATAGAAATAGTTGAGAAGTCAGTACTGGATGTAAAAAATGTACTTTAATTGCTAAAAATAATGTTGTAACACATACAACTGATTATTATATGAAAAATAAATTTATATATCCAGATGCATATGTATGTACCTATAGACGGTCTTGGCTAATTTTTTGTTTCTCATTGGAGAGTTAAATTTGTGTAATTACGTTTATCCAAACAATGTTTAATGGCCGTATATATTTATAAAGCGTTATGTAATATTCTTCATAAACGCTAAAATAAAAGTGTTTCTTTCTTTGCCGAGAAAAAAACTTTAAACAATAGACTTGGGAGAAAAATAACGATCAAATATGCTTGAATTGTAATACGAATCCATGGATACAATTTTAAAAATATCTGACTGGCCAAAGAAAATACGAAGATTTAGCTCTTTAATATCATTTCTAAGAAATATTTTCAAAATAAAAATAAACCTTAAATCATTATCCTTTCTTTTTATGTTTTGATTTGTTTTAATGATACGACCATCGTTGAAACAAATAACATATAATAATAAATTTCATAACAAGCTGGAAAAGAAGGGAGGAGGGAGAACTGATTTACTTATACCACATTTCAAAACATAAAATCTTTATTATAATAATCTTTTTTTTTTCAATTCATTATGCAATAAAAATGCAACAAAAAATTATTTGTTCTTTTTAAAATGATTTTTTACCAGTTTTTTTAACAACTCTCTTGTTTTTTTCATTTCCAGTAGTATACTTATACTTCATTTACTTCCAGTAGTATATTTTTACTTCATATCGAATAAAAATAAGCTATTACAATAAAAACTATTCATCTCGAAAGGTACAATGCCCCCTAAAAATAGTAATGGAGATTGTTAACCGTGGAGTTTCTCCAATATTCATATTATCTATAATAAATATAACCTTTAAATAACATAATATGGCATTTAAATAATTACACTTAATATAAATAACGTCTAGGCAAAACAATAATATTTTAATCAGAGGAAACAGCATTAGTATATTATGACAAAAGTACTTGTGAAATCTCCAATTTGCCAAATGTAAATAATTTGTATTACTTCTGTTGTAATACAATTTGGTTCACTATATTAAAATCATTAAGGAGCATTCCGCTAACTTTTCACGTGCAAAAGCTCTGTAAGGACTAACGATGTACAAAATAGTTTGCGTTAAAAATATTTTTATTTATTTATTTACATTGGATTAGTATTAAGATAT
>CM063504.1:124065368-124082868 GCA_032207245.1 Pardosa pseudoannulata | reverse complement strand
ATTCGAACCTGCGAACTCCGGTTCAGAAGTACAGTGCTCTATCGTTCGGCCATCATTCGGCCCATGTGTATGTGTAAATATTGCATAATTACTCTTGATCTCTCATAAATACTGACATAATGATGAATTACAACGATATGCAGAGAGATAAATGTTATCGGAAAACAGCACAAAAATCTCAGTCAATTTACTTACTCAAATACCCACAAAAAGCCCCTATATAAGTTTAAAAGAAAAATAACCGTAATAATAAGAGATCCTTATCGCATCATATTAGATTGCATGCTGTTCAAATTAATACAGCTTCGACGGAAAAAAAAGATTAAAAAAAAAAAAGACTCCGCATTAAAAAAACACGACCTAAAAAATATAAATATACAAGTTAAAGAGCAACGCAGCGTGTAAAAATACTTCAGAGTTATCTTTAATATTTCTTGAGATAAGCGTTATCGCAGGCAGATATTTTGAAAAATTTTCTGATAAGGGGGGAAAAAAGGCGGTTGCAGTAGAACGGTGGAGTCGGCCACGGAGAGACAGGCATAAATCAAGAAAGTAAAAACAATAAAAAAGGAAAGGGGGTGGGGGCGGGTAGAGCCGAAAAAAAGATGAATTGCAAAAAGCTGCTCCGTTATTAGATTTATCATACTCCTTAAAAACTGCACTTACATACGCAAGAATTCGCAAATGCGCCGAGGAGGGTTCCTATGAATATATCAAGCGGATGGACTTCTCCAATATCGATGGTTCAATGTCCAAGGAAGAAAGAAAATATGCTGATGAAGATTCCCGCTTGGTCACTACAGGGATAATATTCCTTACGCTTTCCAAGTTTTTTCTGACCTCTTTTAAATGACTTTTAGTTGTTTTCTATCATCCGGATAATCGACTAATCATTTATAGGTGCAAATTCTAGGTTAAAAAGATCATCTTTGCTAGTGGGAGATCTACAGACGAAGAATTGAGAAAAAGTATCAAAGAATAAAACATGCAATGCAATATTCACGAATAAAATTCGTCTAAAAAATACTGTTTCATAATTAACCCTGTCGTATTCAAGACGCAAGAAGAGATGAAGCACAAATAAACGAATGACGAGAATGATTGGTGTGTAAAAGCAGACATGGTCAAACTTTAAGAAAGCTGGCCAAAAAAAAAACTTAACCGGAAATCGCTCTGGCCCAATTCAACAAATGAAATTATATTTAATTACAAATCGAGGACTATCCCAAAAACGAATTTGAATTCGATTCTCCCTGTACCAGAAACACGTGAAATAGTGGTAACTTCACGCTGCAATCCGAGGTTCTTTCTTATAATAAATATTTTATTACTTCCACTTTTTGAATTTGTCCTATACTGAATCTATGAGTTCTTACATAAACAAATATTTTACATCATTGTTTTATGATGATAAGAAAAACCATCTCAAAGAGTCTTTTATAAGCAGATTATCAAAAAATGACTTAATATATTACAAATCAACCTCGTTTTTAAATAATAGAATATATCAAGAAGTATTCATTAAACACAACAAAATGAATAAATAGAATGCCAATATAATTTGTTATAGTATTTTAAAAACAATATACAATAAAACAAATATTGATGTAATAAATGAAACTGCAACTACATTTTTAAAAGTTCTTTCGAACGGCGATGTGCTAATTTCGAGATGAGATGTAAATACTCTTCTGGCAGTCTCTTTCCAATACACTTCTCCCTATGATTAATGGGAAATATTCAAATATATAAGATGAAACAAGCATATATCTAATTTACACGAAAATAAAATGCCCTTAACCCCTTAACGTGCACGCTCGAGTTAATTCGAGCGCGCTAAACTGGCCAAACTGTGCACACTATAGATAAATCGAGCAGTGTTGTACTTTATGTTGCAATAATTTTTCACCCTCGAATGCAATCAATAATTGAAAATAACAACGTGAAAACAAGAAAAAAACAAAAAACAATTGTTTTATTGATATTTATCATTTACATGGGATTGTAAGCTATATTCGACTATTTTCTGCAATGTTATCAAAATCCAAAATTGCAATAAACATTTTGATTATTTTTGTATTTCTGTAATTTTCAAGACAACGTTCTAAATAGTGTTTTTTACATTAAAATATTGATTTTTTTTTTGGCCGGCTTTAAAGAAAAACTGTGCATCAAGGGGTTAATATCTCTATTGATTCCAATTAAAAGGAATCCACCATTTGGCATATAATTACATAGGCGAATTAAAGTATTATCTCTACACTTAAATAATTATTTTCGTTATTGTAATTTATCATAACATATTGGAACATTGGGAAGGGATGATAATAGAGTTAGCCCATCTAAATTTGCAATATTTCCCTATTTTATTGCTTTATGAGGGCAGTGTTTAAATCAGACAATGAGTTACTGTTATAGGTTACTTGTAAAGTAATAATAAATGTATTAGGGAAGAAAAACAATTTTGTTTCGCTAATTCCTTTGAGAAATAACGGTAAGGGAAAACTGCGTAGATTAGTACATAGAAGTTTACAAGTCAAATCACCATTAGAGTAATTTACATTTATAAATATGTTTCTACGTATTTAATGCATATCCGTTTACATTAGACTTTGAATAAAGCAGAACGCTAACAATTAGCATGCATAGTTAGAGAAAAAAAATTTTAACTACATCAGTATAGCAAATGCTGCACACTAATCCAATAAATCAAATGTGAACTTTACAATCATACAAACTATTTTAAATAAAAAGAAACAACAGTCTACCTGACTTAAGTAAGTTACCACAACACATGGAAATCTTATCCGGTTCACCTCATGAACCGTGAAAAATAAATTTCATTACATTGTATAAAACAGCTAATATAATCAGATATAAGGCTTCAAAAGTCTCCTTCTCGACAATTTACAAACAGTAAGGGATAAATAAGTAAATAAAATAAGTTATACAGATGTATTATTTCGCAAAACAATCAAAAGAATTAATCATATTTTTTTTTAAGATAACATTTAATCTGCTTATAAAAGAGACTTTGAGAAGCTTTTTCTTATCATCGTAAAACAATGAAGTAAAATACTTGTTTACGTAACAACTCATAGATTCAGTATAGGACAAATCAAAAAGTGGAAGTAATAAAATATTTATTATAAGAAAGAACCTCGGATTGCAGCGTGAAATTACCATTAATTCACGTGTTTCTGGTACAGGGAGAATCGAATTCAAATTCATTTCTGGGATAGTCTTCGATTTGTAATTAAATATAATTTCATTTGCTGAGTTGGGCCAGAGCAATGTCCGTTCAGTCTGAAAGGTGTCTTTTGGTATCAAGGTCAGAGATTTAAAACCCACAGTTGACCTGGGTGTCTGTGGAAGTTCAAAATCGGCTTTAAACACTAGGTCCCCAACTCATTTAACTTTGAGTTACAAAAGAATTGGTAGTATCATTACTATAAAAAGGTCATTGCTAAACCACAAAGCTAGATATTGTAAATTTAGCATGTGATCGTATTAATTACCGTGACAGCCAAACTTAGCATTATTCAGATTGTTCTATAGTACTTGACGACTAAGATACAAATTGTTTAAACCTGATAATTATATCTTCTTTTATAATTACTTTTCATTGTGACCTCGAATTTAGCATCAAAATTATATATCATATATTATATTTTACCCAACATTTATTACAAACATACTTAAATTTTATTTGTGATATTCCTGTAATATTAAGTAAAAAATGATTTAATATATTACAAATCAACCTCTTTTTTAAATAATATAGTATATGAAGAAGTATTCATTAAACACTAACTAAAATTCATGATAATAGCTATTCCCAGACGCTAGAAGACAAACGAAACAGATTTTTTTCACTAAATTTTTTTCAATGAAATCTCTTTTGCATTAATAAAAAAAATTAGCTTAGTTTAATAGTACGTAATTGATCGGCTGTCCTAGAAATTTAGCCCTCTACTAATCCTGGCATTGTATATATGTACACACACACACACACACACACACACACACACACACATATATATATATATAAATGTATATATACATAAATATAGATATATGTGTGTGTGTGCGTGCATGTATCATAAATCATAGAAATAAGGAAAACTAAAAGCTGAATGTAACACTTAATAATAATTATTATTGTTAACAGTGAAAAAGTATTGGAATGGATACTGTTTGCTTATACTGTTGGAAAATTCGGATTTCAATTTGGATTTAAAACGATTTTATGTGCGCACAGCCCTTACCATCAGCACAAACATAGTAAAATATAGGTTAATCACACCAAAATATCTTATGTTGTTGAAAAAGTTACCTTGCAAACGAGAGAATTAAGAAATCAATTAAATAGAATCCGTCCAAAGCAGTAGCTTTACTAACAAAAGCAACTGACTCAACCAAATAGGTGTTGCCATTCGTAAAAGAATAGAAACATTTATCTCCAAATTATATATAATTTACTAAATTTATAGAATCATCTTGGATTATATCAGTTTAAAGCTATTAAAAAATCAACGAAAAGATGATGAAATGAACTCAGACTGCTTAAATATTTCATTACATTTAATCCATCCATATATAGTAAAAAATTAGTGCAGCCATCAACATGAATTAAGAAGTGTTTTTCAAGTAAGGAAGGTAATTAAATATATTTAGAATATTTTATAAATATAAAAAGAGATAAATTAAGTTACTTACTTCAATTTCTATTAACTAAATATCAAACCCAACATACAACCAATATAAGAAATTATTAAGATATGTAATACAACTATTATAGCCCCTCTCTCTTTCTATCTATCTATCTATCTATCTATCTATCTATCTATCTATCTATCTATATATATATATATATATATATATATATATATGTGTGTGTGTGTGTGTGTGTGTGTGTATGTATCTGCATGCATGTATATAAATATATATATATATATATATACATACATACATCTCTCTCTCTATCTATCTATCTATATATCTATCTATATATATATATATATATATATATATATATATATATATATATATATATATATACAGAGTGGGAGAGAGAGAGAGAGAGAGAGAGAGGGAGAAGGAAAGAGAGAAAAAGAGAGAGAAGATAGAATATATAGTCTTCGCTAATTTTTTGTATCTTATTCGTGAGTTAAATATTGTGTAACTATTTTTGAGTAAACCATGTTCAATTAATATATATACTATATATATATATATATATATATATATATATATATATATATATATATATATATATATATATATATATATATATATATATATATAAGCTTATCATTCTTTACCGAGAAGAGAACGTTCAAGAATACATTCGAAATAAAAAAAAATACCTCTCCAGAATAATGCATTTTCAGTTATTTAAAATCAGCTTTAAACAATATTTCCGCTTAGCAAATGAATTGACATTATCCTTACCAGAAGAAAGCTATAGATAAGACATAAAGCCAGCGATTGCTACTTGACAGCGTAATTGTATTAATCAATGCGATAATCGAAAGTTACATTATTCAGATTAATCTACGGTGCTTTATCATGAAAAATGAACAAAATAATAATAAAACTGGACCCGAATATCTCCTGTAAGGCGGATGATAAACAATCTATATGAAAGTCGGATATACGCAGAAAAAAAAAAGCATCGCAGGAAGTCAGCATAAAATCAGGCACAAAATGCAAGATCGCAGTAGCACATACCAAAATATAGAACGGCGGAAAGGAAAAAATATTTATTATATATATGTGTGTGTGTAAAGTCGCAAAAGATGTGGGGAAAGAAAGGGGAGGTAAGCTTAAAAAAAAAAGAAAAGAAAAAAGCCGAGAGAGACAGAAGGAGAAAACGGAGAATGACCGTCAGGAAGCCTCTTAATTGGGCTAACCACTTTGCGGCCCAGGACCCTTGGACGAAATGTGCGGAAATTGATGGCAGAGCTTTTAATCTCCTTAAAGAAAACGCAGAGAGACTCGAAACATAAGACAAAACAAAATAAAAAAAGAGAAAGGGGAGGGGGCTTTTTACGTTTTCTTTTGTGATTCCAGCCTCTTGGCTTACAAGGCATTTTTTTCTTCTTTTCTTTCCCCCTTTATCTGTTATTTTTTTCCCTTTTAAACTGTGGTCATCTCTCGGACGTCATGTTAAAAACGAAGCGTGTATGATTACCGGCCATTTTTAGTTTAGTTCTTTTTTTTTTTTATTTCATTTTGGTCAAAGTATGGATGGCTGACACAGAGAGAGAGAGTTTGAAATTCGATGCAAAAAGCTATTTTGTACTTGTTCCTTTTCGACCTCGACATCCCTCGGAATGAGGAAACACACGATACTTTTTGTTCGAAATGTTAAAGGGGGGAGTAGATGGAAGGGGGAGAGAAGGGGGATTGGAAAACACTGGAATACACAAGAAAGGGGGAGAAATGTATTGATAAATAAAATGTGAAGCATAAGTTTTGCAAGTGGTTTCGAGTTTTGGGATTTTACAAGTAAATAAATAATAAAAATACAATAACGATTTTTTTTTTGTAAATACTTATAATTACGTATAAATATATAGCACAAGATAAAGAAATACCGTACTTAGCAGAGTCGTAGCGATTTCAGCCAGGTGATATAAATCAGTAATTTAAACCGAGTTTATCTTAAAAATAAATACTTAAATGGAGTTATTTCAGGTATTTCAACAATATATACGTATAAATTATTTTATTCTAGGATATTTGAACAGTTTAACAAAAATATGCTATAAAGCTTAACAATAAAACAAAATAATTGTATATTAATTTTGATAAACTTATAAATTTATCATTAATAATTTAATAGACTGGTTACAATAATGTCAATTAATAAGTAACAAGAATGCAAATATTTTTTTTATATTTTAATTAGGATTAAAGTACTAAATTTTTAAAAACTATCTTTTGCATATGCAATAAATCATTACTTTTTAGATGAAAAATTAATATAATTTGATATGTTTTCTCAACTTTTATCTCAACGAAGAATACCGGTACCGGATAGCTAATTTTTAATTATCTGTATTTTCTTGAGCTGTTATTGCTACAATAATGTCTTAATGGCAGAATTTTTAGCACCTGACAAGATATGTAACATCTACGAAGTCAAGAAATTAACCTGATACTTCCGCCAAAGGCTTTATTAAATTCCAGAATCTTGCTGAAATATTCATCGAGTTCTTTCAAAGAGTTGACAAAGAATTTAAAAAAAAAACTAGCATTTTACAAAACATTTAGAAATAGTTTTCAAAGAAACTTCATTTCACTAAGTACTGAAAACCGTTTTTACATCTTCTCGAACATAAGTGGAATTCATATGTTTAGAACTCATTTCAATTATTCATTTATTCATTCTACTTTATAAAATACTGCACATAAAGGCTTCCTTAACCAACGATATAAGCAAAGTGAAATTTGAAATAATTAGAAAATCTCTGTTTATATTACATCGACGTAAACTATACGATAAACAGAAAATCGAGATTTTCAGAGTCGACTTCTGTTGCTATTTGTGTCAATTAAAATTTTTTTAATTTTCGTAAAAAAAAAGACGACGACTATTAGGTTAGTAATATATATGTGTATATACATGTGTATATATATATATATATATATATATATATATATATATATATATGTATATATATATATATATGTATATATACATGTATATATATATATATATATATATATATATATATATATATATGTATATATACATCTATCTATCTATATTATATATGTATATATATATATATATATATATATATATATATATATATATATATATGTGTGTGTGTGTGTGTGTGTATATATGCAGTTAGTATTGTGTAAGTAGCATCGATTAAACTTTTTATTTCTATGTGCGATTTACAATTTTGTTCATTCACAAATTCTATATCAAAACACTTCAATATGGGAACTGTGCAGTATTTTAATTCAAATGAGAATTTTTCCATATAAACACGCACGAATACTTCGTTAAACATACATGCAAATTTGTATGCATTAACATATGTATCTATTGCCTAACAATGTATTCAGTTATGTTATATATATACATACACACACACACACACACACATATATATATATATATATATATATATATATATATATATTGATTAAAATATCATACATTATGAATTGGAAACATTTCAGTGAAGCATTTAAAATAAATCATGCACAATAAAATAAAAATAAATTCCAAAATAATTGACCTTTGCTTGCCTTAAATACATCGATACACCCATTGCAAGTAAAACTCAAATAATCCTTATTTTCACCTACCTATGAAGAAAAAGAAAAGAAAAACAAATTAGAAAAACAAACTGTAACAAAATTAGACATTTTCTTATGTTATTAGTTTCAAAATCTGCATGTAAGTATGATTTTAGTTTGAAAGAAAATCGCATGGAAAGAAATATCAAATAGAAATACACTGTGTTATTTTTTGTCACCACTACTTAGGGAGACAATGAATTTCATTATAATCTGTAAAATAATTTACAGATGTTACTTTCAATGTATTAATAGATGTATTAAAACAAGTTCTGGGGGAATTTTAGTTTAATGTCACAAGGTAATATGCACTCATTAAACATATATACACACACACACATATATATATATATATATAGAAAAAGACAGAAAGTATGTATGTATGCATGTATGTACACACACCCTAGGGACGAAAAGAAACGCAATCAACTAGATTTTTTCGGAGGAAGATTACATACTACTGTATTGGAAAGCACATGTTATAACTGTTTGATCACTGTTAGACATAACTTAAATAAATAAGATAAAAAAAAATAAGATAATTTCAATAGGATTTTGATATTTAATTAACTAATTATAAGCCCAGAGTATATAACTTGCAAAGGTGAAAAGAACACAATACTGTGTAACTAATATAATATAAACACCTTATAAATCATTGGTTCGCTAAAAAATCTTTGAGAAAACTGGAATATATGTCTAAAATTCTTTCTCTTGCAGACATTGGTTCCGAACGCCAGCAATGTACCAATTCGGATATATTCTTGTATATCATCAGTGGATTTATAAATAAAATACATGTTCATATTTCTAATTCAGTAATAATTTCTCCTCCAGATAATTTTGAAGTCAATGATGGTCGAACACCTAAAGCAGACTGTCTTTCGAATCTTGAGTCCATGTTTTCTATTTCTATTATTATATTGTAAGAAAGTATATTGTTAAATGTTGGATATAAAGTTATATGTGGGAAAGTTCCATTGTTTTATTTTAGACTGATAAAAGCCGGTTTCTGAGGAATACAACCATCTAGGTTGTAGTCCTCCGAAATCGGCTTTTAGCAGTTGTTAAACCTGGTCTAATCAAGCATCGTTTAACACAATTGAACCCAGAATTTTAAAGCAAACCGGCAATTTCAAACTGAAGTATGTTTCTTTTCTAAACATTTCTATTTCATCAACCGTAGTAAAAGACATATAGACGAACATCCAGCAACCAAGTGAGGTACTATGGTCTTCTCCCCAATCTATTTCAATTAATTAAAAAGCAGGAACAACGAAAGCTAACGGTAATCGTAATTTTCAAGGGCATATTCGCTACAGAGTAGAACCTCGGCTTCCTTTTATTATAATGGATCTATTTGCCTTATCTGATAATGGACAACCCCGTCGGTCGCAGAATTTAAATACGGCTATTAAGCGCATATGATAATTCAATTACAAACAAAACCTTAATGGTAGGGTAGGATATGAATATCATTAGGCAAATGAGAGGGAAGGTCAGCCGGTCTTACGTAACGCCTCAGCCACCGGGTGTTCATCCCGTCACAACAACGATCGGAACGGCGGCGTGTCAAACACCTCTCTCGGGTTACGTAAGCGGCTCGCTCAGACGACGGAGCACAATAAATATAACGCGGGGTGACCGCCATTTATGAATATGAAAAATGATTTAAAGCCCGCAAATCGACAGTCCCGTTTTTGCAAATGACCGGTTACCAACTAATGCCCGGGTACTTGTAGAGAGACGCATTTGTAAAAAGGGAAGCCTCTCTCTCCTTTTGCATTTGTTTCTAGTTGATTAATGGCCGATGGCGAGTGCGATCGATCCCCGCTGCCGGATCAATTACGCTAAGTGGTCGCGACTCGAATCGGTAATAACAATGTAACGCACAACGCGGGGGCCGAGGAAGGCTATTTGTTTCGGAGCAGAGAGGGGGCTACTTACACAAACGACGACGTCTTCGAGGTCCAGTTTTAAAATGTAAACGCAAGACCGCTGCTTTCCAGAGTATCTTACAAATGGCTCCACTCCATACCAATGGCAGTTTTTCCCTTTTAAGTGAACAACGTGTTACACATACATTTCTCCATACATTTTTATACAAATCTAAGTATACCTATATGTATGTGCACATATGCATATATTACAACGCAAGGTGTATTTATATATATATATATATATATATATATATATATACACACACATATATTTACACATATACATATATATGCCAGGTCTAAAAAAGAGGTAGTTGGAAATTACGTGAGTAAAAATGATTTTAAAAAGGGAACTCTTTTATAATAATAAAATAAATAAAAAAAGACCCAAACTCGTGTAAGCTTTTTAGGATCATCCGGTCACGCGGAAGCATTTTGGAAGAATCTGATGAGCTTGCAAACAGATAAGTTTCAGCCAACACGTGGACATGGATCGGTCAACACCTTTTTCACGCATAGCTCCGCCACGAACAATGAAAATGGCGCAGGTTTTGCTTTTAGAAGAAACGATGATTTAATAAAATTATATATATACATATACATTCATACATATACATACTTACACACACACACACACACACACACACACACACACACACACACATATATATATATATATATATATATACACACACTCATACATACATTTTTACTACGTGAGCGCAAATGAGGCTTAGACGAGCCATTTAAAGCGAATCCCAGTTTCTAGTAACAACATTACAAGCATCGTCATTCGAACCCTTGCAACAACACTGTCTTTCCGGATCATCCCGGCATATGCTGGTATGCATTTACTCCTGAGCAAAGAGTAACGCTGTTTCATTTTCTAAATTGACCAATACTTCTTATATATATATATATATATATATATATATATATATATATATATATATATATATATATATATATATATATATATATATATATATATATAAGGGAAAAAAACCATTGAGTAAATTTGTAAATTTTAAAACATATTTTCATTGAAAAAAATACAACTCAAAAGCTTTATAACTGTAACGCTAAAATGGGAGTTTATTTTAAAATTCGCTGCTATTCTTTACCGATGAAGGATTCCAAGCATTTTCTGGAGTGCCCCACTGGAATAGCAATGACAATCAGAATTAATGTCAAAAAACCTTCCTTCAAATTACATTCACGCTTATTGAATAAGATATAATTGAGGAAGATTTATAGCTGTCACCAATATCAGTTGAAATTGTAAACAGTATAATTAACACCAAACTCTGAAAAATAAACTCCTACTTAATCCAACAGAGCTTCAAAGACTCTCTTCTAGTAAAATGTACTTAAAAAAGCAACAAAACTGAACGAGAATCGATGCTGATAAATAACCAAATAAAAAGGTGAAAGATACCATTTCTTTGGCATCAAACGGATGCAACTAAGCCAATCGGCGGAAAGCTCCAAAAAGCAGTTCACGCCAACTTTATTCCAAGAGTTAAGATGCACAGCCAAGGGGACTGCAGTTACCTCTACAGTCGTACAAATAAAATAAGAGTAATAAAAAGAAGAAAAAAAACTACTCCTGAGAACCACAGACGGGAAAAAAACGGAATCCCCTCAATATTTCAATTCTAAAACGCATTCTGCAAAAAGGAGGGGAGGGGCCGAATTTCTTTCCTTTTCCCTATCAGAAGCACCCTCCTTTTTAGAAGGACTTGTAGCCCCCAGCTGGGTTTCACTTTCCATCTGTTACAAGCTTTTCCAAAATATATACGCCGGACCGAATTTTTCTAATCCCGAATTACTCATACTTTACTAAGATAAAAAGCGAAGGGGAATAAAAAAGGGCCCTGATCGATCCTATATATATATCTCTTCTTTATTTTTAATATATTAAGCACCTTGTCTTGCTGTTTCAGCAATGAGAAGAACACACTTTCTCGGGAGCGGGGAGGGTGGCGGGTAGAAGATAGTAAATTCCATTTTTCGGGTTCGATTATTCGGAAGCGTTTATGCTTTTAGATTTTTTTCCCCCTTCCAATTCTTTTGTTGTTTTATTCCAGGGGAACGTTAAAGTGGAATAAATAATGAGGAACGTTGAAGGGAGGGGGCACCAAGAGGTAAGTCGTTATCATGGAATTCCGAACGCAGGTTTCGATATAAAGAGGAGAGACTAGAATAATATTCGGCAACACAACTGGACACAGTTATCAGATTATATATAGAGTACGGCATATGGGATCAGTTTGGGAAGAATTTATATACTTATGAAAACGTGTGTTTTACATAGATATAGCATTTTAAATTTCCAGCAGTCAAATGACATAGCTTACCTGAGGGCGAAGTTTCTAAAGAACAAAAAACGGAAAGTTCATCTGCCGGAAAAATGCAAACTTGTCCACTTCTCCAAAAGGTCATTATATTAAAATCTTAACACCGATTTTTTTTGTCGATAATAATGCATTCTTTTAATTGGTACAAGGACTAATAAAAATAGAATTTTGTATTCTGGACGCGATCAAAATACATAACACAATGAATCCTCGTTAATAAAAAAACACAGGTCACAACAGTACAACAGATCACCGTATACCAAAGTCACATACAAATTAGGCAGAATTAACGGATGAAACATAAATTTATATACCTAAAAATGAGATTTTTGAGAAACATTTATAGTTTTGTAAAGTTTTTATCAATTTATTGCTTTTTATTGAAGAAATAAAAATAAAACTTTGTTATTAATTTGTTATTTAACATTAAATATTTTTGTATTCACATAAGAGTTGTAGTTTGTTATAACATTAATCTTTAATTATCTTTTAAATAATCAACTACATATTTAAATACCACTTCAAACAAAAATAACAAAGTAGAAGTATTTTGAAATAAACTAATTCCCTCATACAGAAATCCACTAGAAAAGTAATAGAAACTCTAAAAAATTAAAGTAACAATACAAATCTATTAATTTTCAAATTTTGAACGCTTTCATTTTTAAACTGTTTGAAAAACATTTTTTTAAAGCAAGCATGCAAATGTAGAAACAAATATTTTGTGCTATCATTTCAACATTAAGTTGCAGGCGATAAATTTCTAGATTATAAATTATGAGGTCATAATTTAGCTGAAAATAAAATAATTTTCTTACTACCTATTTTATATTACTTAAATATTATCTGTATCTTTTCCCCATAAATAACATATCCTGCGAATAATTAGATACTCTATATGCCAAAAACCCTCTAAATGATTCATTAATAATTTTACTAACTGATATTTAATCCTCCATTCATTTTTAAAGCTGAAAAATTGGTTGAAATGGCGAGGAATTTATTTCATTTATGAAAAGATTCATGATAATGTTTTTAATGCTTTTTTATCATCCCATTAAAAAAAAGTTTGGTTAAAATTATTTGTGGCTGTTTTTTTTTATAAATTAATACTTTCTTATGTATTAATACTGTTTGTAGCAATTTTATTTTATAAATTAAAACTTTCTTATATATACATATATATAAGAGATTGTTTTTATGAATTTAAAATAAAATTTGTTCGTGCCTGCTCCGCACAGAAAAACTAAAAATATTGTATACACGAAAGCAATAAGACAAACTTATTGTAGCATAAAGACAAAGTAATATATATTTTTAAAAGTAATTGTGTATTATAAATATATCACATGTGTTCCATTACTTCATAACTCCAATTACTGTTTTCTTCATCCCCCATTTTTTAACCCTTAGCGGCATCTGATGAATACTCGAAGGCATTTAGAAATTAAAAGAGCAACATCGGGTGGCTAGCTAGTTAGAGCTAGTTATATATAAAATGGAACCTCGTGGAGGCTTTCCTATTAAGCTACTTTAAAACAATGTTAAGCTAATCACTTTGAAAATAATTAAGCTTTCAACTTGAAGTTATAGCTACTGTTACATAAATACCAATAATATAGTAAATTTTCCAGCATATTGATTATAAATAAAATGAATTTGCTTTGAACATCCATAACTACCTTAACACATTGAGCAAAGTTCTTCAAAACAGCTCCAAGAAAGATGAGCATTTTGCTTAGATAAACCATGAAGCACAAAAATACAGAAGCGAAATATTTTAGAAAGTATGCATCAGTGCATTTGTATAAATACAGGGAGAGGGGAGGGGGAGAAAAGTTAGAAATCATTCTTCGAAACACGAAATGCTATCTAGAGCAACACATGTCGCAAACAGGAAAATGTAAAGTGTTTCCTTACAAAACAGACACAGTCTCCAATAGTCCAGAGAGAAAAAAAATTATGAAAAATGCTCATACAAACATACATACAAACAAAAAGAAAAGTCTAGAAATAAAATTTCCATTTTCTTGTCGAAAGTTTTACATTTCTGAAATCAAAAAACATGTCCATTAAAAAAAAATACTGTGAAGAAATATATGCGAGGAAGAGAAAAGATGAAATGGCATATTCATTCTCAGTACATTCATGTGAGGAAATTTTTTTTTTCAGAAGAAAAATTCACAAATCCAGCCGTGTCCCTCTTTTAGTCTGTAACTAGAATTGAAAAAAAGAAAATCTGCACCGAAAAAGCCGAATGTGTATTTTTGTACCAAAAAACAGGACTTCCTCTTACTTGCCAAGGAAAATCACATTTACACAAGAAATTTCTTGGAGAAACACGGCGACGGGAAAACATCGTAGTAAAATTTCCTGTTTTCCCTGACGGCACAGGGAAATTTCCCTTGATGTAGACGGATTTCCCTCGGGATGGAACGGACCGAAAACTCAAGAGATTCGGGTAGAAATGCAAAGAGAAAAAAAAAAATAAAAACATGTATAACGTTGTTATATTTGAAACAGCGCTTCAAGAATTTAGTGAAGTCCGAATATTATGTTAGTCTTTGATTATATATATGGAGCCGGTCTGGCACGACCAATGGCAGGAGGATTTTACAAAGTCGGCCAAGAGCTTTTAAAAATTAATTTGTAAAGATGTGGAAGAGGATGAGCGCAAGAATTTATTCTGTTTTGCTCAATTCCTATTCTCAGAAAGGCTTTGACACAGGATACCACGCTTGTCTTCAAGCTTAGCGTGACATCTGTTGTTATTATTATTAGTTATTATTATTGTTATTACTATTTTACAATAGAAAAGAGTAGTAATATGCTATTTATCAGCATTGCTTTAACTACACCCAAAAGGTTCAGATATGACTTTATAAGACTTTTCAGAGAACAGGAATCATTTAGTTTTTTTAAATCATTTTATCTACACGGCATTATAAAAAACGTAAATTGTACTTAGAAAACTGATTAAACACATTAAAATAGTAAAAAATGAGCTAAGCCATACTTAAAAGTTATTTAGTTATATAATGGATTTCGCTTTACAAATTGCGTATGAATAACACAAAAGGCTATACGAAAAACGACATATTCAGATATGACTAAACAGTTCAGATATGACTTTACAAGACTTTTCAGAGAACAGGAATCACTTAATTTTTTAAAATCATTTTACCTACACGGCTTTATAAAAAACGTAAATTGTACTTAGAAAAATGATTACGCATATTAAAATAGTTAAAAATTAGCTAAGCCATATTTAAAAGTTATTTAGTTATATAGCAGATTTCGCTTTAGAAATTATTTATGAATAACACAAAAGTCTATACGAAAAACGAAAAACAACAGATTCAGATATGACTTTACAAGACTTTTCAGAGAACAGGAATCACTTAATTTTTTAAAATCATTTTGCCTACACCATTTTATAAAAAACGAAACTTGTACTTTAAAAAAATGATTAAGCATATTAAAAAGCCACATTTAAAAGTTATTCAGTTCTATAACGGATTTTGCTTTAGAAATTACGCATGTATAACAAAAAGCTATAAGAAAAACGAGTTTTTAATTCAGAAATTTCCAAAACTATTTGAACAACTGTGCACAAATATATATAATATATACTTTATAATCATTCCATACGCTATATAAACAAAACTTATAACGGTCAGATGATCCCACAATAAAAAAAAACTATTTTATTATGTTAATACAGAATAAAAAAAAATATCTATATAATACTTAAAAATATAGGCAAAGTTTAAGCATGTTTTAACTTGATATGTCAATCTGCAAAAAACGTTCTTCAAAGGATTTACAGTTAAAGAAATAGTTTTTATTTAGAACAAAATCACGTGAAAATATAAAATTTCAACTCACAAAAATAGTAGGGCGGTGATAACATTTAAATCTTTATTTCAGAATTGTATATCACAATGGGCAGAAAATCAGTGACGAAGTAAAGGGTGGTGTGGAGGCCATAAAAATTGCTTTATACATACATTATATATCTAAGAACTGCTGTAGCATTTTTTGATGTAAAGTGAAGTAAGGGGAAATCTAACGTGATGTACATTTTAAAAATTTTTTAAAAATTCAGAGAGTGATGCATAGAGAAATTAAAAAAAATGTCATACAAACAAACATATTCCCAGATGATAATATCACACAGTTACAATTAAATGTCACAAAACTATCTAGTGTTCGAACTATAGTGATTTGACTATAGAGCGCGGGCTCAAAATCGACATGTCGCCAATCGTTCGCGGAGGAAAAGAAGTGTTCGATCGCAACACTTACTGTCCGATCCCACAAAGTAACGTGCAGTTACGGAGCGTATGGCGACAAAGAGGTGAAACAAGAAAAATAACAAAAAAGAATTTTTTCGAGCCCTACCATAACAATAGCACTAATCAGCGCTAATCGAACGATTCTTCGAGCAAAAAGAACAAAAACCGTATGTGTGATAAGTAGGCAAACACGAAAAAGAACCAAAGAAAGAAAAGCATAAAAAAAAGAACGGGTGGTCGTCCGGCGAGACCAAACGATTGGCTAATGGGTCAGTGTGATGTCCAGCGGTCATTTTCCACGCAGCGACGTATTGGGGAAGATCAACGGTTTTCCAGAGACAGAGCTCCTTTTTATGGGAAGGTAAATCAACTTAACAAGTGAAGTTTAAACGTTATGACTTAGGCGTTATCTAGGCCATCATTGTATCGGTAAATTTTAAATTCAGACGGACATTAACTAGAAAAACAGACTAAATTAAACAAAAAATATTTTTAATATTATTTTAAGAAAACATATTTGTATGCTTGCATTTAATAATTATTTTTCTGCGAAAGTAAATATACGATATATTTATAA
>CM063504.1:124055368-124057868 GCA_032207245.1 Pardosa pseudoannulata | reverse complement strand
ATTTTTCTACACTTCAAATGTCAACTATTGCAAAGACCCCAAGAAAACATTATAGGCTGTCCGTGATTTATAACTGTTTATTTGCAATAATGTATCATTCGCTTAAGTAGAAACTGTATGTATCAAAATATTTAGATACACGGTAATGAAAAATGAAATAATGGTTATAAATATTTACCCCGATTTCTTTAAGTCATCTTGACTTTGTTGACTGCGTGGTAATAACTTTCGTCACATGAGAAGAATTCCCATTTTTAAATTTACGAGGTTTTTGAATCAGCATTATAGAGAATTCAGTGAAGTTTATGATTTTTTCTACTTAGCTCTCTCTACCTCATGTCATATGTTTATAGAGCAGGTAACATCTCTAACCACTGTTATTTTCTGTTGAGTTGATTTGCAAAGGAAAATATAAAAATTTGAACGGTTATGCTATCGTGTAATGACTTGTACTTCAAATTTTACCACTGGCAGCAATTAAATTTAGGCGGGGAGATGAATTCATCTCCTGCTTTACGGAAATCTTCCTTACACAATAAAACCCTATATATGTGTTGTGGCATATCCAGAAACTCACTTCACAACGGGACTCAGTGGTTCGACACCCCCTTCCGTCATTATGCAGACGAATCAGCAAAATGCGACAGAATATAGTTGACAAAGAGAGAGGGGGGGGAGAAGAAAAGGAAGAAAAAAAGAAGAGAGAAGGAGAAAAAAAAGAGGAAAAGAGATGTAGGGAAAGAAAAAAAAAAAGAGGCCGAGAGATAGCCCCGTAGTCTCCACTGCTGTTGGGACTTTGATGTATAGATATAGACTGTGTTGGTCAGCTTTACATAAAAGACGCGTAAAAGATCGATCGTGCTCTAATCCGCCTCCTCTCTTATTCGAAGGGAAGTCCCCTCCCCCCGGATCGATAGACGCGCCCCCAGAGCTCGGACGCCCCCCTCCGTGCCGGGGCACACAATATAATGGGAGAGATTTAAATTGCCTGGCAGTGACGAAGAAGCTGCGAAAATGAGAAATTTCCAGCGATTTTCGTTCGGACGGTGGAAATTTTTACAGACCCATTAACAAGTCAAATGGAATACGAGGCAGAATAGACACGAGGAGGGGATTGAATTCGGTTTGATTTGATCAGATGGATTTGATTTAGAACAGACAGCGGAAAAAGCATTTATGAAAGCAGTATATTCAAGTTGGGATAGAAAATAGAGGCGCAGAGAAAGAATAGTCTTCATTCTTAAATTAGATTCCTTTTTTACAGATTTAAATTCTATCTCAGTCAGATTATGAAACCTATTATTACGATTCTTCAGGCGTAAATACAAAAGTTCAAATAATGATCAAAACACTTTGCAAGCTTCTTTGTTTGTGATTTTTTTGCAGCCCGAAATATCAATAATATTAGTTTAGTCTTGTGGTAGAACAGCAGAAGGCTTTAATAATTAAACCTTTAGTATAGCCCCGTAGTCTCCTTTAATAAGGGCCCTTAAGACCTTTAATAATTAAACGTTGTGAGTATGGTTTGACCTCTGACTCCAACTTTATTACACACAAACGCTTCTTTGTGTATAGTATGTGAAGAACAAATATAAATAATTCGGTAAGAAATCAATCAGTTAGAAGAGAATATTATATATACATTTATTAATTAATATTATAGCAAAAAGCAGCGAAAAGCAAAGGAAATGTAATTGATAAAAAGTAAAGTTTGTGTAAAACTAGCCAAAACTTCACATGTGTAGAAAATTCTAAAACTTTTCAACATACATTAATCTATCTTTCTAATCGAGTCTTTACATACTTATTAGTTTAAATATGATACATATCTCCTATCATTTGCCCTATTTATCTCCAAATTTTCATTTTGTAATTAACAAAATGAAAATTTGGAGTCCTTTTCCTTTTTGGTGCCTCATATTTCAAACGGTGAATAACCAGCGATATAAAAATACACATAATGGTTATTTGCTTTAATTTTTACAAATTATATGAAGATTTGTAACAATTACTTTCTTTTAAACGACGTTAAAGAATTCATCCCGCTTTGTCGAAATTCTTTTACATTGATCATGAAACAAAATAAAATAAATATTTTGCAAATCACCGCTTCGAATTAAAATTTATTGGTTGGAAAGATTTAAGAAACCATTGTTTATATTTAGTATGATAAATTCATGGCAAATCGCTCAGCTTTGCCCCATCTTTGGTGACGTTGTTCTGCAATCAATATGTAAAAAGGGTAAAGAAAACTTTGTTACCGAACCATATTATTCTAGGACTTGTTAGACAAATATTCTCTACTTATCAAGACACAAAAGACAAAAATCGGTTCAAAATTTTGTATTTGAATTAAAGTCAAAATATAAAATGAATTTAAGTGATTTCAAAAATATAGTTCACACAGTGATTGAAATATATAAATACCAGAGATATGGCAGTAAAAGTTATTATTTTATTGTCTTTAATAAGTCTAAAGATAAATTTGTATCTGACTTCA
>CM063504.1:124047868-124050368 GCA_032207245.1 Pardosa pseudoannulata | reverse complement strand
TTTTTGCTCCAGAGGCTGAGCCAACTCAAAGTGCTAAGATATAGTTTGGAAAAATAATAAAATTTCATTCTTAAACTGGTGACCTTGTGGTTAAACTGCCGTATTTTATAAAATAACTTAAGGAGAAAAATGTAAACGATTTTATCAGAAGATGATTAATTTATCACGACAATAGAGTAAAATCGAGGAAGCTTTCCAGATAAAAATGTAAAAAGTGATTTAAAAAATCTGAAATTGACAGATCCAACCAGTAATTATGTTTAGCTACCTGTCACAAAAATTCAGTGATAGTAAATCAAAGAGCCTACAAGTCCAATGGATATCCGGTAGACTTCCATGATGTTCGCTCCACTATATCCTACACGTCGAATGGATGTCCAGTGGCATATGTTTATTGTTATGAAAAGTATTTGTGTGTTCCAATGTGATTTTAGTCTTATCTTATTTATAGGTGTAGATTATAAAATTATTATTATTGTTCAAATTAGAAAATAAGTTAGTGGAATAAAGCAGGCCGGCTATATTTATATCCATAACACATTCCAGGCATAAAATTTATGTACAACCTTGAATAAAATTAAAATGAGGCTATTTTGGAAGATAAGGAAATGATCTTAAAAGACCTTATACAAAAATTTAGGCAATTTGATAATTTTTTTTATAATTGTCTCAAAGGAAAGCTAATTCGTAATTTTTTCTAAGAATTTAGTTTATGCTGTGTAGTGATCTTAAGTATTTTACAATAATTCGCATTTTACATCACATATCTATTAAAATGTTTTTGTTATATCGTAAGCTAGATGTTGATTAGGATTATAAATTTGAAAATCCAAATTCAAATTTATTACCAAGAAACAAAGTTTTAAATTTACCTATTGATGTAACATGTTTCCCCATATAACAGTTTAAGTGCAGTCAAACAGACATTGACTACAGAAAAAAAACCCTATAAGATAACTTGTCACTTACCAGTTTTTCTACGATTATTTAGAATTATATTAAATGTTTTTAGCATAAAAAAATTACATTTTAAGTATGGAAAGTTTCAACCACATCCAAATTATAAAGTAATTGTCAATCCCTAAATGCTATTTAAATTAAGCGACTTTACATACGTAATACAAACTGATATAAAGTCTCCAAACATAAAAACAATAATTCGAATATTGAGTAACTAAAGTTTCAAGATTAAAACAATTTTATCATTAATGTTTACCGCTAGATGGTAATATAGTTGGTAAAAGATCTGTATATCTCATCAAAACAAATGAGTTTGGAAATCAAAGTAATATTGGAAAGAAATCATAAATGATTTAAAAGAAATTTTAAATCACAGGTGTAAAATAAAACAAAAGTACATACATGAAACACTTATCCTAAATAAATGTACAGACAATATAATTCTCTATAAACATAATATATATTCTCTATAAACATAAAACAACAGTCTTATATTTCAAAACATTAATTTAAAATTTCAATCTTAGAACTCAAAAATGAAAGTTATTCTTCGTGTATCTTGTTATATTACATTATCCTGCATATTTACAAACGTGACATATTTAAAATTAGATCAGAATATTACATAAACTATTAGTTCACATTCGTAATTTAAATTACAAAGTCAACCCTAAAATTCTTTATTTTGAAAAATCAGAGGCCAAAGAAACTACATTTAAACAAATAAAAGCTACTTATTTTTTAGAAATGGTTAAAAATAAAAATTCCAGTAATTTATATAAAAAAAAATTATCAGTTAAGAGACTGTTAGTTCAATGACTAATTTGAATAACACAACAAAATTTAAACAATTTTGGTTCATTTAGTGTTTATATTTTACTTTATGAATTAAAAATAGACATGCTTCTATTTCCAATTTTAGAAACTTTAAGAAACATAACATACTGCAAATCAAGTTACTAGACACATAAATAATAATTTTTTTCCTTACGATTTCTATCGAAAGCCTACATTTAACAAATCCTATTGCAGTTTCAAAAAAGTATAAAAACTATTGACAATGAAAAAAATAAAAACACTGCTACTATTGTTCAATACAAAGTAGTTTTTAAAAAATGTATTAAGTAATATTAAAAATATCAATTGATCAGTGTAATTATATTAAATAAAATATTATTACAATTTATTATTTTTATTTTTACGAACTAAACAAAAATGAGAGTTAGTCATTAAATTTTGCAGCGAAAATGTTAAAGAAAATTAGTACTAATAAAAGTATATATACAATGAAATGCAGCATTCTAGATATATTTTTAAATTGCCAAAACAACTTATCGAATAAAAATGTTGTAAAATAAAGAATATACAAAATTTTACAGAAATCTACTAATAAAAATAATTAAAAACAAAGCTTTATCCAGGTAAAAGGTCTAGAAAATTTTTGAATTATATGTAATTGGAAAAGTTAATTGAAAAATCAAAGAATTTTAATAACAATATATTAAGGTATTGATTTTATAGCCTGTTTGCACTATACATA
>CM063504.1:124020368-124042868 GCA_032207245.1 Pardosa pseudoannulata | reverse complement strand
ACTAAATTCAAAAGGCATATATACTGCACATAAATTGTTCACAAGCATACGATTTTCGCATTTTGTAATGTTGAATATCGTTACTAACATTGAACCGAATTTATGAATAAATTATTACTTTATAAAACATTCGAACAAACAATTTATGCTGCAATTTATAAGTGAATGTTTTTTAAGTCAAGTTTGATTGCACTCACACACACAGCAAGTAAATATGCATACTTAAATATACGTAGCAAGTTTAAAAAAAATATTTTGGATTTTAAGAATAATTAAAAGATAAATTAGTAAAATATTTAGTTTACTTGTAATATAAGATGGATCAGGTGAGGTCAAATTGTTACAACATATAGGCTCTATTATAAACAGTTTGTTCATTATTCAATGAATCTTTATTGTTCGAGAACGTGTTAAAATAATTTTTTCCTTTCTTGAAGCGAGTAATCGTGATTCATTTTTTTTTCTTCGATCAAAGCACGATCACGGATAATCTGGGGTTAATTAAGAAACATGATGATCGAATAAAAAAACAAGGAAGGTTAAAATATCTACAAAACAAAAGGCTAAATACCATTGACTTTGAAAATCAAAGCGATTATTTTTATCGCTTGTGCTTCCGGGTTGTTGCCACAGCGGTAGTACTAAATCACAAAGCGTTCGTGCGGAAATTGGTGAACAACTATAAGTATTACGAAACCTTTCCGCCTTCTACTTGATTATCCAACAAAAAAAGTTCACTAAAACCTGCAAAACTTAAGATTCAACTGTAGAAAGTTGAACGTAATATCAAGCGATTAGTATTTGATTAATTCGAATCGTTTTATCACATGGGAATTTGAATTTCTGTAATTCGACGGTGATACAATACTAATATCCCGATTAAACTTTTCATCCGTTGGTTCAAAATTACCAGTTTATTTTACATGGAGTTTATTGTAGAATAATAGTAATGAAGCAGTGCTTTAAGCACTGCTTCATTACTATTAGTCTCTGCTCATAAATTGAAATTTTAATCAGAAAGCATAGTTAGCCGAATTTTTAAAGGTGAATATTAAAATATTTTATGCTAAGTGAAAATGTACATAAATGGAAAAAGAAACCGAAGAAATTTTAGAAAGTTAGTCAAATAAATTTAACAAAAAAATCGCAAACAACTGTATGATTTTCGTAAACAATCTTTGTGTACCCTTTAAACCTTTTTTGTAAACAAACTTAACAATATAAAATGATACTTGTCAAACTCATTTTGTAATATAGGCTGTAAAACGATATGTTTACTTTATTACAATTAGAATCAATGAACTGTTGATGAAATAATGTTTAAAACTAACTGTTTACACAGCAATTCTTTCAGTTATAAACTATGCATGCGGGCCAATGTGCGATTTTAAAATAATACAGGCTGTCAACGGTGTAACTGCGTTGAGAAGTTTTTACCTTGAAACGAAAAGAAATAGAATATTTACCTTGAAAAGAAAAGAAACAGAAAATTTCAAATACTAGGCTCTAGTAATTAATGAAACGGTGTTTCACTTAAATGATTAAAAAGTTTACTTTTCTTGATTCCTTGTTCTTCCAATTCTTCTTCTATGACGAAGCAATTTACTTTAGTAAAAATCATAATTCATTTAATATTGCTGACAATATGCTAAAACTAGTCAGTCGTTCTTTGTTCCAAAAAACATAGGTGGGAAGGTCAAAATAAACATCTCCCAGCACATGAAAGCAAGATGATTTGTTCTCTTAAAATACCAAAAATATGGGAGGTTAGCATTGAGCACTTTAAAGCCTGCATGTCGAAATATATTTGTACATTACGATTATTCTCTAAACAAGGCTTGGCATCTAATTTTTTCCACCACTGTGAGTGTTGGCGGAGAAGAGGAACAAATAAACAAGCCCCCAAACAAACGGAATGAGCGCATCCAAGCAGAAAAATTGCACTGTTTGTCAGCCCCGAAGCCACTCCTCTGGCAAATAAAGTGCGCATTAATAAAGCGCTTCTTAACAAAATATGCCTTCTACACAAGCATATGAAACTAACCAGGATTTATCGTGGACGCGAGCGATGCATGTATCATTCATTCCGGGGAGGTCCGAGGCACCGTTGCCAATCCCGCAGCCATAATAGAGAGAGATCTCCGGATAGTAATAAACCATAAAGCTACAAACAGTAAAAACGTAATTGTTTCGCAGTTATGGGCTGTTGCCAAATCGATCCTGAAGCAAGATTTTCGCGACGGAAATGGACGGAAATTTTCGGGAGGAAAATGGACAAAGAATGTGCCCGAGACACTCGGGAAAATGCACGTTTTAAAAACGATGATGAGAAACCCTAACTGATATCTTAAGATTGTAAACACATATGGTGGGAATAAGAGAATCTAACCAACCTGTCATTTCACTACTCATAATTCATAAAAACTTTTTACTGATCACATCCTCATTTGAATATTTTGAATATTTGAATATTTAGAGAAATGGGATGAAACTATGAAATGACTTCAGGTTGGCATCAGTTTAATTTTTCTATAAAATAATTTTTTATCGTATAAAACACTTGATATATTATTGGCTTAAGCATGATAATCTGTATAGCAGATCAATGTGAATATTTAAAGTTAACTTAAAAGAATGTTGTCAAGGTTGGAATTTTTTAGAATAGATAATAAATTTATTTTTATATTTTACGATATCACTCTTCATATCTATTTACCTATTATATATATATATATATATATATATATATATATATATATATATATATATATATATATATATATATATATATATATATATATATATATATAAAGGAATGGATCTGGGATATTAACCGCCTGCGTGCTAAGTAGTATTTCGCTGCCCCTATTACTGCTTACATGATAATATATGTCCATTCTCTATCAAAGCGTATACCTAGAAGATATTCATTCTATCGGTTGCCCTAGAGATGTTGCCCTGTATGTATATATGTATATGTATGTATATGTATATATATATATATATATATATATATATATATATATATATATATATATATATATATATATATATATATAACTTACAAAAATTCTTTTATCTTGTTTTTGAACTTTCATGCTAGTGTATATTCTGCAGAAAAAGAAAAAAAAGAAAATTTATAAGAGGTCATATAAAAGTTACAATCTTCAAATCCAAAAAGAAAAGTACAAATTTAATATATCATATACTTTAAATTTATACTAATTCTTTCCTAATGGAAGTTCCTTTGATGTATAGTTTAGAGATAAAACTGTAAAACCTAACTGAATAAAAATACTACAGAATAAGATAAAGAAGAATGCTTTTGCTAATTCAGCATTATTTTAACATGACATTCAAAACAATGAAAAATTTAAAAATTTAAAAAAAAGAGAGAAAAAAAAACTAAAAGTCTGTGAAATTGTGGAGAACAGGGTAAGTATGGGAGGAAAATCACTCATCATCTATCTAAAGGGTAATTAGCTATTTCGTCACACTCAAAAGGGTTCTCAAACGATAACCAATAATAGAAAAAAAAACCCTAAAGTTAATTGTAAAGTTGAGGAAAGAAGAACTGTTGGTGTTTCCAAATCCATCCCAGATGGAAGATTACCTTTCCATGGGCGTCAGAGTTCATTCTACCCTTAAAAGAACAACCTTAGGGGTCACTAACATGCAGCACGAGTAAAAATTGCGCAAGATACCGTTGCGGAAACTCAACAGGTGTTTGAAAACTGGTCTGCCCAAAAAAGTTCGACATCGCTCTATTGGCTAACTTGCCCTCTCCACCATTTCTGAACCTTTTCCTGAACACGAAGGAAAGAAAAATGAAGATATCACGATAAACACGCTGTTTCAACATCGCCAACTGTTTCTAATCTCTAATAATATTTCAAGAGCCGACGAAATTAGCAAATGAAACTACAGCACGAAGGAAAAAAAATATAATAATAACCACACGGGCATACAGATGATGTTGGAAAAAGGCGGTTTGCTGGAACGCGAGGAGTCATTGGGTAAGAGGGGACGAATTAGGATTCAATGTTTGCAAGCAGCATTCTCAGGCTAAATGATAAGGCAGCATCCACAAGGTATTTATTGGTTCTCATATGCTATGGCTTCGGGCCGTATACACTAAATGAATAACAATGAATCGAAAGTTGACAGCATAAATTGCGAAAGTGTACAGAGAACATTAGGCAAGCAATTTATTGCGCGAATTAGGAAAGAATTTTTAAACTTATGGTTCGCCTGATAACAAATCGTCGACCCTCTAATAAACATTGCGTTCATTCCAACACATTTTGATTAATCTACTTTAAATAGATATTTAAAAAGAGAAGAGCGTGTAGAAGAATTCATATTAGGGTAGCGTTACAAAATACTTTGGAAGACTATTGCAGATAAGTAGGTAGTTTCTAGGGGCAATCAAACGAGTCCCAAACACCGAATTTCAACTTAGTATTTTTAAAAGCACAAACTTTTTGGTTAGTAATATAAACAACGCATCTTGGCAAGCAATATAAACGCAAGGAATGAAGAGAATGGCAAATATTTTTTTAAAGGTAATAAAAGTTAAGTATATTTAAACCGTAAGTTCTCGAACACCGTCAGTCGCGAAGCAACTTGATAAAAATTAAAAATTCAATGAGGAGAACTACATTTTATTTCGCACCTGTATACTGCATTTAATAAATATAACGACAAAATAGCATTAACGACATAAGGTAGTTATAGCTAACAGTAAGCTAACTTAAGCTAACAGAATATTAGATTTTATCGTTTAATTTTTTCCTGTACTAATTACCTATTACAGATAGAAAAATAAACACATAAAAATAATAATATTTAAAAAAATAAAAATGAATTAAGGGAAAATATTAAAGATTCTTAATTTGCTCTTTTATTGATCTAGTAATAGATGATACACATTTTTACTTTTATAATTTCACATCACGATTGTTAAAATTTTTATTCTATTTTGTTCGAGAAAAAATTTCTTAATTTTAAACTTCAAAATACGTTTAATTTTAAATATGTTCTACGTTTTTACAGAACAGAAAGTTATCCGGAGTACAGTTTGAGAAACTTTGATTTAAACCAATACAAATAATAAACAATAAACTTTAATAATTTAAGAGAAACTGGTAATCGGGTATTATAGTGTACATAACGTACTTTAGTAACATAAAGGTAGAACTACGTTATATAAACTTGCAGTTATCGTCTGTACTAAACAAGATTTAAGTACTAGTATCCACATATTAAACACTAAATAATATCGAAGGTAACTATCCTGATTAGTACAAGAAATTTTAATCAACTAAAATGCTTCGTCAAACAATTATATGAATACCTGTTTATAAACATTCTACGCACAATTAAAATTGGTATCTTAAAAATGCCAGATTTAAGACAATGCAAAAAGATTATTCTCGTGTATGATAAATGCATAATTGTCCCCATTTTCACTACAATTATGTAAAAGGTAAGAGATAAAATATTAAATACGTTTTAGTGTCGAATTTCTCAATTTAAAAAATACTGCATTATATTACTTTGAAATTTTACATGCACTTTCCTAACTATTATGTTCCTTTGAAGTTACAACATTTAACTACATATGTATATCAAATAAATGCTCGGAAAAGTAAATTATTGAATAGTTTTATATAATTTCATATGTAATTTGTGGAAACAATATACGTTATAAAGGAGAAAATAGTCACATTAACAAAATTTATATATATATATATATATATATATATATTATATATATATATATATATATATATATATATGTGTGTGTGTGTGTGTGTGTGTGTATGTGTGTGTATACATAAACATAGATTTACACAGCAAGAGGCAAAATCTATTTTAAACATATGTATATACATATATATATATACACATATATATACATATTATATATATATATATATATACACATATATATACATATTATATATATATATATACATATATATACATATTATATATATACACATATTATATATATACATATTATATATATACATATTATATATATATATATATATATATATATATACACATATTATATATATATATATATATATATATATATATATATATAAACATAGATTTCCACAGCAAGTGGCCAAGTCTATTTTAAACAGAAAAATGATTATTTTTGAATATTTAAACTTTGATTAAATCTTTTTCAATACATTCACATCCAGCTTTAATCAATGTTCTTTGAATCGAAAAAGATATTTTAGAAATCGAAGGATAATTTAAAAAATAATAATGAATATTGACTGTATTCATACGCGATTATATTATAACAAGCTGAAAAACAAAGTATTTAAATAGCTTATTGTTATAGAAAAAAAATGAAAATTAGATTTAAAAACCTAACACTTAAAAAGCTATGTAAGAAAAATAAACACACTGCTTTAACAGCTAAAAGATATAAATCAACATAAAAGAAAACTCCTTAAATACATCGTTTTACTGCGGTTAATAGAGATTACACAGATTTCCTTCCAAGGTTAGGTTGCTCTTAACGCATAATTATGCATTTAAGAACGCTATCTCCAAATTTAAAGTTCAAATGTCCGTTTACAAAAGAAAAAAGGAGGGAGATCATATCTTCTTGCTACAATGCATAATACTCTTTATATAGAAGCTTTTTTAAAAGGAAAAGAACGTGATAGATAAAGTTTAAAATGTTCTGACAACTCTTCGAAAAATATTAGTCAACAAATTGAAGTACCGTATTTAAGTACATTACTCTGTCTGTAACAATAAAAAATGTCGAAAGCTTTTATTTAGCTTACAACGCGCATCCAAAATTTTATATGCAGGTACATTTCAGATTATAAACCAACTGCTTCGGGGACCAAATGAATCAACTTCGAAAGTTGTTTCTATGCTTTTTAGATAACTTCATTTTGAGATCTTATTTTTAAAAATTAAAGTTTAGTTTTGGAACTCTTAATTTGTTAATTAACATCCCCAACACAGAATGATTTTCATGTTCCTGGCCACATAACCGAGAATTTGCCTGTCAATTAGTGCAAGAACTGTCAATTAGTGTAAAATTAAAGAATGGTGTTACTAACACTATTATTAAAGAGAAGTGCAATAGAAGTGATATAAATGTACAGCAATACCTCTATTGAACAAGGTTTTTTTTCACGCTTTTCTTACCCCCCCCCCTGAATACCTGTCTTAATTCATACGTATATCGTGTAACTACTAGACGCAGTAAGAAAAAAAATATTTCGCGTATAACGAGTATCTAGGGATTTTGCCCTAAATTCTTGGGGGAAAAAAGAGTGGGAAGGTTATATACGCGTAAATAGGTATTAATTTATTTTTACCTGAGAAGAATACGAGGTCCATTTAAGAGCATTTCATCATAGTTACAACAGTCGACGCAATGACCGGTAAGCAGAAATTACAAATTTGAAACCAAACACCGTAATTAAGGTGGGAAAAAAAACCTGACAAACGGTATGCGTCGTTTAAAGTGCATTGTCGATAATGGTTGTTATCCATTGTGAAAACGGAGAAAATTGTTCGGACTACACTAAAAAACTGTACTAAAAAATAATTAAGGTTTAATGAGACCGAGCATTTAAAATTTATCTTATTTATTCCCATTCTAACTCGTGCTTAAAACGAGAAATATAGCTTTAATTATCTACGTATGATTTTAGTACCTCGTATCCATTTACGTGATTTTAGATGACACTGGACATTCAGGTGAGTGAAATTTGACTGAACATTTGATATTTGTATCTCACTGGATTATGATATATATCTCATGAGAATCAATTATTATTTTTAAATTTCCATTAATTATAATAAATATAATTACCACTATATATATTAAGCTATTATTATAGTAATTTTAAATTTAAAAATGTATTTAATTATATTTGAAACACTCTATAAGCATTTCAGTATTATAGTCCTTTCAAATTTATCAACTTCTAACGTTAAAGCGTATGAAGTAAAATTTATGATATATTTTGGCGTTTAGTAGAATTTGGCAGTACTGTGTTAATAAAAACTATTAGAGGCATTATACGAGTACAATATAACGACTATTTACACTATTATTATTTTTCTCTTAATCCTTTGTATGTTAACAACCCAAACTATAAAAATATCCACTAAAATTTTAGAATACATCAAGTGAAACACATAAAAAATAATCAAAAAGATTTAAATCATAAAAATGAAAAGTTATTGGTTAAATATTTATATTTTCTATAGTAAGAAAAAAAAATACGTATACATATAAATATTGTAAAATATTTAGCACAGATAATATCTGAATTTCCGAGGAAGCTATTTCTGGTGTCACAATGTTTTTCTAAAAATTTAACAAAGTTTATTTCTAGTAATAATTATGTTCATATAAGCAGACAATGAATGAAACTTTAATACGAAAATTAAACTCAATATCGCCTTTTGGTACGGATTCTACCAGCACATAGTGTTAATAGCAGTGTTGTAGGATAGCAATAATCTGCATAAAAATTTTGTAAACAGGTGACATACATGCTTTTGAAAGAGAAAATTATGAAGTTTTAAAAGCTTTTAAAGGAGTCTCAACTTTTTTAAGGGATCTCGGTGAGAATAAAAATTATGGTCGGAGAAAACTTATTCAACTTTATAGTTTTGATGATACCCCCTATTCTCAAGTTAACTGAGGTATTAAAAAAATAATTAACTTTATTTCTTTCACTACATCATTAAAATATGATCCTGAAATTGCATGTCCGTGTTGCAGAACATGAATTTCACATACATACACTATTTTTCATGCACCTTTACAATTCAAAGACATTTGATTAAATAAGTAATTAAGTAAAACACACACATAAAGCAAGAAAAATTATAACCCAACATTTATACAAATTTACTTTATTTCATGCTAATTATCTGTAAAATCTTTTTAAATTGATCAACTCCTGTTTCCCAAACCCTCCTGTTTGTTTTACAAGAACAAATTCGTCATTTTTCTCTCTTACAAATTATTAGTTTGTTCAAAAATTAAAACAGTTTTAAGGAGTTTTGAAAGAATGCGCGAACTTTGTCAAAATTTCTCTAAGTAAATGATATCAGTTTTAGAATATGTTGCATATTTAGAACACAAGTCTTGCTTTAAGGTCTGAAAAGCACGTTATAAATCAGTGGTTATCAAGCTTAAAAATTTTCTGAGCAACTGTACCGTTTTCAAATCTTACTATGATAACTAAAATACTACCTGGCTACTACTAATAGACATGCCAACAATTAGGTACCTCTGTAAAGAGCAACAGCGCGGTTTTAAAATGTAACATGTTACCAATAAGTTAAACACGCATGCAAAAATTTTATATACATAATAAACAAAACAAAATAACCCAAACAAATTATGTATCATTACATAATTCATTGGTTTCTAAATTAAAACAAATACACAGTAGTAAATTATAAAGGAAAAATTAAAATATAATCATTTAATAATGTGTAAGTAGCTTTTTTTTAGCTTTAACAACTTATATTTCAGAAAAGTGTTTCTTGTAGAAACACTGACTCTGATTAGAATATTTACATTTTACTATCATCAAGGATTCTAGAGTTTGCCTACTCAAATTTGACCTAAATTCAGTTTGGTTTTTCCGCACAGTGGTGAAAACGCTTTCACATGCAGCATCATTGTAAGAAAAGAATAATATATTCAGCATTGTTTGATTACTGAACTCTGATCTTTTAACTGTTCAAAAGTTTTGTTATCTTCCTGAACAATTTGAGGAGTTTTCGGAGTTATTAATTTCTCTCATTTCTCCGGAGTGGTTGACATGTCTGTACTGTGAACTATAAAGTAAAAAGGCTTTTGCTTTTAAAGTTTTACACTTTTTATTGCGTATAACCATACATTTCTAGCTAATATGAGATAAGTTTAAAAAAATTGCAGATAAGAAAAAGAAATTGAATTGTACATAAGAAAGTGTCTGTGGTTAGAAATGAATTAGAAATATCAGAACACATTGCTCCTCAGACTTATTAGCTTTAAAAACATTTTTTCGTCAACAATATATATATTTTTTTAATTTTTGGGAGAGCAGATAGTGGTTGCCGTTGGAATACAGTTGTATCATCGCCTGTCAATCAATCGATTTCTGTATTATAAGCTTTATACTGGAAAAAGAAACCTCACACAAATCTCAGATATGCTAACATTCAGGCACTTGAGTCAGGAGCAACAGCGTGGTTTGTAATTTTAACATGCTAATTACAGATTATACATAAGTACATATCTTATTGGTTTCTAAATTAAAATTAAAATATTTACACAGTAATAAATTGTAAAAGGTAAATTAAAATTTACGCATTTAAAATTTTATGAGTAGCTTTTTTTTTTTTTTTAAATTTAACAACTTATTTTTCAGAACAGTATTTCTTTTCTTATAGCAACATCGACCCTGATTGAAATATTTTATTTTTCTATCATTAGGGATTCTAGTGTTTGTCTACTCAAATTTGACCTAAATTCACTTTGGTTTTCCGTAGAGTACTGAACACTATTAACATGCAGCATTATTGTGTGGAAAGAGCATATTTTTTCAAAACTTAATTGCTGAATTGTAATCTTTTAGCTGTTCAAAAGTTTCAGGAGCAATCTGCGGAGATTCTGGAGTCATCAATTTTTCTCATTTCTCCGGAGCAGCTCCGGAGAATACAGAGTAGTTGGCATGTCTGGAATATACAGAACTGAACATAACATTGCTACCACTTTAACGTCGACCTAGACAGAATTTTTGTTTTCCTTGCGTAAACGCAATTTTACATCCCGCCAAACACTTTTACATAAATGCAACTACTAATAATATATTCCACTTTCATCATGCACATTGATTAAAAGCAAAATAAATTAACTTCGTAATGCTTCAACAACAGTGTACCATTAAAACTTCCATTTACCTATCGAATTGAAACCGTCTGCGATGTTCTAACTAACAAAGTAGTCTCAGACTGAAAACAAAAACAACGTAGTAAATTTTACTGCTCATTGGCGTCAAGGGTGTGTCCTAAACAAGGGTGTGCGTCCATTGTCCGCAATTATAAAAATCAAAAACAGAGGACAGGCAGATTGGAGTTTACCACATATATGTATCTATTCGTAGCTATTAACATAAACATGCACGTCCTTAATTTATACACATACATACATATGTAATAGCATATAAATACATAAATATTTACTCCCATCTCTAATAAGCATACAGATTTAATAGTCCTAGATGTAAGGAATTTTTTTTTTCTTGAAACAACACAAATTTTTTGGTACTAACGCTATAATAGCTGCCGGTTCTTGGAGCATTCATTTTGTGAATTATTATTATTATGATGCTCGTAAATAAATAACAAAATGACAATAAATAAGAAATAAAGTAAAAACTGACGGTCCTTTTTTAATTTGTACATTAGAGAAGGAAATAATGTTTTTACTGTAGCTTATGACCAGGGTTGAAAGAAAATCATTATTTAAAAAAAAAAAATAAAAAAAAAATAAGATTTATTTGATTTAAATCAGATTTTTTCCGATTTAAATCAGATTTATTTGATTTTTTTCTGAATTCTAATTTTAATTATTGTTGTGTTTTTATATTTTTTGCAATATACATGGAATAGTTTGTTATAAGTAACAACTGATCTATCTAGTATAATCTACACACTGATTACCTAAAATTAAATACATAAATTTTAATCTAAATACATTTCATTATTTTGTAATTGGATGGTGCAAACTAAATAAGATGTAAATTTAAAGAAGAAATTAAATATTCATTTAATGCAAACTATTTATTAAGAAACAAAAAATTCACAATTATTTCAATATTTTTAAGCAACGAATTCTGAATTTAACTGTTTCAATAAAAACACTAGTTTCGATGTTGAATCCACTACTAATTGGTTACGAAGGCTAGAATGAACAATACCAAAAGAAGAAAAGTCGTTCCATTCTAGCAGATAATGTGACGGCTATTGTTATTTGGTAGACAAACTGGGTTTCAAGTTCTGTAATATTCTATTTACCCCCTATTACATAAAATAAATTCCACTAGTCATAACTAGTCATTGTACCCCTACTACATACTTTCTGATAAAAAAACCCTAAATTCTTAGAAAACATACTATCTATTTACATTTATTTACTTATTGGTATTTCTGTGCTGACTAATTCCCAATTCTCCTGTCTTTCGAATGTAAGTTTTAAGAGAAGTGAAAAAAATGATTTAAATCAATGATTTAAAAAAATCAACTGATTTAAATCAATGATTTAAAAAAATCAACTGATTTAAATCAAGATTTAAATCATGCCAACCCTGTTTATGACATACCAAATTTTAAATATATCTTTAATTTAATATCATTCATTCAGAAGCAATTGTTAAATTCTATAAGAATAGACATTAATTATATAAGCACTATAAGTAAATTTTAAATTTAGAAAGACGTTCAAGTAAATCTTCACAATTTTCACAAATCGTAGAACTGTTTAGAGATATGTCTGTGAAAGCTTAAAAATGATAAGCAAAACAATAAGTTTTATTTAATTGAATTTTGAACATTAACAAAAAGCAAACTAAATAACTTAAAATAGTGATAATTTTTTAAGCTAGATATTTAATGCTATAGTTTTCATTACTCGTTTTGTTACGGAAAAATTAAAAAGAAAAGCTTTTTTTTTTTTTTTGAGAAACTTTTGAATTCCTTTTGTGCAAACAATAATTATTTTTGAAGATTTAGTAACAGAACAAGTAATTTAATAACAAAATTTAGTACCTGAATCAGGGATTTCTTCAAATCCTCATTTCTTGTAATGTTTAGATTATTTTTTATGACTGAGAATTGGACATAAAATCTCGATTACAATAGCTTTTATTAGATTCATCATAAAATAAAAAGTCCTGCTCCTTTTGTAAGGATTTTTTTTCATAACGTTCTGGTTTTGAATAAATTATTTAGTTTTGTCTTTTCAAGTATTCTACTTGAAAAGACAAAACTAAATTGACTCATTTGATATATATTTTCAACATAGAAAATATATATCAAATGAAAAAAGAATCAGTTATTCACAAGATAACTTTTGAAATTTGTATATCATAAATTTAATTTTTTCATCATATTTAAGATAATTATATTTTGTACTCTGTAAATCTGAAACTTTAAAGAAATCTGACATTTGAAAATCGGAAAAATATAAAAACTGTAAAGAAGTTAAATATTAAAAATAATTTACTTTTATCAGGCAAACTAAGATAGAAATATTATAATGCATTTAGGAAAAATGAATCAAGCTTATATTTTGAGGAATACCAAAATATGAAACACTAAAGAATCAAATAAGCATCATAAAATAATCCTATAAGTGACGGGTATTTTGTACTGTGTAAATCTGAAACTTTAAAGAAATCTGACATTTGAAATTCGGAAAAAAAATATAACAATTTAAAGAAGTTAAAAATTAAAAATAACTTGCTTTTATCATGCAAATTAAGATAGAAATGTTATAATGCATTTAAGAAATATGAATCAAGCTTATAGTTTGAGGAATACCAAAATATGAAACACTAAAAAACGAAATAAACATCATAAAATAATCATATAAGTCCCAGGTTGGCTAACATTGGTGAAAAAAAAAGTTATAATGAATTTGATGATTTAAAAAAAAAAGCTTGCAAATCGGTGTTTCTAACCCGTAAAAGCAGCGTTTAACGCATTCAATATCAGTGCCCCATGGACTTAAGCAACCAATCTCTTCCCGGACCCAACGGCTTGTATCGGGGGAGGATGAGAGCTCACCCACAGCGCGGCCAATGTTGGTCCTCGAAGGATTAAGGTCACCAGATGAATTCCTAATGAACGAGGAAAAGTTTGAACTTGACTGTCACAAAACATAAAACTAATTACTATGAACAATAATCAGAAACTTTCTCGGGTTTATTTTAAAAACAAAAATAGGTTGCTAAGAGAGAATAGTTTTTTTAAAAGGAGGAAAAAAAACTGCACAGCTGAGAAAGCAAAAAGCAGCTTTGTTATTTGTTATTCACTGAAGGTTGAATTTTTTCCTCTGTTTGGATCAAAATGCAAGCAGTTTTCTTAACCCTGATACAAAATTATAGAAGGTATATGTACGCGGTCAAGTAAAGACAGAAAAGAGAAAGAGGTTTCAAGATTTCATAGAAGAATGCGAGCTTCCGAGATGTTTTATTATTTTTTTAGATACATTTGAAAGAAATAAGTAAACTAAGTCTTTTCTCCTCCAATTTGTTTGTTTGGAAATCCATACGCCTATATCTGTATAGTAGATAGAATTTTAAAATTAGATCTTTCCTGATATCAAACTTATCCTCAAAACTCAGGTAACAGTGCTGATTCAATAAGATCTAGATGATTTTATAACACACAATACATGTTGTATGTATGTATGTATGTATATATACATATATATATATATATATATATATATAGATATATATATATATATATATATATATATATATATATATTTGTGTGTGTGTGGTGTGTGTAATAAAACGGACTTCACGATGGTTGGCTGCAGTCATGGCCCATAAAAATGACACCGTTTTAGCTAAAGACCTTTATTAAGATAATGTTGCTGGATGGGTTGTCACTTCATCATAGGGACAGGACAAACTGAGGGGTCAGCTAGCATGAAGTTATAAGTAAAAAGACCCTTAAGACATGGGTCAACATCTCAGTCAACATCTGTGGAAAAATCTCTGGGAAAATCTGCCTCCGACTGCGTGCATCTTCTTTTTGTTTGGAAATTTCCTAAATTGTCCACTAGGGCCATGTAGAGTTATAATTGGTTAGATCCCTTCTCCGAGGGCGTAAACTGTAGCTCCAGGGGTCAATTTAGGTTAAGGATTAAAAGGGGGAAAGCAAAAGGACGCGGGAATTTTTAGTCCTTGACTTCAGATTTGAAAACCCCTGAAAATTTTCTCAGGATGATTTAGGGGCTTTATTCAAAATGCCCACACTAGTTTCCCGATCCAGTTTACTTTTCCTTATAATATATATATATATATATATATATATATATATATATATATATATATATATATATATAATAGAAGCATGTGTGTGCATATACATTTATGGATTCAAGAACTGTAAAATTGATTAAACAGAGTGTCATAACTTTTAGGGAGTATCATAAACTTCAAAAACGAAAAAGTTTCAAAAAATGAAAAAAAAATTATGTGTTTTTAAAGAAGCGTCCAGTCTTTCCTCAGAAGTTTGTTTCAAAACAAACATGATGCTTTATAAAGGTAATGTGCACTTCAAAAATGACTTAAATTCATTAAATTGTGCATGCTTATTCTAAGTTTAGTCATAGAAAATTCCCTAAAAATTGGTGAAATTATTCTTTGTCTAAATCAGGGTCAGCTCTAGCAATTTTTCCTCTTCACCAACGAAAATGTTACCATTATAAGAGAAATTATTGATAGATATTCTTAAAAATCTATCAACATTTTTTTCATTGTTAAATCGTCATTATCCCTTTACAAACTGTTGATAGATATTTCACAAAATTTAATTTGAGGAACTTCTTTCTCTCCTTTCCCAATTTATTGGCAAAGAAAGCAAAATTCTTGAATAAATATCAAGATCTGATGCAATATCTAAAGTTGAGTTTAATTGATACATTTTCGGGGTATCTTTTAAATCACATGTGTTGAACAAAAATTGAAAATAATGACTATGGGTACAGAGTAAATCAAATCATCATTCCAAAGTATTAATCACCTAATTTATTGTAAAAAATAAATTATTTGGATTTGTTAGTATTTCGAATAAATAAATAAAATATAAAACAAAATAATCCTGCAAGAGACTTTCAAACTATAAAGAATTATATTTTGTAGAATGTTTTTATATAAATTTCTTCCGAATAAAGTATTTATCAAATTCGAGTCAAAATATTTCTCCTAAAATTTGCCGCTTAGAATAGATGTCCGATTTGTTCAACCTTACGACCGCTCCTGAATTCAAATTCTCATTATATGAGAAAGATACTCATATAGCTATTATAACCTACTCTTACCCACTCTTACATATGTACCGATTATATTTTGTAGAATGTTTTTATACAAATTTCTTCCGAATAAAGTATTTATCAAATTCGAGTCAAAATATCACTCCTAATGTTTGTTGCTCAGGACAGATGTCCAATTTGTCCAACCCTACGGCCGCTCCTGGTCTCAATTCAAATTCTCATTATATGAGAAAGATACTCATATAGCTATTATAACCTACTCTTACCATATGTACCGATTAAACTCTAGAGAGAATACTTTGAAACATTCAGGTAAATTATGAGTTGCGAGCAATTCACAGAAATTTTTAGTTCTTCCTTTCGTTTCAAAAATTCTGCCTTTTGAATGTGATATAAACAAATAAGTTTATGGTAGTACACTATACTAGGTGGAGAACTGAAACCCAATAGATTTGCTTCTTCTAATGAGATAATAAATAAGATAATAATTAAAAAGAAATATAAAATCAAGCTATCGAGCGATCTTAACCCATCTTTTGGCAACTGCAGGGAAATTTATCTATTTTCACTTATTGTAGTTTTTATAAAATGTGTTTCAAAAGGATGCATTAAGAACAATGATAGTAAGAAAAAATGAAATTAAGAGATTTATATAAACGATTTCCTTTTCCTTCCTTAATTTCGGTGTTATGAGTGGAAATCATAAATGACACGATAAACCATTGTTTTATCATCTCTATTCAAGAGAAACAGGGAAGTGTTGACTCAATTCGGTTGCTGACTCCAAGCAACGGAGAGGAAGATCCCGAGTATATCATTTTGTACGCAATGTGTTTGTAACGGTATTTTAATTTGTGGATGGGATGCAAACATACATACGAAAGGTACAGATTGTCAAACATTTCTGAACATTTCCGTAAAGAATAAATGCTTATAAAACAGGAAACGTGTACACCATATCATCCACTTCTTCAATTTAAGTTAGGTATTAAGTAAATGGATGCAGCAAAAACGAAAGTTATTAGCTAAAAAATTATAAAGTATAAAAGTACTTTATAATTTTTTTTTTTGTCTAAGAAACACCATTTATGAACCAAAAGAAGTATTAAATGGAAAAATCAATTGTCGCTCATTTTATTGTAACCCACAATTTAAAACTGTAACTTTTAATTAGAAAATATAATCAATATAGACTAAAAATTATTAAAATAATTCCACAACTGAAGACAAAATCTTAAACCACAAGCATATTTTAAACTGTAGTTATGGTAGCTTAAAGTTTCAAATGTATTTTTTAATGACAATTTTGTTAAATCTTTTGAAATTAAAGTTCCTTCTATTGTTTTTCTATTTGACACGTACTTAAACAACTTTAGTACTAATAATACTAACAATAGTTTCAAAGCGACAAATAACAATATAAACAATTCTAGAATAATTGTAACCGCATATTTTTTTCTACATTTAATATAACACACACACACACACACACACATATATATATATAATATATATATATTATATATATTATATAAATATATTGTATGTATATATATGCAAAATTTATAAAATTTTTATGTTAAAGTAGCATTGTGTCCATAGAGAGGGGAAAAGATTATTTTAAAACACACATGAAACACTTTAAAACAAGCAGATATTTGCAATATCATAATAATATCATGATAATTTCAATAGCAATGTGTTTCACAAACTTTTGTGGCAGTTTGGAATTAACTTTGGGTAAGGATAGGATGAAATAAAAATTCATACTAACTCAAAAATTATAATAGAGTATGTTACAAAGTAATACAAAAAGCATATTCGGATGTAAAACATAACATACTAACTCTTAAAGTTGCATCTACCAAATAACCCAAATCCCACACGCACACACACACAAAAAAAATAAAATAAATAATAATAATAATAATAACATAAATCCTTGATATATCAATTTATAGAATGAAACTTCAATAACTTTTTGTGAGATAAAATTAAAAGCATTAAAAAGTCTTATTATTTATATATCGTGAAAGGTAACAAAAATGATTTATAAGAAAATATGAATAAAATTAATATTAAAAATTATTTTACAGTTTTTTTAGATAGGGCAGAATGCACTTTTATTAACAGGAAAAAAACAGGGTTCTGCATACTTTAATCGGGAATGTATTAAGGAGTTTTTACATTGTACACATTTGAGAATTTTTTTGTACAGTACCTTTGGTGCTATTGTACAGGTAGGGCTCACGTGTCAGTACCACAAGATATAAATCCGTTACCGAGCACAAAGATATCCTGTGTTGAAAACATGACCTCCCACACATTTTATATAGAGTGTAACTTGAAAAAATAGAACCTCGAAACTATATCTGCGTTGGAAATACAAGTTTCTCAATTAATGAACAAAAGAAATGATATCATCTTTACAATTACAATTTATCCGAAAGCTTAAAAATGCAGGATAAAGCAACAATAAGTGTTTCTGGATCGTGATGATTATGTCTTGAAAATTATACTTGAGGTGCACCTTCGTACTACTATTTAATGATGGAAAAAACATTGGCTTCTGAAAGTCGATACTAGCTTATCTTTCCCCTGTTCAGCTTTTTCTGACTATCCCGATTTACAAATGGTGTTCCCTAACCTTCTGACCCGACTTTCCATTTTAAAAAATATTTCTTTTCGGAAGTCGCTGCTATTCTAATCTCGCCTTTTGTTTACAAACCTAACCATCAATTACTAAAACTTTGTTGACTGAAGGCGTGAATCGGAGTCTAACGGGAGGAAGTGACTCGTGTTTACTTTTCGACACACTTTTATTATGTGCGTGCACATACTCTCAGCTTAGTTTCGAATTTTATTCGAAAGAAATGGAGAAGAAATGTAATACAGGGAAACATGTCTATAACGATATTACGAACATAGGAAAAATTTAAGTAACAGGTTATAAATGTAGACACTTTGAACATTTGCGCTTCTAATGTTCCTTCAATACCTTGGGCTGCATTTAAAAATCTTATTTAAATAATTTTAAAATGTGTAACAAATAAATCTAGACTGTGACATAGGTTACAGCGCCCTCTATAGGGTATACCAAGAAAGAACTGAGTTCGAGGCTTGCTGTCGACCGAAATGGTCGTATACTGTTGAATTCCCGTCCCATTATCTTTTTATTTCTGTATTGTGTGAAAATGTTGATGTTTCGTGCTAGTAAAACTTTGTTAAATTAACCCTGGGCATCTTTATTTATCACAAATATAAATATAATCACAATCCAATTCCTAATAAACAAACTATAATGGGCTAGATACCTTTCTCGTTATTTTACATTTAGGGAATAAGGATTACCGCAAATAAATAAGGAATTTCGTGCAGGATCGACCCTAGCGTTTTTGCCGGGGTATATATACTCGAAAAATTTTCGCTCTCCCCTCCCCCACAAGCTAAAAATAATTATAAAAAAAATGTATTGGCCAGAAAAATGACGTAATTAAGACAAGGAAACTAATACAGTTACGGAAATTTATTTTATTAAAAAATAAAATTTGCACTTTTAACGGGCAAACAGCAGTGAATTTACAAATTAAACTGGATTGTAATTTTAAGAGATAAACTTAATATTCTTTTAAAGCAATAAACAAAACTAATATAATAATACGCAAAGCCCTACATTAAAACAATCTGTTCTGAAGTTTCTTCCGCGCAAAATCACAAATAACTTCTTTTAGATCTAATTTATTACTCTCTTCAGCTTTTTTTTTTTTTAATCTCTTGTAGGCAGTAGAGTAACTTAGCTACCGCCTAGGGCCGGCCTTGTAACGTGGGATCAATGAAAATATCATTATAACACTTTGACTGCCATGGCTATCATATGTGATATCCAGTGATATTTCCGTTGAGACACTGGCTATCCGGTATGATAGCCATGGTGTTTTAACACTTCAGGCCATGGCTATCAAAGATGTTATCAGTTACATGAAAATCGTATTGGAGTTTGATTGTTGGGCTCCCTACGATGTGTTAGGTATACGTGATTTGCGCAAATTGGTATATGTGACGATTTTATGAGCTAAGTTTTATGAAAAATTAAATATTTGGAACATGCAACAAAAAAGGGAATATATATAAATAGAGAGAGTTTGTTTTAAAATATTGTTTGTTTTGAAATATTGTTTTTATATATAGTTTTATGTTGAAAAAATACAAATTACACAAAAAAAAAAAAAGTTTGGCCCCGTTGTGAACATTTGTAATTTTGGCTTGGTAGTCAAAGTGATAAGCAAGTTCATCGTTGTACAAAGGTTTCACTGTAACTGGCACAAAAATTTCTTTTTATGGTTGGTTGAAAACCCTCCAGTAAAATTTCGTGTCTTGGTAGGGACAGGGGAGATAAGGTAGAAGTTAAGTATTTAAAGTGAAATATAAACACCCCTGTCAATGATGGAGTTCCAACATAAAACTCTTGTTTCGAACCCCAGCACTTTCACTTTGCATATTACGTAACCAACAAAGAAAATTGTTCCACTACAACGACATTGTAATATTAATAAAACTTAAAAATAAATAAATATTAAAAGACGGATTTTCATTTTCTTAAAGAAAACGGTTCGATGTTTGAAAAGTTCCGTTTTTCTCAAAGAAGGTACCATGCAATAAAATGTTTACACAACATTTTCCGGATGATAAGATGAGAGGCAGGGTTGGAAAAAAATCATGATTAAAAAAAAAAAAAATTAATCAGATTATTTGATTTAAATCAGATTTTTTTAAATTTAAAAACCGGATTTCTTTGATTTTTTTCTGAATACTAATTTTAATTGCTGTTCACCCATGATTTCTAGTGCCTTATACGCTTGTATATTACATGCTAGGTTGAAAAAAAAATCATTATTTAGAGAAAAAAAATTTAAATAATCAGATTTTTTTTATTCAAATCAGATTTATTTGATTTTTTTCAGAATTCTAATTAAAATTATTGTTGTGTTTTTATATATTTTGCAATATACATAGAATAGTGTGTTATAAGAAGTAACATCTTATCTATCTAGTACATTCTACACACCGATTACCTAAAATTAAATATATAAATTTTAATCTAAATACATTTCATTATTTTGTGATTGGATAGTGCAAACTACATAAGATGTAAATTTCAAGAACAAATTAAATATTTTTTTAATGCAAACTATTTATTTAAAAAACAAATCACAATTATTTCAATATTTTTTAAGCACCGAATTATGGATTAAATTGTTTCAATAAAAACACTAGCTTTGATACTTTATCCACTCATAATTGATTATGAAGGCTAGAATGAACAATATTAAAAGAAGAAAACTGTCTTTCTATTCCAGCAGATAAAGCCACGGCTGTTGTTATTTGGTAGACAAACTGGATTTCAAGTTCTGTAATACTCTTTTTATCTCGTATTACATAAAATGAATTCCATTAGTCATAATTAATCATTGTACCTACCCCTACTACATACTTTATGATAACAACCCCTAAATTCTTGTAAAACACATGCTATTTATTTACACTTATTTACTTATTGATATTACTGTCCTAACTGATTCCCAATTCTCCTGTGTTTGGAATATAAGTTTTAAAAGAAGTGAAAAAAAATATTTAAATCAATGATTTTTTCAAAAAAATCAACTGATTTAAATCAACTGATTTAAATAAACTGATTTAAATTATGATTTAAATAAACTGATTTAAATTATGATTTAAATAAACTGATTTAAATCATGTGAACCCTGATCAGAGGCAATATTAACTTATCTTAGACGAATATTTTTCATCTAAATTTTACTACACGAGTACTTTTTTTCCGGTATACATTTGTAAACATTATATATTTCAAGTTATCAATGTTTCCAATGTACTTCTAGCGTAAAGTTCAGTTATATATCGAATCGAGCCAAGATTCTAAGATGTCGTTTCAAGTTCAGTTTTTAAACTACTCTTTGTAATGCAAGTGGTATTGCTGGTGAGAAAACCGCAGAAAGCACTTGAAAAACCTAATCAGCACATCTACATCAAATGTACTGTTGTAATGCAAAATCCGGGTTCGGTTCATATCGCGAGACATTTTACACGTGAAAAACAGATTTGGACAATAAAAAATTCAAGGTAATTCAAGGTCTTTCCTTAAGATATTTCAACCGACAGCGAAATACATTTTAGAATAAAAGAAAGAATATATTTATAGAATTTAAATTGCAGTTGTCTCATTACACATGCATTGTAAAACTGGTCAACCAATTTTAGTTATTCAAAGATAACTATTTAAGCACGAAAATATCTAATGTAAATTGAAAAAAAATTCAATTTTCTTTTGTCGTGATTTGACATGTTAAAGGAATCATGATACTAATAATTAATAGTGTAAATCTTCCACAGAAGATGTTTCTTTTTCACCG
>CM063504.1:124012868-124015368 GCA_032207245.1 Pardosa pseudoannulata | reverse complement strand
TTTAAACTTTTTTTGCCGTTATTACATCCTCTGAAACTCGAGTAAATACTTTGCGATTTTAAAAAGCATATCTAGTTAAATAACAAATATATTATTACAGAATATTCAAATTTTCAAATGCGAAATACCTGAAAGTAATGCACCTGAAACATTTTGAAATTACTAACTCTATACCAAACTTGCGAAATTCAAAAATATTGTTTTAAGTTTAAAATAAAGTTTAGAAAAAGAAAGCTTCAGTTTCAGTGCAGTAAAATAAATTTTACTGAACTGAAATCAAACTTTCATGGTAATAAATAATGTCTTTTGATAATAAAGCAAATAACTAATTTTATTTTTTTTTCACATTACCCTTCGAGATGAAAAGTCGATTTTTAATTCGTTATAAAATAAAATAGTTTCTGCTCTGATTGTAAAAAAATTTTTCATTGATTAAAATTAGTGGTCTAAAATAATAAAAATAATTTAGTTCTGTTATATGTAACAATGAATTTAAAAAAATGTGTACACCTAAAGAAAAAGTAGAAATCCACTTCTTACCAGCAAAATAACTTCTCAAATTTGTAAATTAGAAACTCACTTTCTATATCAAATACAAACTAATTATCTTTTTTTTGTTATTTTCTGAATCTAAATTATAATACAAAAAATATATTTTATATTAAAGGATAAGTTTTCTTTAATTTTCACTTTCATAGCAGCTTTTAGTGTTTTTTATTTAAAATGTCAGATCTTACGGAACAAAATAAATATTTTATTTTAATTTGATGAAGAAATTTAATTTCTAATACACATACATCAATAGTTATCTTGCGGGTAAGTTTCGTGTTTACTTTAACGTCTATTTTCTGTGTTATTATTATTTTTTAACACAATTTAAAATGACAAAACTTAATTTTTTTAAAGCTCGATAGTTATAAAAAATCTTCATTTTAGAAGGAGCTCATTTAGAATTTCATTTTAGAAGGAACAGAACATTTTTCTTTTTGATGAATGGAAAAAGATTGTTATATGAAGATTTAAGTCTCGAAAGATGCTATATCCCCTTAAGTTGATTTACTTGAAACTCTAACATTAATATCATATACTAAAAGTTTGAGCAAACGGCCACATGGCAGTAAAATTTTAATGGTTACAACGAAATCCATGAAATTAATAACTGAAACAAATATTGCATTTTGTTATAGTACATATAATATTATTCGATTAATTTACTGATTACTATTATTACTTTGCACATTTAAAAATTTTTAACTGTTCTATTTTTAATATATGAATAATAATAATAAAAACTTTAATAATAATGCATAGTTTTCAATATTACTTCTAAGAAATAATAAATCGATTTATAGTATCATCTTTCCAACAGAGTACAATATCACAGGCAAATATTTTACAAAATTTAAAATTCTGACACACTGAACTGAAATCGAAGCTTTTAAGTAATACATCTCTACAAATGTTAAAATATATATATAACAAATATTATTAACAGACTCTACAGTGCAGAAAAAATGCTATGATTAACTATTGGAAGAGAAAAATTTTATAATACATGCTTCCGTCAAAAACTAAATTAAAATGTTAAAATCATCACTTATGTTTTAATGAATGTAAATAACTAATTTTCATCCGTTTGCAGACACGATATAATTTATTATAATTTTATCAATAGACGAAGTATAATTATTTAATAAGTCGTTAAAATCGTTATGGAGACAAAATGTTTTCAGAATCTATGGTAGCGCTATAGTGCCGAGTGTCCGGTTGGAAAACTATATTAATATGCCACCATTATTAAATACAAAGGAAAATTAAATTACAATAGTTAAAGTAACGAGGAAGCTCTAAGGATTTTTCTAACAGCGAAGCAGCATTAGATTCAAAGAAGTTTATTTCGAAATTTTGATGTTTAGTGTCGAAGTCCAAATTTTAGGTTTTTCTTAATGCTTTAAAATATTAGTTAAGAAAAAATATTATAGGATATTAATCCCTTCTTATGCAACTGTCACATGAAAACTCTGAATGAAAGGACTGAAATATTTTCAAATGTCATCTTTACACAATAAAGATAAGACTCGTGAAATTATACTATAAATGATTTTCAACCCAACTAATAACTATGGATTTAACAATGAGTAACATTTTAAAACTAACAATTTTCCACCGTCGCAGTTAAAGGAATTATGCTTTAAGAGCATAAAAAATAAAAATGCTTAAAATTTATGTTGATTTTCGAAAGATTATAAAAAACAACTAAAAACTAAACTAATTGAAAATTAAACTATAAATGATTTTCAACACAACTAAATGCAGTAACATTTTAAAACTAACAACTTTTTACTGTCGCAGCATAAAAAATAAAAATGCTTAAAATTTATGTTCATTTTAGAGAGATTGTAATTAATGTTATTTAACTATCGTAAAGAATAAATTTGTAACCATACTATATTACAAAACTAGTCTATAAGTAGTAAAAGTTTTTTTAAACGTATAAAAC
>CM063504.1:123997868-124007868 GCA_032207245.1 Pardosa pseudoannulata | reverse complement strand
TGACATTTCAAATAGTTATTCTGAAATCTAATGTACATCTTTGCTGTACTTTTACATATAATAAATCAGCAAAATAAAACACCGTTGAGCTAATTTAGATAGCTTTATTATTTATGTACTGGCATTTTTCATTTCATTATTATAATTCAACAGTTGCAAAATATGAAATGGTTGGATTTATTCTCGCCTTTAGATTTTTCAGCGCTGTTTTATTCATTAAAAATTTGATTTCTGAGATAGTTATTCTGAGATCTAATGTACATCTTTGCTGTACTTTTACACATAATAACTAAGCAAAATAAAACACCGTTGAGCTAATTTGGATAGCTTTATTATTTATGTACTGGTATTTCTTATTGCACTATTATATTTCAACAGTTGCAAAATATGAAATGGTTATATTTTTCTCTCCTTTAGATTTTTCAGCGTTGTTTTATTCAACAAAAAGTTGATTTCTGAGATCTAATGTACATCTCTTTGCTGATCTTTTATACACAATAAGTAAGCAAAATAAAACAACGTTGAGCTAATTTAGATAGCTTTATTATTTATGTACTGGTATTTTTCATTTCATTATTATATTTCAACAGTTGCAAAATATGAAATGGTTGGATTTATTCTCGCCTTTAGATTTTTCAGTGCTGTTTTATTCAGCAAAAAGTTGATTCCTGACACTAACTGTAGCTTATTATTGCTTACTATATTTGAGAAACAATTTTGAGAGCACAGTCAAAAATATAATTTGTTTAAATCCATCATGTTTGTTTATTAATAATCTGTGATAATATAAAAAGTAATCCAACGTTTATTTAGCAAATCGACGAATTCACATCAAAGAAATCATCTTAATTTTAAAACTGGATAGTATATTGGGAAATGAAGACGACAGTGACTTTTTAAAAAACTATCTGGATAACTCTGGAAATCCAACTTTCTAAATAACTATCTTAATTTTAAAACTGGATAGTATATTGGGAAATGAAGACGACAGTGACTTTTTAAATAACTATCTGGATAACTCTGGAAATCCAACTTTCTAAATAACTATCTGGAAATATATTTGAATTTTTAATTTTAAAATAAAAGAACCTCTAGGTAATTTGATTAACTTACCCAATACTGCTATTTATTTCACTATCATTTTGACAATTACGAAATAGGCAATGCTTGGATTTTTTTTCCTCTCTTACTCAATTACTTTCCAAGATTTTAACGTCTTTTATAATCAGTTAAAAGTTTCTTTTTTCTAAAAACTCTCAATTAGCCTATTATGCAATGATTGTGTATTATATTTAAGAGAAGATTTCTTCGGCACAATCAGAAATATAACTAGTTTAAATTGTTTATGTTTGATTATTATGCTGTGATAACATATAAAAAGTAATTCCAGCAATTTGAGTAGATTAATGAGTTTGGATTACAAAATATTTAGATTTTAAAATTGCCCAATCTTGTGAGTACATTTATGACATTTCAAATAATTACCTCAAAAACTCATATCACAACTGAATTTTCAATTTTAAAGGAAAAAAACCTTTGAGAAAACGGGTAAGGGGAAAAAAAGACGGTTAGAATTGCGAATTTAGTATTGAATATCACAGGACTTAGCATTACTGATTTAATACTGATTTGAAAAGAAATAAATAATCCATTACTTATAGAACTCGTACATACATTGAATGAACGTTGTTTTAAAGCTATTGCTAAAAAATAGAAAAATTTAAAGAGACGACAAACATTAGAAAATACTTAGTTCATATTTAAGAAATTGAGTGAAATAAGTTTAAAATCTTATGTAAATATGCTAAAGTTTTGCTCATGACAATGATTTGAAGTTTGGTGAGTACAGTAAAATGTTATAAACGGGAAAAAACACACACACAATATATATCCAGTGAAGGAATTTCAACATTTAGATGGTACCTTTCAGAAAAGGAATAAACAAAGAGGTGTAACATTTCTGCACTTACATGACATAGGAAAAGCAAATTTCACAACCTCCGAGGAAAATGTTTCGAAACATCGAAAGAGAAGAATGGTGATATATGACAAATCTCACTTAAAATAAAAATGGGCTGTTTTGAAATTACATATATATCTACATTCTATGTGTATGTGTGTAGAGTTTAAAAGCAGTAAAAAAATTGTCAGAAACATTTACTAAGCACGTAATAATTTCAACAGTTGATAAGAAACTATTAAATTCATCATACATTTTCAGTGCGTGAAAAGTTTCCGCAAAAATGTTGTACGACTTTTTTGCTAGACTTTAGTATAAAAGAAAATCATTTCCGTCATAAAAGTTATTAGCCTTTTCATCAAAAGTATAAAATAGGCCCTAGGGAATTTTCAAATTTCAAGGCAATACTTAAAAACAATTGATTTAATAATTTTCAGGTCACTTTAATAAATGAAACATATTTTAGTGTGCTTCTTTAAAATTAAGACTACCAAATCCTAGGAAAAATATAGTTTGTAAATGCTACTTTTATATTGAAATATTACAGTGATCTGCAGTAGTGACATGGAATGATAATCACAAAAAAAATGGAAAATTGTGAAACAGTCTTGGAGCATGGCTAAGGAATGTTTGGGTTTGGAGGTGGAAGCGTAAGTTCAAATGTAATGGAGAAATTCCGATCCTGTGTTTACGGGGCAAATCCAACAGCACAGTTCAAAAGTGAATTCAAGATGCATATAAAGTGTAAAGTGATTTCATTATAATTTTGTTTTAAACTATCAATTCTTTCCATTGAACTACCACGGAATTAACGACGAGTTTAGTTGAAGGAAAGTTCAAAGATTGCTTCTGCGGTCTTTAAAATCGCATAGTTCGATAAGATAAGAAATACTTTTCGCAGGTTTTGAAAGATCAAAGGTCTTAACAACATTTTTTGGAGATTTCAGGAGAAACGAAGAGAGAGAGAGATACAGCAAAAAGAAGGGCAGTTTACTTCAACCACATGTGAACATATTTGCAGAGATAATCACCAAACAAAAAAAGATAAGCAAGATATTGGAAAAAAAAAAAAAAAACTTAAAAATTACAATAAATGTGAACACTTGATATTTCGATGAACTTTGATTACATTTTCGAACATCTGTTACAAGATTAGCTAAAGCTTCCTATAGGGATTTAAAGAATGATTTGGTTTTTAAAACGTGATTATAATTGTGTTTTAAATAAATATTTCACACAGCACAATCAATTGCAAGAAAATGTATTTAAAATTTATCAATATTTACTCTTTGCCGATTGTTTGTAAATGGGGGCTGTAAATAGTTCTGCTGCCAAAGTTTAAATGTTAGTAATACTTGGGACAACTATAAAAACAATAAAACAATATTTTCGAAAATTCTAATAACTTCGAGTATCAAAGGTATGAAACTTGGCAAAACTGAACGAAATGTTCGACCAGAATTTGCAGATTAACGGCAAATGAAAACTTTTTTTTTAATACAGAAAGGGAATTCTGAGGTATTGGAACCTTCAAGGAAAACAACACTAACAGGCGGAGAATAAAACAGATAGCATACGTTTAAACGCTGTCAACGTCGTAATAAATTTTATAAGTACATAAAAAAATGTCAACTATAAGAATAGTTTGAATGCAGTCTGAAACAATCTCCAGCATAAGTACAAGTTATCACCCTTATAACACCAAATGGTACATTTATTATACCTTTAAAAGTGGACTGGTGCGACTAAAGTGTCCGCTGATAAAATGCCCAAAGAAATCTTTCCGTGAGTATTCTAAATGTTGTGACATAAATTGGTAATAAAAGTACACAGAAAAATCTAACACACTGCATGGTACAGAAAAAAAAGGCGTGTTCTTTACATGGCAGAGAAAAATAAAAAACAGACCTAAATCTGATTTATAACAGAGACAGCTCGTCGCAGAGCATCCTGTTTCAGAGGGTAATAAGCTGGAAGAACTTTTTGAAACACGACAGAGATCTGGAGGGCCGAGAAATCACTCTACCAAGGGATTCGGCTCACGTGGCAACGCTTCCGAAAATGTCTCAGAGATGACAACGAAGAACAAAGATAAAAAAGCTGGAACAGTTTCCACGAGAAATAGACCCATTATGTTTCACGAGGGAAAACATCATTTGACTTTAAATTTGGATTAGAAATGTAGGGGGAGTTGAGCATTGGATGAAAAATGTCCAATTTGACATCAAGTAAATTAGAAGCGGTGTTAAAATTGAAGTTTAGAGAAGGAGGAGTAAAATTAAAACCAGATAAAAATGTCGTGTCCGGAGAAGATAAGTCCAAATGCGAAGAGAATAAACAAATCATAAATCGTAAAAAGACGAAAAAAGTGCGAGGTTTGACGGCTGGAGAATTTTGCGGGATCTTTTAAATAGTTGTTACGGTATTGCAACGAGTTTATTTTTTTCCGAGATTTAGTGATGTAAGGTTAGCTTTAGTGTGCAATTATCAGGGTGAAAAATGAGATACTTTTAAAAATTATAAACTTTAAAGTTGAAGGGAGTTTTTTAATATATCGGCAATGAAAAAGTATTCCTGAACGAAAACAACTTTTGGAAGATTGTGTGTTCATATTTTATAAGTTCTTACGAACAACTTTTTTAATATTTTATGCGATTTAGAAATAGAACTAAATAACTACCCAACAAATACTTAACCGAAGCTAATTTTTTAAGGATATCCCAAGGAGGATCTAGTATAGGCGCTATAAAAAGTGCACTACGAAAACTATTAATACCTATTTTGTTGTGAAAAATGATACTTTTGAAACAGGAATTACTACAACCGTTCTTACAGGGTGTTTCACATAAAAATTTATGTGAAGTCAACATTGGGTAGATACATTAAAAGTAGCAGTTGAGATTAGAACACTTTATGAGGGAAAAAAACCTGCTGAAGAAAATTTTCTAGACGCTTAAATTATAATTAAAAAGTATATTGATCCATAAAGCAATATATAAATAATTGTTACGACAGAAAATATTGAATTACAAAAGTTGGAGTTTAGCATGTCCAAATGTAAACATAAATTTAAAAAAAGAGAAAATAAAATTTTAAGGTTTTTTAGGTAAAAGATGCATTGCAAAATGGAGAGAGGAAGCACAAAGATAGGAACGTCTTACGAACTTGTATGTTAAATGTTTACATTACACGATGACAACACGCGAAAGGAAGAGGCGGTAAAGAGGAACACAAATAAGTTATAACACGTTTCTCTGGGATATACTCATACGATAAAAATCAAGAAAAAAAGAGTCATTTTGACTATTTGCTATACTCTACCGATAAACGAAGGAAATTTAAAATTCTGAAGACTGACAACTCGAAAATACGACGGAATGTCAACTAACATGAACGGGTCAAATCGTCCCTCAACAAACTGAATGAGAGTCGACTGTGACTGAAGAATCCCCCCCCCCCAGGGTTCGGAAGGGTAGGAGAATGGTAGAGAGGAGTAAGAACTCACCTGGTGGATCGCTGCCCTCTTGCGGGGTCCCCCGCAGCGGCCACGGCAGGCGGGGGCCGAACTTGCTGGCCCACAGCAACGGGAAAAACTGGTGCACATTCACGGCATCCATTCCATCTCGGCGCAAAACACCACAGCAACGTCTTCTAAGGCAACCGTTGAGTGTGAGAGAAAAGTTGAGGTAGTTACGTTACTTACACGGCGCGCGTGCGGAGGTGATGGGGGGGAAGAAGAAAAAGTTTTAAAAATTGTTCCGGCGGAGCGCGTTCCGGTCACATCGTGTAGCGTCGGATGGAATAGTTGTGCGTGCGTGCAGACCGAGCGCCACACGGCTTCTGGAAGAACCCGCGCCGGAACACACCGCGCGACGACAGCGCCCCCTCTCGCTCTCCACTCCCTCTCTCGCCGCACGCCCTCCACTCTTCCCACCCCTACTCTTTTCCGAGAGAGTCGCGCAAGGCAAGATTTTTCCGTCGAGGAGTGAGAGAGAGAGCGCGAGAAACACAACCACCCCCTTCTTCGCTGGCTGCGTAAATAGATTTTTTTTTTTCCTTTTCTTCGCTCGCGTTCTATCAATCAATCGAGCGCGCACACACTCAGAGTGAGATGCCTTCATTTTCCGTGCGCGCATGCCGACGCACGCTTCGGGGGGACTTTCTTTACCCTGTCTTCTATGAGCGCGCGATACGATGAATATCCTGTCGCGTTTCGCTTGGTGTTCTAATCAATGCGTGGGAAGATGAGATGATAGCGGATAAATTTCTCTCGTTTATCTTAAAAATGGCGATTTAAGAGATTTCATACCTTCAACAGAAGTGTCGGTGCATGCAGAAAATGTATATAACCAGAGGACGCAAAACTTTTCTCAGCCTTCGATATGATTTTATTTTGGTTCCTCATGAAGCCGCCACTCTGTATCACAGCACGACACTTTTTAGTCTAAGGGTAGGGCCGGACGGACAGTAATTTATTTTTTACATTTTATTTTCCTATTCTAATTTAAAACTTACCGTTCTAAGAAACTTGTTCGTCCTTTTTAAGACTATTAAGTGCATAATTATTTCTCTTTTTTTTAAGCCCATCCTTTACTATTTTTTATTAAAAATTAAAAAACAATAGCATATTTAATAACTTTAAAAATACATATAAATTTAAAAAAAAATACGTATAAATTAAAAAAAAATTCTGATATTGACTGATGTAATTTAAAACAGCAAGAAGCCTCTGGATTCTGCATATAGGGCTTTATACATACACATCGTCCATATTTTACTTATTTTTACCTATATATTATATTTTGCCGCCCAGTTTTGATAGCGGTTAACGTACTGTTTTCCCACCAAATGGGCTTGGGTTCGATTTCCGAGTAAGACTTGGATGCGTTTCTGTTGTCTTTCCATAAAAGGCGAAGTTACCCTACCCATACGATGCATCCACAATAAAAAGTACAAAAAAAAAAAAAAAAAAAAAAAAAAAATAAAAAAAAAAAAGATCGGCTTTGTATAGTGAAAGCTCTATTAATAAAAGCAAATGCCCTGCATTGGGAAAAATGATTTTAAAATTCCCTAATTTGAAATAAGAGAAACTGATAATTTTATAAAAGAAATATAATATTTGTGTGTATATATATATATATATATATATATATATATATATATATATATATATATATATATATATATATATATATATGTGTGTGTGTAAAAATTATTTCCTCTAGTCATAATAATTATGTAGCCCGTACTGTTTTTACTTGCCTGGGCTACTGGGCAAGGATATGCCTAAACAGTTAGCAGTAATAACGATGCAGTCGGTTCACTGAAAGAGAGCGGCACAAGTCTAACTAAAACTTTATTTTAGTGCTGTTAAAACGGATATCTTTACAAGTCAATGACAGACAAGAGAAAGACACAAAAATCACTCTGCTCGGACAGAGGTGTACCCAAGAGCCAAGACAGACAGAATTTTCCCAAGGGACAAGGTACTTACTCGGCGAATTTAAGTGTTAAGATCAGAAAAACCCGGAGCCATTTGCCGGGGTCAGCTGGAAAACGTGTCGAATAGGCAGAAAATTTACATCTGTAGAACAGAAAGCTTTGGGAAATGTATCGAAAGAATTTTAAGTCGAGGACGCTCCTTTGATTAAGACATTTAGAAAGTGGGAAAAAGATTTTAAGTAATTAGAACGGGAGAGAAGAGGTTTTTAAGGAAATGTTAAAGTTAAATAATTTAGATATAGCATATATATATATATATATATATATATATATATATATATATATATATATACACACAAAATTCTTATACATATGGTATCTCAAAAGTTCTCTTACAAACTTAACAGGATGGTTTGTCATATGATGAAAAAACTTTACAGAGGATCTTGCGTCTGAAATGGACCTTTTGATAGCAATATTCACAGGCATATTGGGAAACGAAAACTTCATCATTTCAGATGAGAGTGTTGCTAGAGAAGTATGCATCAGTTTATGAAAAACATCGGTTACGACTGATAAGAATTATATTTATAGTGACGTGAACGGAAAGCTGAATCTTTCTTCTTACTTTTTTTCCTAACCTCCATAGAATAATTCTATAATCAATAGAAAAAGAAGCTTTAATCGACTATGTCGTTTTAAACAGAGTAAACTAAAAACTTAAACAAATATCCGTCTGCAACTATACTTGTTTGGCCATTTACATTATATTCACATCCTGAAATTTGGCGACTCTATTGACGGGTATTAGAGGTTCGATGACATCCACTTCCGTCACACAATTTTTCTAATGCAGGCGAGACTACAAATGGCATTGTCATTAATATGCATATACACATACAGAGGGGCTGTTCTTAAGGGTGATGTAATAGGACAATTGAATTATTCCAAACCCGCGTGACTCCTAAGCAAGGCATACACATTTCTAACCCCTTATCGAACAGTGATAACTTGGTCGACATTCTTTTTATTTTTTTCCTAATGAGCGTCGGTCGTTCGCAGGGAGAGGCGAGGAACAAGTCAACGTTTCTTCTCTCTCCTCTTTTAATCATTCTGCACTCTTCGTATTCCCTTCTTTCCCACCGTCGGTGTCAAGAACGCCGCCCCCTCCTTCCGCCCCCTCTCCTCTCTCGGCAGGACGGACGCACCAGTAACGGCTGTCATCCGTAACTGTAGTCATGGGACGGGCGGGCTTTAAATTTCTCGAAAATCGACAGCCTCCCTTCGAACGGGCGATCGATAATTTCAGCCGATTTTGTTCTCGGGGAAAAAATTTTTTTTTCGGTATTATTATTTTTATGTTGTTTTGGTCGAAGTCAGCGTCCCCTAGCGATTGACCACGGGGCGTCGTGATTTGTTGGACAGTGGTCATTAGGGCTCTCCGCTTTTTTTTTTCTTTTCTACATTTTTCCCCTTTAATTGCTCATTTGTGAGTTGTTGTGATTTATGTACGGCATCGGAGTCGCTGTAGATCCCCAATTATGTCGCAATTATTCCCTGATCTGTCTGCGCCGGAGAAGGATTCCCTCCCTACTTCTCTTAAACTGCTCGTCAGCGAATGATTTTAAAATCGCTAATTCGCTCGACGAACACCCTCAACTCATCTCGCAATGTAATTGTAAGACTGAGCACATCGGATTCTCGTCCGGTTCGGTAAATTATACAGAGGCGGAATTTCAAATCGAACATGTAAAATATTTTATTAACACATTGTTTACGGAACACGTACTAGTACGTTTTCAGACGATTGATACTTAAGGGCGGGACACGTACTAGTACGTTTTCTGACGATTGATACTTCAGAGAGGGTCACGCACTAGTACGGGTTAGTGTAACAACATGGTTTGTTTGTTGGTACAAAAATAACGGTATATACAGGAAAACGAAGCCGTATGTTCTTGTCTAATACATAGATTCTGGAAAAATTTAGACAAATAAAAACTAGTTTTTACATCAGTCGATGCGGAACCACAGGACGGAAAGGTTAATTAAAAAAATCGATTTAGATTTAAAATTAACTTTTTATTTGTGCTTGCGAATATATATATATATATTATTTATATAATTGTTTATATATTTCAATATAAAATACGAAAAGTCGTTAAAAAATTGAATAATTTTTGATCTATTGAGATTTAACTGAATAACTAAATTTATGCAGAAAACGCCCGCTCCCTGTACAATTCCGCTGCGAAATGTACCCGCACACAATGTGTTAATAAGAAATTCTGTATAAATTCTTAACAAATATAGGTCTTTATTATATGGCAGACTAGAATATAATTATTATTATATATGAGATTTAATTTCACTCTGGCTCACACGTCCTTTAGGTATGTACGGGTATCACTCCCCTGAGAGATCTATTTTATATTTTACTTGATATTCCCGAGATTACCTCTGGAGTATTTGCTCTTTACTGGATTGCGGTAAATCAAAATTGAACCATGACGAACAGCTCGTAGGTCAATCTTAGCTAGATAACCACTTCGAGTTGCTTTCGCACACCTGCCAACTTTCCAACTTGGTTTGGAGGAC
>CM063504.1:123925368-123985368 GCA_032207245.1 Pardosa pseudoannulata | reverse complement strand
CAAATAATTTAAAACAAGATTAATACCATTTCATATTGTTCTCTTTATTTATAGATTGCTTATTCCCCACTTCTATTCTTAGAGTAATAGAGCAGAAATGTATGCCTGCATTCAAATTAAATAGGTATTGAGTAACAAAATAAAATTTAGGATACCGATGAAATGATTATCACGCGCTGTTTAATTTTCTGTAGCCCCGTACATACCGGATATTTATTTTCAAAATGTCTTAACTATACAAAAGTAATAGCTTAAAATTCAAATTTTAAATCCTGTTGCTAGAGGTAAGACTTTTGTACCGTAATAAAAGTCTTAATTATACTTTTTTTCTAGCATGAAATGATACTGAAAATAAGATATTATACTATAATGTTTAAATTTATGTTTTTTCAAATAAATTGCGAATGACTCAATTTTATTTAAGAAAGAGAAAGGATAGTATTCTTTTTATTTTTCTCCTGAAATAGACACTGGATTTAGGCCATAGGTTTCTAACTGGCGGTCATTGAAAGCCTTTTGTAAAAGAAAAGTAAAATATTTCATACTGCCATACTGTTTTTTCTTTTATGAAACTCATTAAAACGCAATACAGAACTTGCAGATTCGTCTTAGCTTCATCTTCTAATATTAACATTAATAAAGCTAATGATAGACATCCGTTGATTGGTTGATGCAGGTGATCATCAATACAGCTATTAAATTATCTTTTTTAAGTTTTATCTTCATCACATTTTTAATTTTAGTTTATCTATAGGCTACTTTTTCTTGTCCTTTTTCAATATCAATTTAAATAAATTGATACCGTTTTGTGATCGTCTTCAAAATCCAACTGTTTGGAGGTATAGATTTTTACTTGTTTTTGATTTCATCCTTTTATGTAATCGTAAAATTGGTAAGATTATTAGAGCTTTAATTATTTTACTTGAACTTAAAAAACCCTATTTTTTATTGCATTTCTTTCTTACGTTTATTCTTGCATTTTAAATGTACAGTAAGTTATGAGTCAAGAAATGTATGAAATGTATTTCATAACAAGGGTTTTAACTGTTTTAAACAACTAAAATAACTAAACCTTTCTTTTGATCAAGCTATGCATAATATTTCATCTTGGTACGTCTGTCCTTGTAGAAATTTACGAAAATTCACTAATTATGAAAGTGCAGCCCGGAATTCTGCATAAAGATTCTAATGAAGCCTCCGAGCTTTTAAACGTTGTAAACCCATGATCTGGCATCAGATAGTGTTCTACAAAATTAGGTCGTCTAGATTGATTGAAATTTCTAGCTGTTTAGGATAGGTGCCATTTAAAAGCACAACTCATTCGCCAGCCTAAGTACAGAAAAATATTACAAAAACGTAAAATAATCATCACTTAAGAATTAACTACTGCTTTCTTCTCGTGTACCAGTATCACAAGACATTCATTTAATTTTCTACTTGATTTCTCGGAGGGAAAAAAATGAAAAACTGTTTAAATCCTGCTTAACGTGGTAGAAGTGCACTTTTTGGAGTTACGACAGCGGCGAGAAACATATCGAAGGGTGAACGTGGAAGGTGTATCATTTTGGAGACTATCGAAAAGAGAGACAGAAGCCGAGGAAACGGATGACCCTTCGCCCAGAAATTTCACTGTGGACGGGAGGGATAGAAGGACAGTCATATATCAAAAGGAGCACCGGTTTCCAAAACCAGTAATTTTCGCGCGCGCATACCCGGTCATAGTGATTAGTAAATGTCGGAATCTCGGACTCAAACTTTTGTTTCCAAGCTGTCTTTTTCCTCTTTTTTTATTTCTCTTCCTGTCAGGAGGGGGGGGGCAAAGTAGGGGAATGTAGGGATTATATTTGTCATTCACGGTGGACCGAGTCGCCGACGGCACAGTTAAAACGAGAACACAAGTCTAAAAAAAATGAAAAAAAAAAATTGGAACAATCCTACCCCACTCACAGAAATAAAATAAAATAATAATTAGGAAGTTGAATAGAGCGAATAGTTGTCATTTGAACATTCGTCTAGCTGTCTGTCTGGCCCTGTTTGTGTAAATCATATGCATATCTTTTTCAAAAGTAAATCAAGCTATTAGCAAAAGCAAATATAGAAAATGTGTATTGGCAAAGAAAATTGAAAAGGAAAAAAAATCATATGTATTTTTGAAGCGTACGTTTCTGGTATCCCTCAGTCTTACAAAATGTGATATTATTATAAAGATTTTTTATTTATTATAAAAAATGGAACATTCCTAACGCACCCACAGAAATAAAATAAAATAATACTTACATGTTTGTGTAAATCATATGCATATCTTTTTCAAAAGTAAAACAAGCTGTTAGCAAAAACAAATATAGAAAAGGTGTATTAGCAGAGAAAACTGAAAAAAAGAATCATTTGTATTTTTGAAAGCGTAAGTTTCTGGCATCCCTAAAAATAGTATTGATACTTAAAAACTGTTAATCGACAGTTATTATAAATATTTAAAAAAACTATTGATTGTTGAAATGTGATAAACTTTTTTCTTTCACTGAAGAAAATCTTTTATAGCACCGCTTCAATGCATATATATGCAATGATATTTTTAACCAAACTAAACAACTAGATTATAATTATATTTCAAAATAAATTTCTGGCGATTATATTCCTAAAATTACAACCTTTAACGACATGCCTTTGTTTCTCTTTTAATTGTGGTAACGTTTGGTAACTTCAATAATACCAAATTAATTTCTGATTAATTGCACTAATCTTATATAACTCTTTACATACCTTAATTTTATTTTTATCATCATGAGATATAATCCTACACTCTATTTGCCTAGCTCGCTTGCGCCCTCAAACACTATATAAACGAATGCAAAACGTTTTGCCTTCAGAGTGTCAAAGATGGATTGTCTGATTAAACAACATTTTTTATTTCCAAATATTTCAGATTTTTTTCTCACAGCCTAATAACAGCATTTTATCAAGTATGGATATTTTGCTAAATTTGTAGTGAATAAAAAAAAAGACACCCATTACATATATGCAAACATAAGTTTCCTTAATATAATATTAACAATAGGGACTTTTCCACCCCTAGAAAAAAGGATGTGCCACTTTTGTTTCCCTACCCTAAGCCACTGATTCTTTATCAGAAATAATAATAACCGGAAAAAATCCAAAGTTCTTTCTAAAATAGAAATTCTTTCCACAAAACTAATCAGTGGACATAAACAAACCTATTTTGAATATCATTTTACTTAATATTTGTTTATCGCTTCTAAAAGTTAAAAAGTTAAAAATAAAAAGGAGATAAAGTTTGGTAAACTTTAACAAAAAATTTATTTTATACAAAACAATTTAAAAAAAAATCTGTCAATCAACGAAAATAACCTCGTTTCATACAATCACAGCTAAGATAACGTTTTAATATTTTCTGGAGATAAAATTAGTGTAACTTCAAGTACTACTTTAAAGTTCTGAAAATTTGCACAGTAAATCACCATTTATACGTTTCTCATTTATATTTCGCTTGCATTTATAAGTTGTTTTATCGCAATCCCGATCCGTTTTATCTCAAACATTGTAATGATAATTTCTTTCGTTTATATGGCACAAAGCTTTGCTGAGTTTGTTAACTGTGCCACTGACATCGTTATTTCAAAACAATGCGCAGTTGATTGATTAATAGAAAACAAATTGTCTGACGCTAATTTCAGCGATGACGACAAAGAATGTATTTCACCTTCCTTTAAAGATGCACTAGACGACGTTGAAAAACTTCAAACTTATTTTTGATGCAAAAACACTAATGGAAAAATAATTTTACTTATAATCAAGCAGCTCGTCAGATGGCAATGTATGACTTTTTTTAATTGTTTGTCTGTACATCCGTTTAATTGTTTATCCGTAGGCACATGGACTGTATAATTCGTATTCTAGATATGGAAAGAGGGTATGATTGATTTTTTCATTTCTATAATATATGTTCTGAACGATGGTCGATTGGTTAGGGTGATGGCCTTCGGTACAGGAGTTCGTGGGTTCGAATTTAACAGTGGTATGGATGTTCGTAGCAGTTCGGAATCGGCTTTAAGCTGTAGGTCCTAGTCTCATTAGCCCTCGTGTTGCAAAAAGTAGACCGTAGCCTACCATACCAAACCTATAATATATGCTTAATTTAAAAATTTAATTACTATTCTGTTTCCAATGCACTATGTACTAACAGACTAATAATATCATATTAGAAAACTTGAAAATTATTTGCAGTAAATGTACAATAATCAATTATGTCTATTAAAATTTCCCTTATAAATCTTCTTATTTCTACATCGTTTTACGTCAGGCCCTTGAACGACATATAAACAGTGTTTCGCTGTAAAACTTCATAAAAATTGAAACACTTCTTATTTCGCACTTTCTTTCTTTTTTTTTTTAATATGGATGCTCAATTATCCAACAAAGCTAACTTTTCATTGTAGATAAAAGACGGTTCATAATTTCTTTCAGCACTTAAAGTGGGAGAAAGTCTAAAGACTCGGAGATCTCTCGACAGGTTCTTGAGAAAATCTGATACTGTTCAAGCTATGAAACGCATGCATGCAATGAATAAAAAGCTGTCCATTTCACTCGAGTACTCTTCCTTCCGGTAAAAAGTGCTTTCATCTTTGATTTTACCGAAAGTGCGAATCAAAAGTTAGTAATATTCAATCCATTTTGATGTCAGGATCATTTCTGCTGAATATTATTTATTATTACTAAGAATAATAAATTAATTATTTCTAAAAATCACCCTAAAACAAACATTTTCCAATAAATAATTATTATAAGTATTTTAAGTATAATTATAGTTAGTTAAAATCATCACCCCGTATTAATTTGAAGTGGTCATCTCTCCCCAATTTCATGTAGTCATCTATCTTGAAATTGGAGGTTGGATGTCCACGCATTTTAAAACGTCACTCCGATATTGTATATATTTGTTTTAGGTTTAAAATAAATGATTGAATTATATACGCCCCTTAAAAGTTTGTTTAGTAAAATGACGTATGTATTGCAAAACATTCATAAATCTAACTAGACATAGATATTCAACCAATAAATTAAACACCGATACTTTCCCTGATTTTTTATAATAAAAAAACAGCTGACACCACAATGATGAACTCTTTGAATTATTTCCTACGAGCAAAGTTTGTTTACATTTCTGATTACATATTCTATGATCAACTATCAGAGGTATCATATATATAATCCTTTCATATATAATATCCTTTATACATATATAAATGTATGTAAGTTCACTATGAATTCCTAAATAGTTGGATCAACTCTTCATAAAATTCTGCATAATGATTCAAGTAAACTCTGGGGAGGTTTAAGGCAGGTATAAAAAAAAATAAATAAAAAAAAATAAAAGCAAGGGCGTGTGGTGATAAAACGATTGTTTTAATATATAAGTTATTCTTGGCTCCATTTTATATATATCCCTCTCAATTACATGCTAAAGTAATTAAAATCTTCTTTGTAACATAATTCATCTGGTAATTCTTAAGATGTGTTTTCAGATAATGCATATCTTATTTTCTATAAGGTCATTATTTACTTGATTTATTATACCAATTTTAATTTGGCATATTTCCTGTGTTTTGTATTCAATAGTGTCATTTTTAATTTAATTTAATTATTAATTATCATTATTAATTTTCTAATATTTATATGATTAAGATGTGTTTTCAGATAATGCATATTTTTTACTTTTTGGCCTTATTTACTTGATTCATTTTACCAATTTTAATTTGGCATATTTCTTGTGTTTTGTATTCAATTGTGTCATTTTTTAGTTTAACTTAATTATTAATTAATATTATTAATTTTTTAATATTTAGATGTTTGAGATGTGTTTTCAGATAATGCATATTATTTTCTTTTTTGACCTTATTTACTTGATTTATTTTACCAATTTTAATTTGGCATATTTATTGTGTTTTGTATTCAATTGTGCCATTTTTAATTTAATTTAATTATTAATTAATATTATTAATTTTTTAATATTTAGATGTTTAAAATGCGTTTTCAGATATTGCATTTTTTTAACTTATTTACTTGATTTATTTTACCAATTTTAATTTAGCATATTTCTTATATTTTGTATTCAATAGCGCCATTTTTAATTTAATTTAATTATTAATTAACATTATTAACTTTTTAATTTTTAGATGCTAATATTATTCCTTTGCTAACATCATTATCGTTTGAAAACGTAGTTAACATTTATATCTTTAATTCTTTATTTATAGATTCATAAAAAGAGTAATTCTTTTATTTATAGATTCATTTGTTCAATTTATAAACGATCAAACTTCGGCGCTCTTCCTTAACCCATTAGCTCCCAGTGATCTATTTTTAGATCGCTAAACATAGCTTGGTAAACTCGCTTTTAGATGACCTTAAACCCACCCCACACATTCTATACTGCACAGGGGGCAAGACAAGGCATGCACCTGTTTACCAACAAGTGGTTTTCTTGTTTTGTTTATATCATTGATCTAAAGCGATAAGAGAAAATTTGTATCGCCCTTTCGTTCCACGTTTTTCTACGTTTCTTAGCATAAACACTGAAAACAGCTAAGTAATAAGCGAAAGTTAAATTCTTTTGGCGATTAATATCTTCATAGATGTAGCTATCAAATATAAACCGATGTTATCTTAAAACAAATAAATATAAAATTAGTGTCAAAATACTGCTGATCTAGGAATAGATCACTGGGCGTTCGGCGTTTTTTTTTCCTGACCCTGGTAATATTACGTTTTTTCACCTTTAGATGAAAATATGAGTTGAAAAGTATTTAAAGCTTTCAGGATACAGTTGATTATCTGTTTTCTGAACAAATTAAATGGGATATTGTTGCCATAATCCACTGATGTAGATGAACTGACAGTTGAAGAGAAATAGATGATAAAGTTACATGCTCCATTTGTAAATGATATTCTTGGTAAAATAGAAGTAATATCAAAATATGAGTGTGATTAAATAGATTTACCTTCAACGTTTGAGAGGAAGCCTAAAATATTAAATACAGAAAAGCAAAAAATTGTTTGTAAAAAAAAACCCGAATTATACCAAATGGTCGGAATTAGGGGAAACGTATAAGAATAATATTTTGGCAATGGAAAATGATCTTGCAAATGCATCTTGCATCATTGCTTTGAAAAACGTTTTTCTGATGAAGTATATAACGTAATTGTGGATGAGACTATTTTCTATGCTAAAAATGTCAAAAACGACCATGATTTAATTATCACTAAAGAAATATAAAGATATTTACAGTGTTTTTGATATATTTTGGCTATCTTACTCTTTCAAGTGAAAGATATTTGGAGTGATGTAGAAGATTTAGTGATAGGTCTTGTACAGGACTCTTTTAATAGAAATGCTTACCTAAAAATAAAGTCATATATTCATTTCCAAGACATTTCAAAAGCAGATGAACGTAAGAATGACAAATCAAGATAAAACTCCTTTTGGAGAATAAGAGGTAAAATATGGTACTGGTGTCTATTCACTCGAATAATTGAAATGGCTGTAGTTAATGCAAGTATTTCACAGAAATATTCATAAAGGTGATTCTATGCCCATGTAGGATTTTCGAAGAGCTGTTGCTGTAAAATATCTAAAATTGGGAATCGGATAAAAAGTTTTGAAAGGTCGACCTTACAGTTTTTCATCCTCAAAAGCTAATCTCAGTCATGATTTTGCTTTTATAAAAGGGGACACAATATGGAACAAAGAAAGGCAAAAGACGCTGTCGACTTGTAGGTGCCAAGGAAGTCCCCTAATATATTGTGTGAAGTGCGATGAAACTTTATGCAAGAAGTGTTTCTTCAAATTCCACACTAAACTGTAGAAACATTGAAATTTTATATTTTAAAATAATTAATTTACTAAGTACATATTTTAATATTGTGAAATTCTTCATAAATAAACGTTTTTTAAAAGAAAATACATTAGTTTTTATCTATTTGGTTCATTTTACCACGTTATTGAAGTACTAATGATTGTTTTATTTGCTAAAATATAATCCTAACAGTGATCTATTTTTAGATCAGCATATTTTTTAATAACTATTACGTATCGATAAAATTCGATAATAATATTTATGTTGATAGTAAAAGACACCCAATTTATGAAGGATATGTCATTATGTTCAATTTAAAAAATAATTTCGGCGCGTTAATTTTAAGTCCGTGCAAGGATAAATCCCCAAATATAAATTTTTTATTACTTTAGATTATATTTCTTAAACTTCTCGGCCGAACGATTGCCGATTGGTTAGGGTGCTGACCTCCGGTACCGGAGTTCGTGGGTTCGAATCCCACAATGGCATGTATGTTCGTAGTCGTTCGGAATCGGCTTTAAGCTGTAGGTCCCGGTCTCATTAGCCCTCGTGTTGCAAAAAGTAGACCGTAGCACTCCAAACCAAACCAAACTATCTTAAGCTTCTGGTGATGAAAACTAAATTTTAATGAATTTCTTTTAGGATAATATTTATTTTTAAATTTCAAACGTGCCTATATTCTTAACGTAATAAAATCTAAAAACTCATTTGAATTTGATATAAATATAATTCTAATTTGAGAACCTTAATTACCAAGTCGAAGGCTTGGCACAAAGCATATAGTAAATTTTTAAATACTTAGTACTTTACTTCCAAAATTTTAACAACGTTTATCAAAATATAATGCTTATTATATACTCCCTTTTGAAGCAAATTAATTGCAAACGAAATAAATGAGTTTTTACGAAAGTCCATTGTCGTCCTAAAGAAGAAACGTGAAATGGCTGAGGCACTTATAATAAAAGCCATATCTCACAGTCGGAAATGTTTACCGTCATTTATGAAATGTGTGTTCAACCTGTCTACGGGTCAGTTTCACTAAATTAAGTGTCGAGTCATAAGCGAGTATTTAGAGAGGCACGGAAAAATCATAAATGGATGCAGGCACGCTATATGGAAGTCGGCAACACGGACTTGTCGTGTAGCTTTTATATGAAATGGGCAGAGATGACCATCTGTGTGGGAAGGACGCAGTTCTGTAGAAGAGACATTTTTTTTCTTTTCATAGAAAAAAAAATGAATTCCCGAGACAGTGGATCTGACCAGAGGTATTACTCAAAATGGTACACTGGTAGCTGTGTATTCGGTTTTTATAATGCTTTTTCTCTCTCCACCCCTTTCGGCGTTTTTTTTAAAGCCACAAAGTTAGTCATGCTAAGTTATACTTGTTTATTTGTGAGTGCAAACTATTTTTTCTTACCTCTAAAGACATTTATGTGTTCTGAAGTTTAACCAGCAGGTAATAAAGAAATAAGGTATTCGCTGCCAAGGAGAATAGAAGTTTCAACCCATACGAATTTGGACTGGTTTGGTTTGGTTTAGTTTGGAGCGCTACGGTCTACTGTTTTGCACACGAGGGTTAATAAGACCGGAACCTACTGCTTAAAGCTGATTCCGAACGGCTACGAACATCCCTGCCATAGTGGGATTCGAACCCACGAACTCCGGTACCGACGATCAGCGCCCTAACCAATCGGCCAGCGTTCGGCGAATTTGGATTGGAGTTTTAAAAACTTGACCTATTATGAATAATATTATGCATATATAATATATATAATATAAATATATATATATATATATATAAAATATATAATATATATATATACATACATACATACATATATATATATATATACATACATACATACATATACATACATATATATAATATACATATATATATATATATATATATATATATATATATATATATATATATATATATATATATATATGAACATTTGCATCTTAAGGACGTGATAAAAATATTTATAAAAACGAAATTTACATAATTAAAATTATTTGAAATAAATTTTCACAGTCAAGACATACATGCATGCATATCCATAACATGTTGAAAATTCACCCATGTAGTACAGAAAGTCGTAGAATAAAGCATCATTACGCTGCGATTACCAGGTAATACTATGCAAGTACATATTTATACCTGGGATTCTTTGTTGTTAATAAACTATCCTATTTGTCAACAACTGCAGTATAAGAGTTTACTTAATATTTTTATAAACTTGTTAATCTATAGTAGTTGTTCTAAACCGTTAATCGAAATATTTTAATACCCAGACCGAAGGCTGGGTGCGAAGCAGCTAGTTTATTATTGAAACGTGAGTGAAAAGGACGTTTTGAAAGTAATTAAGATCTTGCACGACAAATGTAAATATAATTATAATGTGCTATACTATAACAGAGTAACAGAAAATAAATATTACGAGAAAATTAATTCATATATTCATTACCAGAAAAAGCATGAAGATGAACGAACAATTTGGAAGGCTAGAAGGGAACAGCACTTTGTACTTTTGACGGATAACGACACAGCTATGACAAGTTAATTTTTACCAGAACAATAATAGGTTATATTTTACGAATTTCTCTAATTCTACATACTATAGTTTCAGGAAGTAACGTAGTGGAGATTACGTGTTCAAGACTTAAGCTTTCGACAGATATGGCGTTTCTACAATGCAGCGGTTATGGGTTACTTAATAAATATTATTGTCTTATTTACCCCAAAAGAATCTGGGAACAATTACATTCTTTTCTCGTACAAAACAGCATTCATGCGAGTCTGAATTAATGGTATTCTGTCAGTTAAAGATCATATACAACTACTCATAAACTTCGTCATAAGTTTTTTGTTTAATTTAGTTTGAAGAGCTACGGTTTACTCTAGCTACGCAAGAACTCTACCATTTAGCCATCGTTCGGCTAAGTAATTGTTGGATAGTTTTATTAAATAGAAAGAAAAGGGTAATTTTTTTAAAATGGCTCCTAAATAGCATAAAACCAATAATCTAGTTTTAAGTATAGTGTAATTTGGTATGATAAACAGATTTGTAATACAGCGGCAGAACTTAATTAGTTCAAGGTTTTCCGACAGCGACGTTCATGTGCAGTTTAAATTAGAGAGGTGTTAATGATGACGCACCGATTCTATTCAGTTTTAGTATTTTTTTTCGTAATTTTTTCCTTGTAGCGTTTACGCAATTGCGACATTCCTTCTTGAAATCCGGGTATTTTACTAATTAGAAGTTCTGTATAGCGTATACTATTGAGGCCCAAGTCTGTTGTACTAATAACTTTTTGTTATTTTGTTATTACCTATCAGTGTTGTAATGAAAGATGAGGCGGGGGACTGTAACTCCCTCATAATGATTGCTGGATGTGCTTATAGATTATATATGTAATGGTTACTGTGCTAATTTTATGTGTGTTATGAGTTGAAAGGGGAGAATTTTTCCCCCTTTCAACCCATAACTCACAAATACTACAGACATGTTTTTCGTTACGACCCTGCTTCAAGCCGTTCCTGATTAATTTTTACTATAGTATAAGCAGTAAAAAGGAAAAAAAGTGCAAATTTGTTGTAGTTTTTAAATTTTTATTTTGGGACCTTGTTAATTTTTAGTCTGGTTAAGGGCAACGCTTGCCTTAAAATAAGATCCCATATGGTTTTCTATTTCCAATGTTGGGCATTTAATGTAAACTAATACAAAAGATTTCAAATCACCTGCAAATAATTGTTTTCCCCTTATAGAAGAGTTGTTGGTAAAAGACTAAAAGTGGAGCTCTGTTGTAGCGTTTAAATTTTTCTTACGGATGGGAGACTTTGTAGATTATTAGGCAATGAATGGTTTAGAAATAGATCGCGTATAGTTTCCTACCTTCATATAGACGGATATGGGTTATGGGTCTTTATATAAAATTTTAAATTATTTTCAGGTTACAAAAGATGAAAGTGGAAAAAGAAAAAAAAATAATAATTGTAAATTTGTTTTTTGATGAGACCATGTAGATGATTAGCTTTTGGCAGTGGCACAGTGAAAAGGAGGGTGAAGTTGTAGTCACCCTATGAAGATCGTTATATAGATGTATTATATATGTAAGGAATGTTATGTTAAAATTGTGATTTGAGGCAAAAGGGGAGAAACCTACCCATATGAAAAATTTCTTCCTACACTCCTGAAACCTATATATTATTTCTGAGAAGAATAACCTCTAAGCATAGTTTATACTTCCTACCCCTATCAATTTATGCTATAATTATAAGAATAAGTACTGTGAAATGAATATCTTTTCCCTATTTTTATTTTCATCGTATTGCCAAGTGTTTCTGCCTTCAAATATATATGGAAATAATATCCTGCATTTGCCATGAATAGTAAGTCCATCGTACGTGTGCATGGAGGGGGAAGGACCCCACAAATCCCTTTCCCAGCATTACCGTGGGTAAGAATACTTATTCTTCCAGACCATGGCAGACCGGGCTTGGATTTACATCACCCCTAGTCCCTTTACGAAGTCCAGTTAATGAGACGGCGGTCTCGTTCAAAGCGGACGGTGTTCCATCCTCTCGACCCCCCTCCTCCCCTATACACACAATGCAAATCCCCTTCCTACATGCCGAGTAATCTCTATCGATTGATTTTGCCTGATTCAGGTGATTTCTCATCGTTCCAGTTTATATGTGGACATAGAACGTGACCTTTGTTTTATATTCTGTTCCTATCGAGGTAGCTTCCTCGTATTGAAATGGCGTTCTCAATTTCGCATAATAGCGTACCACAAAAGGACATGATTACCTCCCGAACTGTTACGAAGCAGATTTTATTAGTTAAGAAATCTGACTGTGGGCGAATTTTTATTCTCAATTAATTTACGTGAATACACAAGGTGATTGGTTGAGGGTCATAGCAGAGGCAGAAAATTGTTCCAAGACCATTTCAGTCAAAATGGAGATATTTTAGCTGCATCACCAGAACTCCGAGTAAATGCCTTATTACACGTCAACTTGCACAAGTTGAAAAAGCAACGGACTCAGTTTACTATTTTTTTCCCGACGAAAAATGCCCAGATTTTTTCATGTGATAGCGAAATATTTTAAAATTATTAACTGATTAAGGTTTAAAATATTTACTGATTAAGGTTTTATCACATGTCAACATTAATCAAAATAAACCGGTTGAAAGATTTTCATTATCACTAGAGATATTCGCTTATTTTTCATCGAGTAAAGGAATCATAATCTCAATCTACTGCTTTTTTAACGCTTATAGGTTTGATTGGTATGTGATAATACCTTCACACTTTGTATAAATTTTGAGATCAAATACCAATGACCAGTTACACCCCTTATCGGTACAGGGTTTAAATATTAAATAACAGTAACTTTTCCCATGTTCTTCAAAATCGCATTCTTGATCATGAAGAATTGCCACATATACAAATATCTTTTCTAAATTTTCATGTGCAAAATCAGCTATCAAAAAGATGTCAAAATTTATAGCAAGTGTTTATAATGAACCTTTATAATACGATGCAATTAAAAATAGTGTATTCGAATAGAAAAAAAAAAAAGCATTTTTGACTCACATCAGTTATGTTTACAAGGCTTATTACCATCATAAAATTTACCTTGACACATATTTAAAGTTTTAAGCTATGATTAAAGGAGCGAACTGTGAATAACTGGTAAATAATAATAGTTCCATAAGAAAAATATTTAACAACAGGCATATTTTTCCTCAGTTAAAGCTCAAAAAATATATGTGACAAAAGTTTTTACTTACTAAAACTTTCATATGTCGTTGCATTTTATAATTAATTTTAGATTACGCGAGAAAAATTTTTAAAAGACTAATGCCTTCAACTATGGAATAATAACTATGAAGAAAATCTTCTTTTCTTTTATTTTTTCCAAACGTGAAGTGGAATCAAAGCTCCTATTGATACATGCTATCAAATTACTATACCCAAATGCTTTAAATAACTGTATAAAAACATTAGGGTATCCTTTTAGTGGATGCTTAAGTTTTGTTAAAGATAATAATAATTGTTACAGTTTCCACTTATATAAAAGCTATTAAAAATATTTATGCCAAATAAATCGTATCTGTATGTAATATTTTGAAACCCGAATACCTTTTAGTAGATACTATTAACTTGGATTTCGTAAGTTACCCATGATATGATATCTAAATTAGATTCTCTTTAATCGAACATCCGATCATTAAGTAATCCGGTTCAGAATATTCCAGAAACAGAGACATATCCGAGAATGCGCCAGAAACAACCTGTCGACCTTCCACTTGTCAACCCTTTACGCGGCCATTGTCACATTCCCCATTATTAATAAAACTATCTCGAAGCAAGGAGCGGGTTAAATCCCGTATCACACGAGACCTTCACTTCTCTTAAACGTCCGCACACACGAAAGAAACCGTCCTTCACAAAATACACATTTATAGAAGGAAACAGATGGGCTTTCACGAGATACACAGATTAATGATAAGAGGAGAAAGACCTTTTTTGCATGCACTTACATAGCCGTACACCCAATTCTTATCTTAATGTAGTGCGATCACGTTCCGTGACGTCAAAACCGATAGATCCTCCCCCTCCCCCCGCACTTTTATCTCCCCTTTCCCCTCTCTCTCCATATAAATGTTTCTTTTACATACGAGAGATGTACAGGTTTCCTCTTTTTCCCCCCTTTGATCTCAAAAGCCGACAAACCTGCAATCTTTGGCTTAATTCTTCCGGCAACAGTACGGACAGTTTCACTTTTATTTGTGGTCGGGCGATGCCTCTTTTTCGACTTCAGCGTTTAGGAAACTTTTTCGAACTACTGTCTGCCGGGCCAGATAGTAAGAGCTTCTTGGCCCGGCTCGCAAAACAATTCTGGGGCAAGATTTGACCAAATAATAATAATAATAAAAAATAGGGCTGATTTTTACGTGATTTTGTGAACTTCCTGGGGGAACATTTCGTAAATATTTGGTCCTATTTTGAAAATTTGCAGAACAAAGTGCAAAGGACATAGAAAGGGTTTTAAGGTTTAAGTCCACTACAGATGAAATATTATAAGACAATTCTATAAGCTAATATTGATTAATATCCCACAGATACACACATTTGAATACAATATATGTATATGTATATATGTAATGTAAACATTTAATACTTTAGTCTTAAACTAAAATTACTAACTCCTACATTAAAAAACTACCTAATCCGAGATTTCGTCATCTTCTTAGTAGCCTTTAGGCGATAAACTCTTTGAAAAATCTCCTTCCTGTTGGCGAAATTAACTAGCCAACTTTGAGGATCAAGCATAATCCTTTTCTCACGCCTTTGGCGTCCCAGAAGTTACAAAAGGCAGCACGACCATTTTTTGTTAGATTTTGCTGTTGGACGTTGCTAAATAAATATGCTGCTGTTCTCTTGATAAATCTTATACTTTTCGCCAACGACTACACCCCTTTGACCACGTTACATCCCTGAAGCATGGCATGCTAGGCTAAATATATATATATATATATATATATATATATATATATATATATATATATATATATATATATATATAATATATATATATATATATATATAAATATATATATATATAAATATATATATATATAATATATATATATATATAAATATAAATATATATATATATATTACATATATATATATATATATATATATATATATATATATATATATAAATATATACATATATATATATACATAAATATATATATATATATATATATATGTATATGTAGATATATAGAAATATACATAAATACATATATATATAAATATATACATATATATATTTATATATAAATATATATATATATAAATATAGATATATTTATATGTATAATATACATATGTGTATGCGTGTGTGTGTGTAATAGATGTTTTTACCCACTACAAACATAGAGTTAGGTCGATGTTGAAAAAAAGAACTGTCGTTAATTCATGAAACTCACACGAAAATTAAAAAAAAAAATTGAGTTTATTGAGGCAATCCGTCGAGCTCTGCCACACAAATTTTATATAATGCCATGAGCACGAAAAGGCCAATCAGAGGTGTTAAGCCAATCAGAAGTGTTAAGAGTATACCGAATGGGGGGGATAACACTTGAAACTTAAATTACGTAAAGTAGTTATATAAGATTATTTAAGTTAAGCAGAAGTTGGCTGAATAAAGCTTAAAGTGGCGTTTTCGTGGTCGGCAAAAGTCAACAGACTTAAATGAAAAACTAGAGATTTTCGCTAAAGCTAGGCATTTTCGGTTTAGAATCGTTAGAATTTTTTTAAGAATATAATTACAGTTAAGTTGGTTAGTTTGATAAATATATCATTCCATATATAAATATATATAAATACATATTTATAGACATAAGAAAAAGAAAGAGAAAATCGCGAAGGGTGACTGCGAATATATTTTTTAGCCGTGACCATTTTTTCCTTTTTTTTTTTTCCAGCAATAGTACAAGGGAGGGAGGTGGGTAGGTGAAAATGTAAGGGGTCAAGAGTAGGGTGGGAAAAAATGAACCGAAAACTGTGGAGTCTCGAAATAAAATTCAGATCGGACCTGTCGCCATGATGGAATAGAAGTGACGACTCCATAGTTTTAAAAGCGTTCGTATTTATGGTCAAATGGTGATTCGACTCTTTGATGGAGTCCAAGGGAAAGATTGATGCCCGGGTACTTTCTGGAATACCGTTTCTCGCTTAAAAGTTATGGCAGTCGCGCCCCTTGCACCCCTCCGAGTGTGAATGTTTAATGTTCCTCCGTTGCAAAGAAGAAGGGAAAAAAAATCTCTTAACGCTGTGGAAAGAAAATGGAATTTTGTCCTGCAAAATGTTGCGAGAATTATAGCTTGCTTGTGTATACGTTTATATGGGGTGGGCGAAAGTAGAGAAAATGGTTATTGTGCATGACACCTGAAACTGTGACACGCGTGAAAAATGATGCAGTATAAATACCGAGAGAGAATCCAACTAAGCCAACCGTATTGTAGAGTATTAGACAAGATGAAGCATTTGCGCCAGAATATAGTAAAAAGCAATTACATCGTGATTAAGGTGCAAAATTATTTAAAAACTAATAATTAACTCCTTAACGTGTACTCTCGAGTTAACTCGAGCTCTCTACACTAGCCAAACTGTGCACACTCGAGATAATTCGAGCGGCGTTGTATTTTATGTTGCTATAATTTTTCACATTCGAATGCAATCGAGAATTAAAAATAACAATGTAAAAGAAAAAAACACAATCGTTTTATTGATATTTATCACTTACATGGTTTTGTAAGCTATAACACTTACTTATTCAAGTATAAAATATATTTTATTTTCTAAATTCAACGTCCTAAATTGTGTTTTTTACAGGGCTTCGAACCGTAATTTTTTTGTTCCGGTTTTCGTTCCGGTTCAACTAAAAAATTAATATCGGTTCAGTTCCGGTTTTCGCTCCGCCAAAAATAACGGTTTTCGGTTTAGTTCCAAATGAATAATTTCATTTTATGTATATTCTTATTTGTACTAAAAATATAATTCTATCATAAACAAAAAACGTAATTCTATCAAAATTTAGAAGATTTTATTCTTTTTTTAATTGGTACACTATGTGAATTGATACAAACAGCAGGCCTAATGAAATACTACTATTACGAAACATTTGAATCGCCGCCATTACCAAACACCCATTTGATGCGCAGAAGATTTGATAGATGCTTCATGCTACGTCACTTAGGGCCTCTCCTGTCTATTTACTCCTCCCTGATCTAAACAGTCTATACAAACATCCGTGGATGATCGCATGCTGAGATGTGAAAAATAAAATATAATTCGATATTTTTCTTAAAAAATCCTCTATACTTCTAGTTTAATCAACTGAATTAAATATGTCTTCTACAAGTAGTTTCATGCGAAACTGAAACAGAAAAATACTAGTGAATATCAAAATAGGAAATCGAGAAGCAGTATACATGTAATGATAATTATAAATTTGACGTTAAATTAGAAAATATTAATAAGTTGGTAACAGTAACAAAATGACTGAAAGATATATCGAACCGAAATAAACCGATATTTTTTTCGGTTCAGTTCCGGTTTTCGTTCCGACCAAAATAACGGTTTTTTCCAGTTTTCGGTTTTCGGTTCAGTTCCGGTTCGAAGCCCTGGTTTTTTACATTAAAAGAATGATTTTTTTGGCAGGCCTTTAAAAAAATGTGCATTAAGGGGTTAATAGCAGTGTCATAACCACAAATAAGCTACTTCTTTAAAAATGACAGAAGAAAGATTTAGTAATCAGAGCAAAATTTAGGATACTTTATATATTTTAATTTTACTTAATTTATAATCCGGCCTCTAGTCTTTGCAAACAAATCGATTGTGGCTAGGGTTCAACCATTGCTATTTTAGTTAGTATTGGATTTTAATCTCGCTGGGATTGCCTTCATATTATTACTATATTGCAGAGTATTTACCAATACGATATGCTGTTAACACATTGTGTGCGGGTACATTTCGCAGCGGAATTGTACCGGGAGCGGGCGTTTTGCGCGTAAATTTAGTTATTCAGTTAAATCTCATTAGATCAAAAATTATTTAATTTTTTAACCAACTTTTCGTATTTTATATTGAAATATATAAACAAATATATAAATAGAAATATATAAATAACAACCATAAGAATTTTGTAAACAAAAAATATATTTTTTAGTGGATAAATTTATAATAGTATCGTAAATATGAAAAATCAAATAGAAATAGTAGTATATAGTTTTAATTTTTTTGAATTATGTGATTTATAAAAATTTTTACATTATAAAAAACTGACAAGAGCAATCATAAAACCAATAATGCAAAAACTAGTTTTTATTTGTCTAAATTTTTCCAGAATCTATGTCGTAGACAAGAACATTCGGCTTCGTTTTCCTGTATATACCGTTATTTCTGAACCTAGAAACAAACCATGTTTTTACACTAACCGTACTAGTACGTGACTCGCGCTCAAGTATCAATCGTCAGAAAACGTACTAGCACGTGTCCCGCGCTCAAGTATCAATCATCAGAAAACGTACTAGTACGTGTCCCACATACAATATATGTGATATATCATGTGATAAGGCTCCACATGAATATCCAATTAGTGCTTTGATGTATTTGTGTTTTCCCGTTATATGAATTAACTTTTTTCGCTTGCGGAAAACTCTCTGAATTAAATGGTCCACGAAGGTAAATGGGTGAATGTCGCAATAAAAATAGTTTCAGGAAATGATATGAGAAATTAATGTCTATAACATGTAGAACCCTGATATACAATCTATATATTGTCTCTGATGGATAAAGGGGAGACTTCTGTTACGTCTGAAGATTCGAATAGACTTCAAAAGTTGTCTTGTGCAATTCTTCAGGAGAAAGGATTTGAATTTATGGCTTTAAGAGAAGAGGTCCTGCACGGGAATCTTCTTGAATTTGATCATCCTTAGGGATGGGTGAATTTATTTCTCAAATAAGTACCTCTCTTTATGAAGACATTGACACCCGCATACATATCCTCCATATTTATCTTCTCATATAGAGAGATGATTCAAACTCATATCGAGCATCTCCGGATTCTAACAAAAACAGAAACCACTAGGCCAGGACTGACAACCCAAATTGTATAACTGTATTTTGCGTATGCACTGTAAATATCAAAAAATGTTTGTAAACTACGATTTAAATGCTGTAAAACGCCTTTAATCGTGCTTAATCTGTAATTTCGATTGCCATGCCGTGTAAAACGAAGTACAGGCTGAGCTTCTTTTCAATATAATCGGCAAAGGTTAATTTCGTTATTTGGCAAGATATCGCCAAGTTTACAGTTGTTTCGAACACTTAATTTTTGTGGCCAATTTGGCGATATTTCGCCATAGGTCACCGAAATTCTCCCCAACTTTGCCTTCGATTTTTAATTGGCACCCAAGGAAACTAGGACGTCATGTTAGCCACTAAATCATTTTAGGCAATGGAGAAATAGTTCATGTATTGATGAACGGATAAATTTATCCGATAAGACTAAATAAACATAAAAATTCAACTTAAAAACATAGAATAAAATATTACAAAGACAACAATATACAAAAATATGGTATAGATCTAAAAGATACGTTTTCATTGGGCCTTTTTTAGTAATTTACCACCTTTAAAAATATGAAAACGAGTAATACATACACTAAATAGCTTATAGTATGAAAAAAAGATCTATTTTATTTTACAGATGATTTATACAGAGAGCACTTATAAATACAGTCTTCAAACTAAAACCCTATATGTTCTATGTCAACAATACTCCAAATTTTCAATACATACTTAAGTACGTGTTATAAAGTTTGATTTTGTTTGTTCTTGATCTCAGTAACCCTAAAAACTTTGCCTTACAATAATTTCTTTAGGGTTACTGATATAAAAATATTCTGCAGGCTATGAATACCCCTGAATACAGTGGGATTTTAATCCAAGGAATCTGGTCACTAATGTATGTTATTAAATACATGAGACATATTTTTCAGAGAAAATAAAACAGCTTGGGATACGATAAATTTTTTCCATCGATTTCAGGGTCAGCACCTGAATTTACTTCGTCACCTAAGATGAATGGGTCAAGCAAATAACGTCTGGCAGGAAACATTACTTTGGGTAAAAACGTAACGGAAGAACAAGAATAAAATGCATAAACAACCAAAAAATACCGATATACACGCCTGAAAGCTCCATTCAACATTGTTCCAGGCAGCATTAATACATAAACAAACTCGGCATATTCAAAGACAGAAATTTAAAAAATAAAATGGAATAGAACGAGAGAACCGCAACGTGAATGTTAAATAAGAAAAACTAATTCATCACGCGAAACTGGCCTATCCTCACGATTAAGGGAGGGCCACCGGTCAAACGCAGAATGTTATCGACAGGGGCGCGGGCCCCATCCTTCATCCTTCAGTCGGCCCCGATCTCGGAGAAGGGGGAAACCAAAAGTAACGGAAAAATCTATTTTGCCCGAAGCCACGCTCGATTGAAAAATGGTGAACTGCGCGTGGATCCTTGTGATATAACATTCGGAATAGTAAAACTCCATAAATTATGGGCCCCGCAGTTTATATTTCAAACGTACGCCGATCGGTCTTTCGAATATATATTTATACATTTTCGTTCTACACTACCCCCCTCTCAATCAATGGGGTGGGGGTGAGAAGAGGGCTGCTAACGCTGCACATTCCTCTGCATTTCTCCTTGAATTAATAGTCTGACATAGTATATAAAATGCGCTGAAAAACAAACAAGCGAAAAGGTAGGGAAGGAAAAAAAAATAAATAAGAGGTATATATATTATTTCAAAAGGGCGAAAAGGAATAACAGAAATATTTCATATGAAAGGAGAAAAGAGGGGTGCTTCGAAATATTTTTCTGGACGTACATGCGGAATGCGAGAGAAAAAGAGGAAGAGGAAAAAAAAAAAGAAAATAAATGAAATAAAAACGTTTTTACCTGTTGGGAAGAGGGATAAATAAAAGCAACATGTTGCGATCTGCTTGCCGTTCCCTTTTTTGAAGAGGGCATGATGCATAGAGGTGATAAAGAATTGTATAGGCGGCCGAACTGGTGGTGTACCAGTGGCTAAATTTAGGTAATCAAGAAAAAAAAATTCAACATAGTATTATTAGGTGTTACGACGGCAGTATTAAGTCCAGTATTTTATCCTTGTGAGCATTATCTTTTCGTTTTCTTTCTCTGTTTCAGATAACTATTTAAAATTTCAATTTTATTTAGATTTTTAAAAAAGTGTTTTGAAGTTCATTTGTTAATTTCTGTGTTTTAAAAACTAATATTTATTACTCAATGTGCATTACATAATGTATTAATATTTCAATTTTTTGATAAGCTCTGTTAAGGGTTGCACTCAAATTGAAGAACGGTTCCCAATGTTTTTTCAGTAAATATAATATTTTTTTGTTATTAATGGGCACAGAGTTTGAGATATTTCGAAGTTCTTCGGCAATAGGAGTACTAGGGAACGGAAATACAGTGCATAAGCAAATATGTGAACCCCAATAAAAGTCCATGGTACAACCTTACTCTGGAGTGTCTCAGACATTTTTCGGTCGGTCAGGTATTAGCATTGAAGAACCTTCCGTTCAAAGCTAAATCGCAGTTCTTGGGGATGCAGAAATGCTTTAAACCTTATTTACGGGATGCAGCGTCCTTTTAAGAAATATTGAGTCTTAACTCCAAGATAATTTCCTTACTATCTTTCACTTACTTTCCTACGATCTCTGTTAGAAATAGCTTTCTTCGAGCGTTAAGGGAGAATACAAAAATCTTTAAGCACTTCATTAATAAAAAATAATGAATAAATGCTTATTAAATATCTACAATGCATCAAGCATGCAGTTACATGATAAAACAACAAATAATTGACGATTTAATAATAGGGCATTCCGAAATTGTTAAGTACTAGGCCAGAATAAAGTTTTCAATCTCTTTCACTCTCTGAATATAAAATTCTTTAAATTTTTCTAATCCTTAAAGACTTGCTCTTAGAATTTCTCTCGTCTTACCCCTATATTGACCTGATAATAACTTAATTAATTGCTAGCATAACATTTTTGGATGTTCAAGGTCCACTGGCTCTAGCTGTTCAAAACTTGCTCTAATTATCCTTGTCTGATGAACCCTTGCGTAGAAAAAAGCAATCAGCCCCTGGCCATAATTGTTTTAAAGCAAGAGTCTTAACCTTTAAAATAAGTATATATGAATATTTTTGTCATAGATTCTATAATGCATCGTTTCATTCAAAAAAGATATAATTAAGAGTTATCAAGACGATGTAGTGTAAAACCTTGAACAGACATTTGAGTGCTTAAAGCACTTAAATCTGTTCATCGACGACAACACACTTAGTCTGTTGTTGTCAAAAGGTAGTAAATTGTTTTAAAGCAACAGTCTTTACATTTAAAAAATAGGTATATCTATACAACCCAAAAAAATAAAGAGGAAAAAAAAAGACATCTTTCGTTGCTAAGCCAACATATCAACCGAAAAGCCTCCAGGGTTGAAGTTGTGATCGTCCTTTAAGACGACCACACTTCGGCGATTTCGATTGGACGCCGCAGATATATAAAAAAAAATGTGGGAGAGAAAGAGGAACAGGACAAGGGTGGTAGGACTTCCCCGGGGAAATATTGGTGGACGATATAACGGTCAGTTGTATCACTGGCTTAGAAGAGGCATACACGATTTTTAATTGAAGGTGGCAGAATCAAGGCGAAAACAAAGATGCTCCACTTAATCATGACGGAAATAGGTACCATGTGATACGTTCGGGTTTTTTTTTATATCTACTAGTACTTGTAACCCTCGACTTAATGATACATTTTCTCTAAGTGTATCACATAAATCAAAATCGTGTGAACCGACAACTCGATCTGAAGGCAAAAAAGGCTTTACAAATTTATAATGTAACTATATTATCTAGGTTAAACAAAACTGTGTAATGCGAAGAGAGAAGGGGAAAATATATGTAAAACAATTTTAAAACATGTCAGTTTTTTCTCTTTTTGTTTAGTCAAAATCTAGGAATTCCTTTTCGCTAACTCGTATCTCAGTTTAACACTAACTGTGAAAATGACGTACTTTTACGCAAATTAAATTTAGTTATTTAATAATAAATTAAACAGCATATCTCTATAACAATCTAAATTATTCTTATCGTAATCATATATACTAAATGGTAAAATATTAATTAATTAGTATGAGAAGAAAAAAAATGCAGTAAAAAATAACTAATAAGCAAGGTAAATCACTTCTCAAGTCAAAAATGGGAACAAGCCGATTGTCATAGACATCTTCATTTAGTTCCGTAATACTTAATTCTCAATAGAGTGTAGTTTTGCGTGATCATGAATTTTGGTAAATTTATATCGACTTTTGCTAGTGTGGGTGTTTTGTAGTATATTACGGAGCAGAGAATCAATATGAATCTATATTTCACTTCTATAAATCAGTATGCTGAATTGCCGCTCCCACTTTATTCCTCAGGCCTGTCACCACCGGACATCCCACACCCCCTTTTTTAAACTTAAAATGACTCTAAAAAGGCTAATATTTAGAAACATTATGTACTTTCAAGCTGCTGTGATATGAGAATTGAGAGTTTGTACCAGTGAAAGTACTTCCAAGATTTGTATGTATATTAAGAGGAGTGCAAAGTTTTTGTTCGAAAGAGATTATTTCGAACGATTGCAAACAGTTTCCACTAAAGCCTACTCAATGTCAAGCTTATTTCGTCATTCATCCGATATATTGGTCACAACTCATATGCGTATTGCTGTTAATCACGTTAAAAACGTGCATGATATAATCAGCTGCATACAGAAGGGTAGAAAAAGCGTAGAATAGCTAAGGTGCAAGTATTTAGAATTAAGAGTCTCCGAGTTCGAGTTCCACTCATTATATGCGTATTTGAGACTGTTCAGAATGATGGGGAGTAGGCTCTGATGTAATGAACTAGCAAACTGTCTATATTGTTCCTGTTTTATAAGTGGTCAACCACTTTAGAATACCTTCGAAAAACGTATGGATTTTAAATATTTATAGCTTTTCAATAGCTTTAGTAGCTAATTATTAAAAACGTTCTTTGTTAACTTTACTAGCAATCTTCATAAATAGATTAATAAAAAAAATCACGATACCGTTTGGAAAAAATCTGAAAATCCATCATCACCTCTTCATTCCTCTTTGGATCGTAATCATGATCTATTGCCTGTCTACCTCAAAAACAGCACAGAAATTGCTAATACACAATGAAACTATTACAAATTAAAGTCAAAGACAAATAAGTCAAAGCGGATGCTTTTCTTCTGCTTTCTGTTACCAAAAATGAAGCGAGCCTTACGTTCATGGCAATAAACAGAAATAGACAAGTTGGATAAAGCTATGTTGATCATAAGATAGTAACTACCCAATCATGTGGTAAAACGTTGATTTTAAGACTGCAAACCAACAACGAAAAAAACCGACGATACTGTTAAAAAAATTAAATAAAATTAGAAGAAAATACCACATTTCCTAAGATTACTCACTATAAGTGGTGTTACTAGAGGAAGTAATTCAAATTTTTATCATATGGTATAACTGTATTATAGAAAAATTAGAATGAAAATCTGAAATAAATGTTGTTAAAATACCTTAAAACACTTCTCATAGTGTCGAATATTTTGAACAAGAGGTAAAAAAATTTAGACGTTTCAAAATTTAAAACAATGAGGACTGATTGTGAACTCTCGAATATTCTGGCGGTATACCTTGATTCTTAATAATCAATGCCCTAAAGAAACCCAAAATAAAGTCTTAACCCAATAGAAAAATTTTAAAAGGTAAATCACATTACAGTTTACGAAGTTCGAGCAGAGCATTTTTAAATTCATTTCGGTTGGCGTAAAAGTATAGGTTGCAATCCCCCAGTCATCATCCAGGAGAACAAAAATTGCAGTGCTTCAAAAACCTACTAAAGAACTCTTATCCCGGCATAGAAGATTCGATTTTACGACCTGAATTCTCACCTAGTTAGCACATATCATAACCATTCAGAAAGAACAACAGGACCTCATTTATCTCTTTCACTTAAGTGATCTTTAAGGTTTTCATCGAAGAAAAGAAAAATCGAACTAGAACTTTTTTTCAGACCACAACAAAAAGAGATACAGAAAAAAAAAGTAGGGGAGTGGGCGAAGGGGGATGGATATAAAGATAGCAGTTAAGAAAATAAATATTCCCCATTTTAAACAATATTCCCCGTTTTCGCCATCATAAATATTGAAAAACATGTTGGTGTGGTTCAATATTTTAACTGTCACCGGAACTTGACAAATGGGTGTAGCATTTATCGAGGAATAAAAATCATAAATCACAAACAATATGGCCAAGCAAGAAAAAAGTTTAAAATCCATCGATGAGGAAAATCCGAGCTGATTTTGCGAATATTCTACTAAACCGGGAAACACAGCGTAAAATCAGGACAGCACAACCATGTCTATCTGTACGCGGCTATCTATGAATATAGCATGCGGAGGTGGGGAGAGGGAATTGCAGACTCCATTACACAGGGAAAGGGATGTATTGGGTCCACACAGATGCATGCCCGGTGGAGGGTGGAAAAAGTTATGTACCAAGTTCGAAGAATCAATATTTTCTTGAATGCCGTCGAGGTAGATTATCCCTGAAATGTCTTGTTAAGACTTGGGAGACATTTTGTTTTGTTTGACGCCAGCCTATTGGCGTAAATCTATTTATTTGATGCTGAAAGAAATAAGGTTTGAATTTTGTTTATAACCTTATCAAACTACTAAAACACAAAGAAAATTATAGATGAGGACCAGAATAAAATGTGGCATTTTCTTTTCTACAGTTTTTTTTTTTTCAAATGTTAAATTTTGAACAATGGTCAGACAATATGCTGTTGCTTAAGTTGTTAGTGCTAAACTGCCTAGTTTAGATCCTATCTAAATCCAACTGAAAGTTTGAATTAAAAAACTACTTAAAAAGGAAATTAAATAGACTCATTAAGACTATTTTCTTACTATTTAAAAATTTATTCATTTTTTAAATTTAATTTATTTATCAGATGATGAAGTAAATATTTAGATGAGGCATGCACTATTTACAGAGAGCCGCAAAGGCACGCTCTCGTAACTGGAGGGTTGTGGGTTCGGAGCCCGAGTAGGCCTAAGACCCGCCGTGTTCGTTAAAGATGACTGGGGCACGTAAAATATGCTCGTGGTCCCAATGTCCTCCAAGTTCTCAATCAATACCTCTGGGGGGTGGCAGGCCAAGCCTATGGGTCTTCTGCTTGGTTCCTGCTTCTAAATTACGAGGACCCACTTGAGCGTAAGTCGTACTTTCACCCTTGTGGTGCTCGTTGAAACGAAAGACGAACCTTTTAGCCTTAAATGGAGTAGCTTCCGGCTCAATCGTACTTGGTTCGACCAAGTGGCATAAGACAACAACAACAATTATTTACAGATGGGGAAAACTATTTACTCAACATATAAAATTGTTGCACTGAGTAAATTTGTGAGATATCAGATGTAATAGGTAGGTCCTTTAGATGTAATAAGCATATATTTTACCAAAAAGGTATTATCAACAGGTGTTCCTTCTAAAAAAAGACATGGTATTACCTTGGAGATAAATAAATAATCTGAAATTAAATTCTACAAAACGCTAGGTCTTCCACAAAATGTATCAATCTGGGTGACTCGTCAGAATTTAAGAACTCTGAATAAACTAAACTGGATCCCAACAATCAACAACTAGAGCTCAAGGGCTCTAATATCACCTGGAAATCGAGACGATTTCAATCAGATCTTAAGGAATCTCCAAATAAAGTCAAACGATGACTTTAAGCAAGTCGAGGGCCGCTTTCACACTCAATGCTAATCAATCAAAAACTCTGTTCCCCTTTAAATATCATTTCCTGCTTCCTTCCATCCCCTTCCACAAATTTCTCGAGCATTCCAGAAAGAAACCACGTGTACACTGAGCAAACGCCGTAAATTTTTTCTAAAGTAAAATCTTCTTTGCCACCTTTTCATTTTTTCGGAAAAGTCCATACGCGCGGAATTAATAGGGCAGTATGTCTCTACCATCCCGAAAAAAGGAGGGCCCGCTCTTCACCCATTTCTGGATTTTCAGAGCTCTGGAGAAACCAAATGCTCCCCTTAATGCAAAACCTTTTTTTTCAACGTAGTTGACCAGATTGTAATTTACACGATTCCTTTTTCAGGAAGTGGTTGTGTATATTCCTGCGTGTGTGGAAAGACAGACAGGTAGAAAGAAAATTATGAAAGACCTTTTAGTTTTCTTTGGGACCTATTTTGACCATATCATATGCTGGCAATTTAAACATCGTTAAAATCAGAAAATACTGCGATCCGTCCACCACATCACGTGACTACGAAAAATACAACGTAAATAAAAAAAAAGGAGTGTGAAGAAGCTAAATCCATTAAAAATCAATTATTTCATGTCTGTCACAACGCTTTCGATTCATTGTAAAGAAACTAAAATTTCTCACCGAAATAAAGATATAAGTTTTTTTTTATCCCTTGTTAAAAAAAAAATTGATTTGCCGGCCAATCGATTGCAGATCTCACTTCCATCGAAATCGATTCCGCTCTTCCGATTCGGAATCGATCCCCAGCCGAGCAGTAAGAGGACCGGGCGCTGAAAGAGAGCACGATATTGAAAATAAAAAATGTAGGATGGCATTTTTTGATTGCCGCATCTCGCCCCGGCGGAGTGCTTCCATTTAATGCGGCAAAGGGGACTTCAAAAAAGAAATGGGGAAAAGAATCAACTCAATAAATAAGGGCTTCTGGGCATGCGTTGCAGGGAGAGCCTCACCACCTGGGATGGACCTCTCCCACGAAGGTTCAAAAACGTCCAAGCGCAAAAATAACCTATTTACTATCTATTCATTTAGATCTTTTAGGAAAATGACAAATTACATTTAAAAATTGAAAAGTAAAAGCAATAGACAATTTAAAATTAGGTTACAAATATTCATTAAAATTTTAAACTTAAAGATTCATACATTCCCAAAATATTTACTATTTAATTTAGCGATCATCATTTGATCCCTTTAGATTTCGTATATAATGTTGGAAACGTGTCAACTGACCTACCGCTAAAATAACGCAATATTAGAGATAATCTATGGGACACCAGGGTAAACATCTATTTTTTAAAATGAAATTTTTCAGAATGTTCATAAGCTATGCATATCTACATATGAATCCATCGGTGCCAAATATAACACACTACTGCGTGAATAATTAAAGAAAGCTGTGGAATTTGCGATCATAACACAGCGGTTTATGGGCAACATATATCATATTTGTTATAACTGTATTTATCTATTATTAATAAACTGTTATATTCGTGAACAATCTTGCGTATGAGGTTTAAGAATTTTATGAATATAATTATCTATAATAATGGTTCTAAAACTTTACATGGAAACATTTATTACCCAGACCGAAGGCTGGGTGAGAAGCAGCTAGTAATAATAATAAATCTTGATCACAGTAGTATAAGTCTGAATCATTCTCGCTACCTCTGTGTATACATGTGTGTGTGTGTGTTTATAGATAGATAGATTGATTAAGAAATTGATAGATAGATAAATACATGCATCTATGTAATGATATTTTGGACCTTAATGGTGCTCATTAAAACGAAAGGCGCACCCCTTGGCCTTAATACGAGAGCCTGCAGGTTCAATTAATCTTGAATGGTCCAAGCGGCATAAGAAACAACAACAACAATTTAAAAAACCAACATTAATTATATTTAAATTCTAAACTAAATTTTTGGCGATTATATCCTAAAATTATAACTTTTCGAGAAATGTCTTTGTTTCTCTTTTAATTGTGGTAACCTCTGGCGACATCGAGAACATCTAATTAACTTCTACTTAGCTCAATTAATCTAACTACTTTACACAAATTAGATTCACTTTTTAAGTGTTCCCCATGTGACAAATTCTTAAACTCTAATTGGTTGGCTCCGTTGAGCTTTCACAGCACTAAATAAGGGAATGTAAAACGTTTAGGCGGCAGAGTTCCAAAGATGTATTGTTTAAATAAACTTACCATTTTTTATATTCAAATTTTGCTTTATTCCTTTAAAATCTAACGACTACATTTTATGTAGCATGGATAACTTCTAAAGTTTGTAGTGGATAAAAAGGACCTATTACATATATATATATATATATATATATATATATATATATATATATATATATATATATATATATATATATATATATATATATATATACATAATATTTATATTATCCTAAAAATTAACCACCGTAATTATGTATACATTGAATTTATTTTTTTGGCATCCCCTTCTAGCAACCTTAGCGAATGTCTTTGTTTTCTCTCTGGATTCCGGTTTCATAAGTAACTGAAAATAGATTCTAGCGCTTAAACTACGTCATCGGCGTGACCCACGTGGCTTGTTGGTAATTTCTGATTGGTTGGCACAAACAACTATTTAAGCAGAATGTACAAGTTTTGAGGACAGTCTGTTCATGAGAACTACTGCCTAAATAAACTATGTTTTAAAAAAAAAGTATTCCATTTCGTTTTGACTCGTCTACGGTTCCATGACTGCAGATCTGACTTATAAGCTCGCTACTCCCTTTGTGATGAGGTAAAAAACCTCAAGACATACGCATACAATATACGCATACAATGGAACCTCGATATATCGTGCTCGCATTATCGTTTCATTCGTTTAGTCCCAAATTTAGTTCCACAGAGCTAATGTTATATTTTCCAGCATCTATCGTCGAAAAATCCTGGTTTTGTCACTTGTCGAAAAGATGGTTTAAATTTAAATGCAATCTTTTTCCTCGACTGCGATTAGAAGATGGAATATTAGAAAATAAACATTCCTTGGTGCATTTCTGTATTCTTTTACGGACCAATTTCACGGTTCTCTTTTTCTTTTAAATTCGAACTACAATACCATGTATCATTAATCATAACTGATTATCGAGAAAAAATATTGGTCGAAGGTGTCAGTTTCTTAAGAAATGCCTTTGCCTCAAATGAAAAAAAAAGTTTTTTCCTCCTAGAACTAAGCGACAGGCGATGAAACAATCGGTAGGACAGTAACTTTTGATAACAGAAAGTCCGGGTTCAAATCCATCTGTTGACTTGACCTTAATCCACGAATGCCGGAATCTTTTCTGCTGAAGATCTACTGATGAATGTATAAAATAAATATCTTAAATTTAAATAGTTATTGTATGCTCATAGTAAGACAAATATGAAATTTATGCAACTTACATTCTGTTTTTATTAGTAATAAAAAATAATTCATTAGCAATTTTGACATTTTAAGCATCATAGGATGCCATTATAATAATAAAAAAATTTTTCGATAGCAGATTTATTTGGAATCACACGTAAACACAGTATTGTTTAGCAAAGCTTTGCAGTAGATAAAGCTATTTGTCATGATTTCAGTCGAATACCTGGTCAAAAAGTGATGAGCAAAGCTTGAAAAATTATAAAATGTCTATCCAAATGATATAGTTATACACAATAGCAGATACTGGAACATTATATAATTTGATACATTGTTTATAGGAGTGCCATCAACCCTCGTTGAAGTAAAATGTACTAATTATTTTTTAGCTGTTTTGAAAAAGACACGTTAGACACTAATAGGTTATGCGGTAGGTCCCAATCTAATTGTCTTTATTGTTACAAAAATTGATGGTAGAGTTTCTAATCGTACCATGCATAATCGAGGGAGCAGATGTTCTGATTTAAACTATAAAAAACGACAGTTGAATGACTGAGAACGCTTCAAACAACTTTTGCATTGTGCGAGGACTAAAAACTAATTTTAGACTACAGTTTAAATCCAATTCTAAAAACTTGTGAATATCAGTGCATTGGAATACAGAACCTTTCTTTAATGTTTTTTCAATAATAAAAAAAAAGTTTTCTGACAGAGTATATCAACAGAAAATTTGCGTTAGGAGAGGGGGAAACAACGTGTATCCATAATTCTGCGCCGTATAACCGGAAACCCTCATTTTAAATAGTTAAGAGTGCATAGCGATAGCGCTAAATTGTCGTATAAATGACAGACATACAAGCGGTGCTTGTTGTAATTAAAAATTTTATCTCCTACCCCCACCCCCTCTAGCCGACTATTAAATACTGAGGTACGACTTCTCGTCCAAGAACCCGTCCATCCCCTCTCCTCCTCCCCAATTTGGGCTTCCAAAACGAGGGAGCCGCGGATGTAGCGCAAGGAACATCCCTTTCGCGTCGCCAAGTACTGTGTCTGTCGCCAAGGAGCGTTGGGGGGAAGTCATCAGAAGTCCTTTTTCCTGGATCTAGAAGTATTAAACGAAAGAAAAAGAGAAAGGAATCGCGACACGGCCGGGGCACGCGCCCCAGTGGCCAATGAGAAGCTGATGGATGGCGTTGCGCCCGCGATAACACCTTTTTTTTCTTCTCCCCCCCCCTTTTCTTCTCCAGCTCTCTTCGGGCCCAAAAGGTGAGCCGTGTCAGGGTTAATAGGCGTAGATGGATGGCTCGGGCTTTCGGCCCGGTAAGGGGGGCCACCCTCGATAGGCATCGATAAGGGGACACACGCACACACTACTTCTTTTTCGCTCTCTCTCTCTCTCCAATCGAACATTCAATCCATCAACAAATCTGGCCGCCGCTGACAGGGATGGTGAGTGACGAGCCCTCAGTATTACGGGTGGGATGTGACAGAAACACGCTTATCGTCATATGTCACCGGGAGATGTCTTCCCCGCGCGCGCTCACACACTTCAGACAGATCACTTTCCAATAACGATGCCCTTCCGTTAACTCGCTTCCAAGACTTGCCTCCGCGCGGACGTTTAAATGACACTACAGGTCAAAACTTCCGAGGAGAGATTGGGGGCAACGAGTCATGTCATTTTTTTTTCTCTTCTCTTCAGAGGGAGTAGAAACGAAAACTAAATGTATATGGTACTATAGTATGTAGCATGTTAAGCCAAAGACATTTAAGTTTAAGAACTTTTAAACGTGCCTAAAAGTGAACTGTTGGATTCCGCTATTTTGTCAAGGTTTGGATGAGATAAAGAGTTTTCTAGTGTAGATAAAAACTATGTAACACCACATCAGCTAAGAAAATGATGTCTTTTCCTCACCCTCAAAAGCAACAACATCTTGTAGCTTGGTGAATACAGATCACTAGTTATTGTCGTTATACTCGATGATGCGTAAGATCAGAAGCTACAACTTAAAGTTGATTCAAAATGCTACAAATATTCATACCAACATTCAGATTCTGGTTGCTGAAACAAGAAAGCGGGAGCAGAACTAAGCTCGGTTCATCTGAGTTCTGCGCTGAACTAGGCTAAGCAGGCTATTACCTGCTTCGGTTATTAAGTTTTCCCCGACTCTGCAATAGAGAGGCATTTCGATTGTGACTAAGAAATAGCAGTGTTTTAAATCTCAAATTTATAACTTCTAATTCGAGTTCGCTTTCTTCTATATCTGCCAGAGATATTCGTACATTATGCAAGCAGAAGGGTTTGCCTCCCACAGATTCTGGTTATTGGAACTAGAAATTAAGAGCAGAACTTAACTTGGTTTATCCAAGTTCTGATCACAAGATAAAGCTAAGTTTGGTCTACTTTCTGCTCTGGTCAACTAAGTTTCGAGATGTACGAATTATCTCGATTATGGCCGTGAGATGATTGTTTGCCTTTAATATAAATTTTTACTTGTGCTTTTATTTGTTTTGGCTTTTTTTTAAATTTTTTGTTATATCTGTCCCAATTATTTATATATCATATCGGGGTACAATATTTGAAATGACATAAAAAATCTTAGTTTTTATAAAGTTCGTAATGATTATAGGAATTAAATCTTTGACATACAAATAAAATTGAATTCGATGTGTCCGAAAAATATCATAGTTTCGATCATCTGAACAGTTTTGTACAAGTTGAGAAAGAGAACGTTTTATTTTAAAATTCGCATTGCTATGTAACATTTAATAATATTAAAATATGATGTTAATGGGCAATAAGTAAGTAAGAGTATAAAATTAGTATTTCTGTATGAAACATTTCAAAGCATTTTCGAATAGATAAAAGAACTGTCATTTTTTGCACTTCTATGCTGTTTTGTTGCATATGTTACTTTTTAAGTACACATAACACAGTGAACATTCTAATGAAATCCGAATCGAAGCAAGAGTTAAATAAATAATTTAATATTATGCTGCGTGACGTCTACCGGAGATTGTTCTTGACGTCTTGTAGACATCAAAGACTACGTTGGCACATGAAATGACTGACGTTTCCCAGATGTCATTGTGTATCAAGGGGTTAAGAAACTACAATAAAAAAGAAATATATTTAAGCTATTTTATTCTAAGAATTATTTAATTTATCGTTTCATGTTACTACTAAGTTGTTATAGCTTCTTACAAATCATCAATCTTTTAAATAATGTATTGCAGTTATTAATCTAACATTTATAAAATTATGCTTTTGTTCATTAATATAACACTTTCTACGATAAAAAGGCAGTAAAATCTGATATACCCATTATTAAGCTTTTTATTACTAATGTTAAAGATTTTTGAAAATCTACAAAGGAGGCTACCAAACCTTATTAAAGTCTCACGGCAACAAACTAATGTGGGATATTATTAAGAAATCTGTAACAGTGTCATTGATAGCATGATATATTGATAAGTATTCTAAAATCAAATGGTTGTCAATATTTATTTTCCGTAGTACCATTAACGTTTTTTAACAGTATGACTTAGGTTCCCACTTAACAGCTAATACATGTCAAAGTTACAAAACAAATTAAAAGTTGACATAAAAGAATAAGACTTGATTACACAATTCTTTAACTATATAATTTTAACATTTAAAAGAATAATCTTCCTCGATACAAGTGATTTAGTTACTCTTTTCTGTCTTAAAATATACCATAAAAATTTGAATGAAACGTTGCATTATGTCACACCAATTCGATACTATTGGTTAGGCTTCGTTAATTACTAAATGTACTGCATGTACTGATTGCTCCTTAGTATCTTAAAGTAACTAAATAAATGTAGATCACCTCAGAGACCGAAAAAGATCAACATTGTAAAAAAATAGGAAACACAAGTTTGTGGAATCATACTTTAATCAATTTTTGGAGGGTATAAACTTTTGCACATATGAAGCAATCTCCGTTTATAGCAAGAGTTAAAAGATACACAGAGTTGTGTATTTCACAATACACACAAGATACTGCAGCACATGGACACAGCTGGCGAAGAGCTTACCTTTATAAGGTTAAAACACCTGAATAAGCATGAGAAGCTTCACTGTGTTCATGATTTCTCTAAAAGAGGATCCACTCTTCAGTTTATTCCATATTTTTGTCAATCTGCTTTTTCTTTCCACAGTTTGGTAATATTAAATTATGTTTTAACCCTTTAAAGGTCACCTACATAAATTCTTCTGAATTTAATAAAATTAGCTTATAAATATTATCTATGAACCTTATAAATGCAACAAGTTTAATTATTTTTTACAATCTTTAGAGGTGTTTGCCTTAGAGGATACAGTAGAAGGGATTAAGTTAGGTTAACTGACAAACCCATCCTCTTGAACACAATACTTTTTAAAATTTTAATTATATTGGAAGAGCAATAAATAAGAGTTCTTAAAAAAGTATAATAAATAAATAGTTCAGGAATTTATAAGTGCTGTTTGAATAGATATTTTTCTTTGGGGTCATAAGTGAAAAAAAATCGAATTATTAACTTTTCAGGTACACCATGTATAACTACAAAAAGAAAATATATTAAATGCAGAAAAAAGAAAAATAAATTAAATGCAGTACTATCATCTATTGTAAGTTTTAAATGTCAAAAACATAAAAAAAAATTGAAAAAAAACATTTATATTTTTTAAAAAATTAGAGAAAAAAAATGTTTAACAAGAGGTTTCGCTGTGAAACCACTGTCCGCTAAAGGGTTAACTAAGGATTGTAATATTTCTTATTCGAAAAGAATCAAGTTGTGACTGACATAATAGAATGGAACACAGAAATGAAAACATTTTTAGCAACACACGATATAAATCTTTTGAATGATTTATATTTAAGGTTTCTTGAAAGTTTAAAATACAATCCTCACTTTCAATACAGAAAAAAATCTACACAGAAATAAATCTCATATTGATTGATGATGCAATGTACTTTCAGAATAGGTCAAAGAACAGTTTTAAGACAAAATTTAGTACAAAGCTGACCAGAAACTTAAATTCGTCAAAAAGTTTAAACATGACTAATATGTGACACGGGAACTGCTAACAACTTATCATTCTTTATTCGTCTCATATCTGTAGAAGACGAAATCTTCACTACATAAAAAGAATAAAATAAGCAAAGATACAGTAAAATAACTTTTAGGGTGAAATTAAATTAGACCCTTAAATTAATTTCAATAATTCAATTCAATAAACATCTTTAAAAACTTACTCATTAACTTACTGATTCTTATTGATGAATTTGTGTGAACGAAAATTACAAATACACAAAATTTTTTCGTGAATAGTCTACCATTGAAAATGACAGTCAATGATACTAAAACCCTTTATAAAAAATAAAACGAAAATCTTGAGTCTCCGAAACACTCTAAAACATCCTCTTGTTTAAAATATAACAATAAAAAATCCTTTGAAGATGAAATGTCCTTAGCAGAGTTAATTTTAAGAATCAGGAATCTTCGTAAAACGTTAAAAAAAATTGCCAATCAAAAGCAGTTCCTTTAATGGAAACTCAAATATTTCATACAACACCATTTCTCATTTTTGTTTTTAAGTTTCCAAATCGTTTTATACAAACTTGCAATTCGTTTACCTTTCAAAGACAAGCAACCTTGAGCCCAACCTTTTCCCTACACACACACACTCTCTAAAACACACATACACAAAAACAAGAGAAAGAAAGAAACTTGCTAAAGAAGCATCCAAAATTCGATGAAGAATTAGCTGCCAACACCACACTGTGGCAGCGATCACAATTAGTCTAAAGATTTAAAGGGACCCGACGAGAAGTAGAGGAGAAAGCTTTGAAAATTGCGGTAGGATGATCTGAGCAATATATATATATATATATATATATATATATATATATATATATATATATATATATATATATATATATATATATATAAAGATTCTTTAACTAAAAAATACGCCCCTCCCCTTTTCTCTTCCAAATCGATCGTCCTTCGTTCGATATGATGAAAAGTCATACATTGTATCGCAGGGTCTTGCACAGACAACATCTTTGGTTGCAAAATCGCTGCGAGGAATGAGAAGTAAAAGAAGTCCAAGGTAAAGAAGCGACCTCACTGTTCTACAACTGCAGAACTGCCTTCTTTTCCTGACATTTTTTTAATATTTTTGTTGTCCACTCCACGTCCCCCTTACCTTCTCCAGAGCTTAATGGGCACTGCTCTGGTTACTGCCATTAAGAAAAGATTTTTTTTCTCTGTGTGTCAGCAAGCCCCCCCCCTTTGCAGAGTTTTTCATTTCTTCTCCTCCACGCTATTTATTTCTCCAACCTTCCACCTTCCTCTACCACCCTCCTTCGCTTCTATCCACACTGCCACTAACTAAAAATCCCACCTTAAAATGGAGACGTAGAAAAGGCCACGGCAGAATAGAATTTTTGTTATTGTTGCTAACTGAATTTTTACCGGTTGAGAGGGTACAGCCATGGAAGTTGTATGAAACAAATGCTCTAGCCCGGCATTACTAATCGAAAAAAAGTGATCAACAAGCATTGAACAATTTTTTGAGTTTCTCGATTCGAGCATATATCTGTAGTCATGGTGAAAAATATTTTTAAAAATATAAATATCATGCTTTTGTATTTTAAATAGCATTTTCAAACAAAATCCAGATGTTCGTGGCATTTATTTCGATAATAAATATCATCTTTGAGAAAAAGACAGAATCTGGCCTAGTGTCTATTTCAAGAACCTTTTGAGATATTGTATAAAATGTTGTGTCTCTAAACTGTAGGTGATTATATAAATTAATTAGAAATAAGTTTAAAAAATGTAAATTAATGAAGGTGATTAAAAGTTATAAGAAAAAACGGTATAATGTTTAATGGTTGACTTTTGAATTATCCAAAACGAATGTCCTGCGGCAAACCTGAGGCATCTCCTCGCGAATTCTACTAGTCTGTTCTACAATAAACTTTACTAGTCATTGAAGGAATTCTTCATTCACAATATCAGAAAGGAATCTAAAGTCTGAAATTGTGAAATAAGATTAACTAAAGCAAAAATTAGAAATCGAAATTAGCTGACTATTGGTAGGAAAAAAGAGTATGAGTTTATCTTCAGGAAGCTTTTTATCACGTTATACTATACATATGTTATGCTTAACTTTGGATTCCAAGAAGCTGCACAAAAGTAAGCTAAAATTAGATTACAAGAGTAAAATACACGGAGTGGTATGTTTTGGTTATCATCTTAATTAATACAGTATCTTAAAATAGAATATTTCTTTATATATTTAGTTTAATGGATGAAAAATCCTACTAATCTTGGAGACTGTGAAATTTTTATAAAGAGTTCTAATGTAATTTTGAAAGGTGGCGATGCTTCAATTAAAACCTTATCGCACATCAATCTGTATACGTTCAAACCACAACGACTTTAAGTTTACGATTTATTTCACACACACACATACACACATATACACACACATACATATATATATATATATATATATATATATATATATATATATACATATATATATACATATATATACACATATATATATATACATATATACATATATATACACATATATATATACATATATATACACATATATATATACATATATATACATATATATATATATATATATATATATATATATATATATATATATATATATATACATACATATATATATACATATATATATATATATACATATATACATATATTATACATATATATATATATACATATATATATATACATATATATATATATATATATATACATATACATATATATATATACATATATATACATATATATATATACATATATATATATATATATATATATATATATATATATATATATATATATATATATATATATATATATAGCCCAATATTATACTCGTACCGACTCACTCTGGCCTTAAACACTGCAGTAAAGTAGTACCAATAAATAGTATTTAAATTCGATATCTTCATAAAGAGAAAATAAGACATAAATAACGGTACATTACTAAAGCTTTTAGGTACTTGATCTCTATACGTGAACTCTAAAGGAATAATATCAGACGAAAAATACTCTGGTTCCATGATGGATTTTAATTCATAACTGTTGCCAGCGAAAGACGGACTCCATCTGATGGAGGGGAGTGCAAAAATTAAGGAGAAAATCGACAGTCATAAAATTTTTATAAGCTTTTGTTTCCATAACGGACAGAGCTGGGCCATAAAATATTTTATTGCGTCGATTTATGTTGTACGCGGTCCTGAACATTACTTTCCAATTGGACAGCGGGCTTTAATTTGTGCTGATTAATTTCGGAATCAATAGCGGACTTATTCAATAGCAGTGGGTTGATCAAACAGTTTATGTTTTATGGATCCCTAATGATGGAAATCGACAGCCAATGGAATGGCATTAAACGGGGTGATCTTCGAAGTAAAACTATTTCTCCCATTCATATTGAGTAAAAAGTAAGCTAATACGTGATCTCTCACAACAAAATAGCTTTAGATTCAAACAGTTTCTCTTTCCAAGAATAAGTTTTATAAAATGACCGCGATAATATGTAGGAAGACTAACACGCCCACACTTATTAGAATAATGTGATTAATGTTGTTTAAAGTGATCTTTTTATCTATCTCGAAAGGATATGTAAAGTATGATAACCTAAGTAGGAAAAGTCAATTAATAATTTAAAAAAAAAAAAAATTCTTATGCTTTCTATCACATAAATGTCTTGATATCTACTAAAATAGAAAATATCTCATACACGTGTATTTGATGACAAAATACCTAAAAATACTAAATGTGTGCTTTAATAAGATAAGTGGTGAGATTTTTATGTGTGTGTTTATGTTAAACTACTCAAAGAGATTGAAAATGAAAACTTATAAATTCACTCATGCAAGAGGACTCGCAGAGTTTCGAGAGAAAAATGAAGGTGTCAAAGAATGACGATATTGGAGATATCACAGATTCCTTTATATGCATATGCGCTATTGATACAATACATTGAAGCAGAAGTCTCAAGAGCAGCAAACGCCGATGCAAAGAACTGCCTGCGGTTCACCAGCAGCTGTCTACCGCTCCTGGCTTATACCATACACCTGAAATTTTTGATACATAACTTTTCATGAAGTCAGATTGTAAATTCTTATCCCTTTACTAAAAAGAGAAGACATTGTGGAACAAATTTTCTATTTTCAACTGTAGAAAAGAGGCAGAAATCTACAATAACCATTGATTGTATCATTTTTAAAAATTATCTTTCTACCCTTCTCGATTAGGTATTTCGATGCAATATCGAAACGTCCCCTTTAATTCTAATAGATAAAAGGCAGTTGAGAGCTGCATTTGTTTATCTTTACAAATTATTGGTCTTTGTATTTGTTATCAGTTCTGTTCCTCTTTTGAGATCAATTAAGTCCATCTATTATGATTTTCTGTAGTATAATTTTAATTTCCGTTCATATTGTATAGTGGTTAGCATTTCACAGTTCTATGTAATCCGCTTGAGTTTGATTACCTAAGAATGCTTGTATGTATTTGAGTCATGTTTACCTCCTATATAATGCTCGCCTAATAAAATGGTCAATAAGACCGAGGTGCTGTCACGACGAATGCTGATGAAGCACCCCGGTTCTCACATTGGAAGAAAAAAAATACTCGTGGATCCTAAAAAAACTAACTCTTTAGATTATTTTTTAGAGTTACAAACTGGAATATAGAATGAATGACACAAAAATTTACCTGCCCTCGCTTATGGGTAGCATTTTTTGGTGGATTTCATTTTCATGAAAAGAAAACATTCCAAACGTGCCTTATTAAGGATCATTTTAAGGCTATCTCTCAGTGGTTGTTAGCCTTTCTTGTAAACAATTATCTAATATTTATTTGATGATTCAAGGGTTGAAACATGTTTTGAAGCCCCGTAGTGAATTACTAGGCAGAGAGTTGAATATAATATAAATATTTAAAAAGCCATCTTTACATCAGATTTTCAATCAGTGGCTTTTAACGATAAAGACATTTAAAAACTTTTTCCAGGTCTAAAATTGTACAAGTCCCGTTCCCACAGTTCTCTTATAAAAACTAACATCCCGATATCAGTATTTAAACGTGATTCAAAAAAGATTATATTAATTAATAAAGTAAGGCCAAGCCTATGGCTGTCCTACTTTTACAATCGTTAATTTCAATACGAAACGGGAGTAAAAATTTCCCGCCTGATTTCATTCATTAGCATCGTACCGCGCATGACTAGCTTTCCACTTTCTCGAAGAGCAGCACACTCATCGGTCAATAGAATATTAATGTTCGATGGCCCGGTCGTTCGATTTCGGGCAATATCTTACTGCTTCCAACATCCCGGCAGAGGGAAAGGAAGAAAAAAAAAATCTCTGGTAGATTTATGGCCGCTATGTTTCGGCGGATATGAAAGCCATATTTTTTGCGCGCACACTGGACGTTATTGTCCACGCCATTGTCGCCTTTTCCACCTCCCCACCCACTTGCGATACTTTTTATTGCATTTATTATTATTATAGACTACCCTGGTCCATCCACCAGTTTCATTTCGTAACATCTGGCCGGCCACCGCTCCCTTTACTCCTCCCCCCCACACACAAATAATGGCCTGGCCCCGGTCTTTAAAGGTTTACTGCTACTGAGATTTTTTTTATTATTATTTTTATAGAAATTTTTTTTTATTCTTTTCTGTCGTTTCTTTTATTTGGGCTACCGTAACGTTATTGACCAGTCCATAAGATCGTAAGTAATGAAGACCAAAAGGGTATGTGTGTGTGTGTGTAGATATATTTATATATATAAAGTTCAGGTCTTTATTAGAGAAATCCAGAGTGCATTGTATGCAGTTACGATAAGGTATTTTTCGACTACTCCTGTCACTTCTAGATTTTATTGTCAAATAGGAAATTGTTTAGTTTTGCTTTTTTATACCGAGAGGGTTTTCTTTTTAATAAATTTTATTTCTCCTCCAAATCTGCGAAGAATATTCTTTCAAGAACTATCATACTTTGTAACAGTAAGACAGGTTTTAAAGGAGGAATTCTTTGCATTAAAAGTGGGTTTATCCCAATTTCTTTTCAGCTTCGAAAACGTATAGATTAAAAAGCGGAAAAAAATGAGAGAGAGAGAGAGAGAGTGTCCAAGACTTTTCTCAAACGGAAAACTTTAAAGAATTATTTGAAGCTTTTTGTGGTTTTAATATAAGGATATGTTCTGAATAGCATCAAATTTTCTTTCCGAAGATTAGCTATTCTTTTTACGCTGTATTATATGTTTGTTGAAAAAGAAAAGAAAGGAAAATATTCATACGTAATATCAATGTTTACTATTAATACCCAACCATTGTAAAGCTATTTTTAAAAACAATTTTACTCCATAATAACTCTTTTTGTGCTAGATGGTCAGTTTATTCGGATGTAGAACAAAATATACACGTGTTTATTACCATGTAAAAAAATAAGATATTTAATTCTTTATTTTTATTAATTTTAGCGAGATTATTTCTGGTGAATTCTTCAATTTATAGATGGATAAGAAGTATTCATATTTTATACACACACATATTTGTTTTTTATAGAATATCATGCTTATGTTTATCAAATATATAACTTGGATCATTTTAATTCAAACATCGGGAAAATACAAACTGTTCATATTATAACTTGTAATTGTAAGCCTTACAGTCTACTATTTTGCTACACAAGGGCTAATAAGACCGCCTGGCAATATAAATGGCTTAAAAATAAAAAAGAACATTGATATGTGTAGCAGCACTAGGCTACGATTAACGCCTTTATATATAACGTATATGACGTTTCATCCATGTAAATTCAAATGATCTTATACTAAAGATATATATAATATATATATATATATATATATATATATATATATATATATATATATATTTTAAATATATATATGTATATGTATATATATATATAGACATATATATATACATATACATATATATATACATATATATATACATATGCATACATACATACATATACATATACATACACACATACATATACACACATATACATACATACATATATACATATACATATACATACATATATACATATACATACACACGTATATATATATATACATACATACATATACACATATACATACACACGTATATATATACATACATACATATATACATATACATACATATATACATATACATACATACATATATATAAGCGAACTGGGAGTCCATCATTGGCGATCTATTGTCTTTGATAGAGTCAGGTAGAGGAAGCTCATGGAGACGGCCTTGGCTTGTAACAGGCTGTAGTGCTGACGAAGAATATATACATACATATACACGCATAAAACATCCCAATTAAAATACTGATAACCTGATTATTCATTTCATTTTTAGAAAAATATAGCTATTTAATTCTACAAAAGAAAATCCTGCAATTATACTGAGAGTTAGAAAAACCCATCGATTTTCATTTAATCGAAATTTCGTTGAAAGCAACGAGAGCTTTACCATGCTCCTTTTCCTCTTTTAACATTTATAACTTATTTTAAAGTTATATTGAAATAAAACGAAAGCATTTTTAGAGATGATATGATTCATACACATACTTTGTACCTGCAGTGTTGCTCAAAGCTTTTAAGAAAGTCCAGCTGAATCATCTCCAGAATGTTTGCTGTTAACCCCCGACGATAGCAGAGGTGTGATCAAATTAATGACTAGACAACAGAAGAAGGGGGAAAAAATCTGAAGTGGGTACTTTCCAGTAGAGTGACACCTACACGAAGTCGAACACAGGAGCGAAGAATCCGGAATTGATTACACTCCATCGATCCACAACATGGGAGATCAGATTTTTATCAGGCGGTTTCAATTTCTAATAGTGAGTGAAGATAGTCATGGTTCGCGAATCGAAAGATGGAAGAGTCCAGATAACAAGGCCAATTTCGCATGCAGATCTCGGGCACCCCTAATAGCCACTTAATTTTGTATTCAACGTCTGGGATTATCAGTGTGGGAGGGAGGACACTGGCTTAATGAAATCCTCCCCCTCCTCCTCGTCCACGAGCAACCTCGGAAATCGTTGGAGTTGCAGAACGAAAGCAGTCGACTGTAGGAAAGAATAAAAGTATCTTTCTTCAAGGTCATTTCCACTTGTCGGATCTTGTCTTAGTCTTTTGCAGGGATAAGCTAATGTCCGGGTGTGAAAAGGGGTGAAATTTAATGCAGTTTTACCATCAAGTAGGAAAATTCCAACAAAAGGGAAGAAAATTATTCGTTTCGATTTGCCCCCTCATCACAGCATTTAGTAATTTCGTTTCCTTTTGGGATTAAATTTATATATAACAAATCTTTTACCTTCGAAGTCTAATTGCCACTTTGAATTGGAAAGTGGATTTGGAGGATTTCGGAAGCCTGTGTATAAAACTCTCTTTTTCATTATTTTACTCAATTATTACTTCTACTCACCTTCATTATTCTACTCAATTGAGTAATAAATTTGAAAAATGTTTTAATGGAAAGAGAGACAGAATATTTGGTGATAAGGAAAATAAAGATCATGGCGATGCAATGAACCATTGTTTGGAAACAGGAAATTTGAACCTAAGGTAACAGACAACAGGATATGTCCATTTCATCAAGTTGCGTCGAGCAATACTGCCATCTAAAATTCCAGTTATTTCAAAGAGCATGCCAACCTTGATTGATTTTTTTCAGGAAATATATTAAAAAAAATACCTTAAGTAATCGAAATGGTAGATAGAGTTGGTAGATGACTCGTCTCCTCACATTCTATAATTTTCATACTACAATCTACATTCTCTTCAAATGGAAAGAAAATGATGCGGAGAAATTTGATGAAATTCCAGTTCAGTGATAGATCCATGGTGTATTTGTATCTTAGAAAATAATTGTCTCTGATATCAACTTTCAAACTCAAGAAAAAAATATTTCTTCGCGATTAAATCACGATTAAAAAAATGTTTCAGATTTAAACTAAAATTAAGGATTATTTTCTTATGTCTGGTACAAGCATATCTATGCTTTGTAGATATTAGAGGAATCAGTTAAAAATTATACTAGGAATATACACCTATGTGAAATTGATAAAGAATCTAAGAAAGGGTGCTACAGAATAATTGTGTATTACTTTTTTTTTCCGATGATTTTCAATAAAAAAAGCTTGAGGCTTTACCTTTCATTTTCTTATCTGAAGTCATAAAAATAATTGAAAAATCTCCAGGGTTGGCATGATTTAAATCTTGATTTAAATCAGGATTTAAATCAGTTGATTTTTTTTAATCTTTGATTTAAATCATTTTTTTTTCACTTCTTTTAAAACCTATGTTCCAAAGACAGGAGAATTGGGAATCAGTCAGCACAGTAATACCAATAAGTAAATAAGTGTAAATAGATAGCATGTGCTTTCCAAGAATTTAGGGGTTGTTATCAGAAAGTATGTAGTAGGGGTAGTACAATGATTGATTATGACTGGTGGAATTCATTTTATGTAATGGGAAGTAAAGAGAGTATTACAGAACTTGAAATCCCGTTTGTCTACCAAATAACAACAGCCATGGCTTCATCTGCTGGAATGGAAAAACAGTTTTCTTCTTTTGGTGTTGTTCATTCTAGCCTACATAACCAATTAGAAGTGGATAAAGCCTCAAAGGTAGTGTTTTTGTTGAAACAATTAAATCCATAATTCAGGGCTTAAAAAATATTGAAATAATTGTGATTTGTTTTTTTAAATAAATAGTTTACATTAAATGAATATTTAATTTGTTCATTAAATTTACATCTTATTTAGCTTGCCCTACCCAATTACAAAGTAATGGAATGTATTTAGATTAAAATTTATATATTTAATTTTAGGTAATCAGTGTAGAATATACTAGATAGATAAGATGTTACTTCTTATCACAAACTAGTCTATGAATATTGCAAAAAACATAAAAACAACAATTAAAATTAGTATTCATAAAAAAATCAAATAAATCCGATTTAAATAAAAAAAATCTGATTTAAATCAAATAAATCTGATTTTTTTATATTTTTTTTCAAAAAATTCATGATTTTTTTCCAACCCTGCAAATCTCCCATCTTGACTTTTGATATACAACGATCGGGAAAAATTGTGCATATTTGCTTCACCCTAAATATGTCAAATGTTTATGGAGAGCAAAACTAGTTAGTACTGCAAAGAAGATAGCGTAACCGTAGAAAGACAATGCACTCTTTGTCACTATATATAGTGATAAAATTCCGGTACAAATGATAAAATTTATTTTTAAATTCAAAAAGGAAATTTTCTTTCAAAATATAACTCATTTCATCTACGGATCATGCAAAGATAATAAGTTGATGAATGTAACAAAATGAAGAGTTTTATCACTTACCTACGATACAAAGGGGAATTTCGTCATCCAATTCTTTTTCACTACTACTCCCCCGACGAACACGTTTTTCCCTGTGGCCTGAAAAAAGACAAGAAACTCAGAATTAATGAAAGCACATTGATTACCTTTAATGAACCAATCCTTATTCTAATAATTATGTTTTTAGCATCTTAAAATCATCCCAACCTTAAAGCTATAAAAGCATTTGATATGGATTATTAGCATATACTATTTCCATAATCGACCTAGTTTGAACATTTAACATTTTTGAAGTTTTAAAATAAAGAAATGAGCGAATAAATCGTAGCGGTCACTGGTCAAATGACCTAAAGTAACGCCTGTTTCATAATTAAATCTAGATTATTAAATAGATTATCTAGAACAGCATAATCTTAGGGTGTTACAAGAATATGCCAAAGGTAGTGTGGTAATAATTCAAGTGATCTGAAGGTAAAATTAACTAAACTTTACATAAACATAAAAGATGTAATGGAAAACTTATCCAAACCATTTTATTCGTCACATTAAAGATAGACGAACATTAAATTTACAATTTTTCTGTCTTCAACTTAAGGTTCCACTTTAAGGTTCTTGTATTAAAACCACTTTAAGCGTAGGGGGCTGCGAAATGTCCTTATTCCGATGATTGTACGTTGATGAAAAGAGTTTGATAAACTCAGGTCTAACTCGTGTCCAATTTTTGTTTTCAATTATTTAGAGCAAAACTTCGGGGGGGGGGGTGCGATATACACGGAATAATTTTTATTACTCTCTGCATTCACATGTTGTTCATATAATAAAAAGAGTACAGAGTATTTAAGGAAGAAAATAAAAAGGAAAAAATATTACTCAACAGAAGTATTGCTGCGTATATATTTTATTTCTATTGTACTTTTTTTAAAAAACAATGCTAGCAAAATAATTTTTAAATTTAAAGTTCAAATTTCCGATTGGAAGAAAGTCTCCCATTTTCTGTTGCAGACTGCACTACTTGCAATTCAAATGCAGCAGTATAAAAAGACATCTATCTGCATAAAAAGACATATATCTGCGAGCAAGGTGGAAAACCTTGCCCGCAGATTGTTATAAAACACTCATTTCGTATAGAATGAAGAGAGGTGAAGAAAATGCCATCCTTAGTATATCACGCCCTTAAAAAAAGAGGGAGTATGTGATCTTCCATTTCAGCTATAGGGAGAAAATATGTAAACATAATTTTTTTTTCGATCATACATTCAGAATAAATTCGCAAAATATTTTGTTAGTTTTTAAAATATTCCTAGTACATTAATTTTTAATTTTTCTTCTATTTTTACCTTATTAATATTTAAAAAAAAATTTTTAAACACTTTGAAGTATTATTTTGCTAATAAACTGAATAGTTTTTTGAGGGGAATATTTTTTATTTGAATTTTCATAGAAAATAGGTGAATTTCTAAATTTAAATTTAGTTTTAATAACTTTAAAATTTAAAACGAATACCCGGATTTGTATTAAGGCATATTAGGAGTGTTTGGTAAACATTTTGTAAGAATATATAACAAGTTTAGTCTCTAGAAGCATTTTAAAAAATAAGAAAATTCATTTTAAAAAATCATTTATAAACACATTGGATTTTATAGTAAAAAGAAAATTTTTTTTCAACTTTTCCTTATTTCTACTCGGGGCAAATCGTTCTCTTTCGGACCCCATTTTCTTCATGGTGGGGCGCCCCTGAGAATGATGCACCTGTGGCAGATGCCCCCTTTGCCACGTCCTAGTTACGGTCCTACAGCTCTTATGGTCATTTCATAGTACCTGAAACCCTCCGAATAACTTTAAATAACCAATAACAAGCGTAAGGTCATTGTTAAAAATAGAGTCATCTTTAAAATGATATTGAAAGATTATGGGAGAATAATTCATTGGGTTCGCGTAGCAATTTGTTTACAACCTGGGAAATTATCTAAGTGTGCGTTATACAAGATATATACTTTTTATGGCGTTTTTCTATTGTAAAAAAAAGGGTGAGCCTTACACGTAGTAAATACGGTATCTCTACAGAATAATTCGAAATAAAATTCTGTCAATTCGATAGTTCTATTGACAAATGTTCTATGAAACAATAGTGATCTAATCTAGATTCAAAGTCAGCCCTATGTTCGGCCTCAAACACAAACAAGGCATGTAAATGCAGACATCATGGGAAATAAAAAGCAGTGTCTTCTACCCAAAAAAAGAGAGAAGCATTTTCCTCTCCATCTCTAACGAGCCTCATCCTTTTCCCTTCGTATTCACAAACCATTCATCGACCTGTCACATATACATTCTTTATTGACCGTCCTTTGTCGCCGCATGGAGAAAAAAAATGATGACCACTGTCCATCAGAGTGTCCGAATGGGCAATCGGACATCGCGTTTTCCTCCGGTCGAAAGACAAATGGTCCCCATCGCCAAATACAAATCGCGTGCGGCCATCGAGATGTTATTGGTTGCCCCCGCTGTTATGACTATTTAGATAAGAGAGCGTAATAATATAGAAATGATAGGGCACTTGAAGGCAAATATTTGCCGGACAAGACTGCTCGCAGCGCCCCACCCCACGTTAGTCTTAGAAAGCAAATAGGAAAGATCTTTATTGTTTTTTTTTATAGATATATATGGCCACTTGTTGAACACGATCATTCAGGACTCGAAAACCAGGATTATTATGATGATAGCATGGCGCCTAATGGAAATACACGGATATATATCTATCTACCGATCGGGTCTTTGTCTCGCAAATAGAAAATGTCCGGCAGAAAATGAGAATTGTTAAAGGAGAGTTGACATAATTTCGCCAGATGATGCATGCAACGTTAGTTTTTGAATAGCGTGTTACTGGTTAATAGTATAGCATACACAGCCGCATGGGATGTTTGATTTGATGACAGGGCAATCGCCATAAATCATCAGGAAGGTCTCTTTGCGCTTAGTATCTTAGATTTAATATCTTTTAAGGTAAGTGAAAAAAAAAATAAGATTTAAAAGAGGAAATTTATAAAACTATTATAATATATTTTTTTTCAGTGAATTTTCTTTTTAATTTTTTAAATATTTTAAATTATTTTTACATGTTTAAAATACTGTATTTAAACATTTCCATTTTTTTTTAAAAATTTTGGTTTGGTTTGGTTTGGAGCGCTACGGTCTACTTTTTGCAACATGAGGGCTAATGACACCGGGACCTACTGTTTAAAGCCGAGTCCGAACGGCTACGAACATCCATGCCACTGTGGGATTCGAACGCACGAACTCCGGTTTCGAAGGCCAGCACCCTAACCATTCGGCCATCACACAAGTTTTGTATAGTACCATGAGCACGTAAGAGTCAATCAGAGGTGTTAAGCCAATCAGAAGTGTTAAGAGTATACCACATGGGGGAGAGAACAATTGAATTAAATTACGTAAAGTAGTTATATAACATTAGTTGATTTAAGCAGAAGTTGGCTGAAGTGGAATCTCGTTGTCGGCAAAGATCACCAGACTTAAATGAAAAACTAGAGATTTTCGCTAAAGCTAGGCATTTTCGGTTTAGGATCGTCAGATTTTTTTTTAAAGAATATAATAAGAATTAAATTGGTTAGTTTGATATTCCGCTTTTTTTTTTTTTCTAAATTGTTGACTTAGAAAGAGTTAATACTAATGATACAGATTTGAAAAAAATAGAAAAAGGAGCAATGTGAAAGTATTAGTAAAAACTCTTCTACAATTCAAATCTCCCGCAAATTCACGAACATGTGGCCTATAAATCAAGAGGCGGAAATTTTTTTTAGCGTTTTACTAAAGATCCATCGGATTCTTATGGCTGAAAAGAGATAATATTCAAGCATGGTCGTAAAAACAAAGCGGCGAGTATGCAAGTGGCCAGGGCCATCTGTGCCGGTAAAATAGGAGGAGGGTGGGACAAGGCGAATATGAGAATAACCCTAGCTGACCCATGTCCATATCCCACATCTGTCGCAAAGTCCTCTAGCAGCACTGCCTTTGATAACGCAGCGCGCTGGACAATTACGGCCAGCCGCTTCACCGATCCTCAGTTACGTCACGTCCCTTTGCGATAAACAGTAGAAAAGATGCAGTACTTCGAGAAATTCCCACGCTTTTAACTGCACCCGATACCTGCCTCGGAGAGGAATTTGAAAACCTTCGGGATTAAACGAAGGATTGAACTGAAATAAAAAATAAAAAAATTCGAAATTATTACTGTTGTAGATACTTGTGACCGTTCTGATTTTTAAATGTTTTGTAGTTAAGTGTACCTGAGTGTTTAGAAACATACTGAAGTTTGTGGTTTTATTCTTCAGTTCTAATGTAAATGATCCAAAGAAATTGAAACCGTATGTCACATTACATAGTACAGGAATTAAACTCTGAAAAGTGCTTGGGGTAGTATTTATGTGATGTAAACTTTATATAAAGAGGACGTGTAGTACATAACTATAATCGCAACTGTTGTGATTTGTAATTAAATGCAACTGTGCGTTAAGTACATTAATAAATAAAAAAAGATATAATATATAACAATTTTTTCCTAGATTTGACCATATACTTCAACATAGCGATGTGATTTGCAATGTACAGGTTTTTATAATGGTTAAAATATTTGGTTTAAGTGATAGTGGACACTTTCAAACCATGCTCAAAAACTTACTTGAAATTAAAAGACATACTGGCGTTAGTTTGATATTCATTTCGAAATATTATTTCAAATCATTTACCTGCCCATTTGACATGGACCTATTACTGCCCATATATATATATATATATATATATATATATATATACATATATATAAATATATATATATATATATATATATATATATATATATATATATATATATATATATATATATATCAATATTTTACATCATATTACTGTCGTTTAAATAAAATAATATATATATATATATATATATATATATATATATATATATATATATATATATATATATATATATATATATATATATAAAAAGAGACCAGATATATCATTCTGGAGTGAAATTTACAAACCAAATTTCATCCGTCTAGTTTACTTCCTTTGGACTGCTCGTCACCCAGCATATTAAAGCTTTTTTTTTCAGTACTATAAAATAATTTCACTTCAGTTTGCTCAGTTACAGTCTCTAGGCTTGGGATTAGGGCGAATAATACTGGTTTACTGTTAATCGGTAAACTGCAAAATTCGCAAAAGTTTTTACCTTTTTCTTTTCAAATAAAAAAGTTATATACAATTTCAGTAACTATTTATATAAAATTTTAACCCTACCCCCCGAAAACTTTTTGTGTACAATGTTCGTACCACATAAAACTAACCGATCAACAAATGTAAACCTGGGAGATTATCTTCAGAAGTTATATTCTTTTGCACCTAACTTAGGTCTTAAGTAATAAAACTTAGGATGAATTCATATTTTTAAAAACACACTTAAAAAAACTGTTAGGCTACAAAAATTATTTACTGCATTTGTACTATCCCTTGGATGCTTGCGTTTCAATTATAGCGTATTTTTAATCTTTCATTATTACTTAATAAAGTAAAAAATTTAGTACATAATTTAATTTTATTATTGAATATTTTGTCGAGCATTAAATGTTTGCATTAGCCAAACGATAGCCGATTTGTTAGGATACTGGACTTTGGTACCGGAGTTTGTGGGTTCGAATCCCCCTGTGGATGTTCGTAGCCGTTCGGAATCGGCTTTAAGCTGTAGGTCCTGGTCTCATTAGCCCTCTTGTTGCAAAAATTAGACCGCAGCACTCCAAACTAAACCAAATGTTTACATTAATTATCATTCAGTGTTTGGCTTTTGAAATAAAAGTGCACAAACCAAAAATTATTATACTATTTAGCTCCTTTTATCTAATTTATACGTTAATTTACGAAGTGAAAAATTACTGGTAAACCAATATTAGATTCTCATTTATCAAATTACCGACAAATGAAAATGTGGGTAGAATTACATGCCGTATATGGGACGTCCCCTACGTGTAACACAAATGTGAATTCGCTATCCTTACCATGTCAGAAGTGAGGCAACAATTTCTCCACCACTACCACCAAACAGGTACTATGTGCATCCACCACCCGAGGTACACCCGGAAAACACAAAGTGCATTGTAAAGAATCTACTTTATTGAAAAAAAAAAAGAGGGAGAGAGAGCGTAGCTTTTCAATGGTTTTTACTGTCCGCTTGAAGAAAAATGTTAAATTTGTAATGCTGCGAAGAACATATTAAAAGAAAGCTTCAAATTCGAAATTAAAAATACACCGACAATATGGCTAAACATTATTTAATGATACTTAGTCCAAAACAACTTCGTAAAAATGTAATTTTTCAATAAATTTCGCAAAAAATCGAAAATACAAAAACCCGGCCACAACACTAGAGGCTGCAGCCACGTGCGAAGGCTGGAAGGAACAGTTAAAAACATCCGGTGTCCTCTTTTATTTCGGCGAGTTCATTTACGACATCATAACGACACTTTATTTCAACTGCACAGTCATTATAAGAAAAGGGATAAGAATGTTTTATACGCTAGAAAAGGGGGAAAAAAGAGTTATCATGAGCCGATTCATTTGCCGCAAAAAGCGATACGGGAATAAATGTCTCTCAGATTTCGGGAATCTTGAAAAAGAAAAAATGTCTTGTTTCATTATTGTCACATGCTGCTCTCTAATCAGTGGCTTGATGAATTAGGTAAAGTCATAGATTCTATCAAGGGAAATGTATGTTAAACGTACGGCTAAGGATGGTTTTAAAGTAATTCCATCTCTCGACAAAGATATATTTCCAAAGGTAAACAATAAAAATTTGCATAGCGGAGTTGGTTGGTTTATTGATTGATTTGGAATGCTACGGTCTACTTTCTGGCTATACGAGTATTAAGGAGGCGGGGATATATTGCTTGAATCCTATTCCAACCGGCTACGGACATCTATGCCAGTAGTGGGATTCGATCACATAAATTCAGTTACCCAACAAATCTCCACCCAACCCATTTGGCCATCGTTCAGCTTTGCATGTAGGGAACTTGTATTTTTCACAATTGTCGTATTTTGAACTTAATAAAAGTTAAATTTATTGCTTCGTATTTCTTCTCCAGAGGATTCAAACGATGATCAAATAGTTCGGACATTGCTCTTCGGTTTCAGAGTTTGTGGGTTCGAATATAACTTGTGGCATGAAAGTTACTAGCCTTTCGGAATCAGCTTTAAGCAGTAGGTCTCGGTCTCAGATGACCTCATGTAGCAAAACGTTCTGGAACTTAACTATAGTGCTTTGAAAACGAGAAAAAAAATATTAACTGGTATTGTTAAAATTTAGATCGAGTTTGTTCAGACTACTAAGCTTTTCATAGATATTTGAGTCAGGTATATTAACAGGTATTTGAGAATGAATGAAATCCTGAACACTCTCAAATAAGAAGAAAACGGATTCAAGATAGCGTTTCAGGAAGATAGTAAGTCTCAAAATTGTCTTAACTTGATAACTGCATTTTCGTATGATAATTGATAATGATACTGGATCTAATGTATGTGAATCTGGATTTTTTATTTTTATCTTAAGAGGATGATAAAATTGAGATTTTTTTTAAATATATAAATTACTAAGTTTCAGTCATGAAATTTTGCACATATATAATATTTTTGAATAATGAAATTTTTATGAAATTTATTTTCATTTTTAAATGTTCCTTGTGATTTAATTTTTCATAGATTCCTCCAAAATACTTATCTAACTTTTCTAATAAATATTGAAATAAATATGAACATTCATTTTAAATTTTGATCTTTATATTGAGTTTTAGAGCCTCAATTTAAGTTTATAACGACGCATGATTTTAATGAAAATTATAGTAGAAGATATTAAAATATTCAATATTTTATATGAATTGCTACTCAATCTATTGACAAAATAATAAATATATTCCAAAGATATGTTTTACGTAATAATAAGGAAAAATTGAAAATTAAAATTTCATATTAGTTTGCAAGGGACATTTTATAAATTAACAAAACAATTGAAAATTATAATTTTATTATTTGATTAAGTTATTTGATTTTAAAAATATTCATTTATTTAGTTATGCCTCAATTAAGTCCACTAAATGTTTCATGGTTTTTTAGCGTTTAATAGTCAGATTATTCAAAAGCATGCCAGATTTTCTTAGTCCATCTCCCACACGTGACGTGGAGTTTGCAATCACCCACCTTTAATAGAGGACAATAACGGCCATCCGAGACCAAATTTTCAACGTCTCCTGAAGTTTTGTCGCGCTGTTTTACGATCCCATAACGTTGGGAGTATTTTTTTTTTCGTCCTTAGCTTTCTTCCCTCCACCAAATATTTTTTTTAAATAAAAAGACTGACCGGAGTAAAAGACCTAATAAAAATCGCATTCGTGGAAGGGGCTTGCCCAGTGTCCAGCGGGGCAATAGGGGACGGTTTGAGGAAAGTTTATCGACTCGAGAAGCCGTTAAACAAAAGTGAAAAGAAATGCAGTAGGAAACATATAAAAAAAAAGGTCTGAATCTGTGACCAATCACTTTGTATATGTTTATTGGGATTTTTTAGGAAGTACCTTATCTTAACATACAGCTGCAAGTAGGATAAGACTGTCCAGTAATTAAATACTGCAATTTTATTCAAGATATGATCAATTAGTCGGGTGAGTGATGAAAGAAATCTTATATTGCGCAGGCCTTACATGGAAACTGTTTACTGCCCTTCAAAATAGACCCACTCTTACATAATGTACATCTGACAACGTGCATACCGATCGTCGAAAGCTCATGAAAACTCCTGTGGTACATCTCTCAATCGCATCGTCACAGTATCTTAATGTGTGTAAATCTTCGCCCTTTTATAATCACTTAAATTTAGGAAAAGGCAAAAAGTCTGGTGGTGGCAAGTCTGAGGAATACGGCGGGTGAAATTGCTGAATAGCCCGATTTTGAGCCAGAAACTACTTCACAAACATATCAAATTTACATTTAAATTGTTTTTCGGCTCTATGACGCCTCACAAAACTACTACATAAACAAAAGTCTATAATAAAAATATCTATACTCTCAAGCGTATGAAATTATGCACTACTGTTAAATGAATTTAGTTGGACATTACGTAGGTGTAACTTGTAATCGGATTGTTGTTATTTTCGGTTCGAGAGATGGTTTACCTTACTTATTGCCACACTTTATTAGAATAAGAAGACTTAATCAAAGACTATGGTTTAATTAAGCATAAATAAAACCTGTCATCACAACATCATTATATATCTTCAGGACCTAAAATATAATGTTGCTATACACAAGTTAACGTTACACACAGTTCTAATATTTATATATCCAATGTTTCTGTGATGAACGATGGCCGAATGGCAGAGAGTTACTATTCGGTACCGGAGTCCACGGGTTATTTATTACACTTTCTCACTTTTTCGCTATCGGAAACAATTTTTCTACCAAAAATAAAAGAGAAAAATTGCTAAACTATTATATAGTCAAATTTAGGAAAAAATATCAATGCTTTAAGATATCAAAATAAGTGATTAAGGAAAATAGAAGATTTAATAATTATTTTAGTTCAGTGGTGTGAAGACTATTTTCATTTGCAAGTCTCCCACTTTGCGTAAAATTTTGTTCTGAGTATTGGGTAGAAAGAATATAGTTTTAATTTTATAAGTAATATAGTTTTATCTTACTACTTTACTTCTATAGAATATTTGGGAAAGAAAAGTCTAATATCTTGTACCGTCAAATATACTTTTTTTTTTTTTAAACATTTAGCTACTTACAAAAATTTTCTTCTACCCACGGTTTATAGAATGTTTATAGAATTAAAACATTTTGTACCATTATTACACGACAAAACAATTTTTTTGGGTTTTTTAAAGTTAATATAATAGGTATATTTATTCAAATACCGGACTAAAATAAATTTTGTATAGTAAAGTACAGTCTGCCAAAAAACTTACCCGACCAGCAAATAATTTTAAAATTTAAGCATGTAATGTTTCTAAAAATGTTTTCATGATTTAATGTCATTTACATAATAACATGTTTACAAAATTTATCTACATATTTCAATATTTTGTTACAAAGAGAATTTGTGAAGTAAACTATTTTCATTAAAAAAATGTTTGTACAACAGGAATAATTAAATAATTACATTGCTTTTATGTTAGTAAGGGAAAATATACTTATCATTTATAAAATTCAAAGTTTATCTTCAAGTCAGAATATCTATATTTTTTATTAATTTTTAAAATTACTTGCTGGTTGATAAGTTTTGGGACAGGCTGTGTTTAGAGTCTAAATTTTCGTTCCCGTAGATAGAGCTTGATCATGTTTGGATGTGTTCCCAGCTTAAAAGGTTACTTTGGAGTTCCTTAAATTATTTACAGCTTCGAAGTTCGCAAATCGATGCTTACGTAATGTTTACTAGCAAATATCTAAAAGTAGTCTACGGTAATAATGTGTGCTATTCCTATGCAAATATGCCTGATTTGACTTACATGATGGTGTGTGAAAACCGTGTATTTTTCTAAACACATTTGTCTTAGGTTTAACTGTCGAATACCCACTGCTAATCAGCTGTCAGCGTAGTAAATTTCTCATTAACTGACAAATACATCATATTCTTAGTCTTTAGAAGTGTGCAGAGGGAAATAGGATCATCAGTGTAAATGTGTTAAATTAGCCTTCAAGCAAAAGTAATAGCTAAAAAAATGAGAAACACTGAGATATCTATAATCCAGTGAACTTTTACTGTTTTTTGGACAATTATCATGTGAACACCAGGGAGGCTTATCCGATGAGATTTCAATTTATGAAGGCCAACTATTACATGTGCGACTCATAAGCCGGATTATCTACCCAAAATTGTCGCATTTTAAATGTTGAATATAGCCTTTTGACTATTAGGAGAGAAAAACGGATATAATTCGATTTGGGAGCCATCAGCTAATGCTCTTATTGCCCGTGATATAATTGGGTCCTGCCAGTAGGAAGTGAGAAGTCCCTATCCTTGATATAGCCCCTTTTTTCTCTTCTGCACGACTGTTATAAAGCATCAGCTGCATGGGTGCGCGCGTGCCCATATCGTTCCGATACAAACACACGTAATAAAACATCCAGAAAACACGATTAAGGCAAAAGCAGTATAAAAACGCATTGCCCGACTTCCAGAAAATGAAGAAGAGAAGGGGGCGGAAAGAAAGAAAGAAAATGTTTATGGCGGTCGTTTTCATAAATTGAATCGTGCCCAGCGATTCGCTCTCTCCTCTAAAAATTCATTTATACCATCTTCGCATTAAAATGTATGCCTCTCTCTCTCTTTCCTTAATGCCTGGAGAACGGCCATTAAGACGGACGCCCTTATAAATTAGGGCTCAGATGAGCTAATAGTATTAAGTATCCCAAGCCCCGGGATGGCACGTGAGGCCCATTTGCCGTGAGGCCTCCGGACTCAGTCACAGGCCTCATTAAGCAGGATTGAATCGTTAACTATTCATACCGGTTCGCCCTACTCTCTCGGAGGCAACGGGAATATAACCCGTTGGCAGGTGATGCATCAAATCTTAACGGCACCCCGCAACAGATTTGGCCACTTCTCATTTCTGCGGCCGGGTTTCTTCCGACGCCAGATATTAAGAATGTTATGGCGCTGAATAACTAAGCGAGAAATTAGGGGTATTAAAGGTACAGGTAGGATGAGCGTCCACAGATCACCTACACGAATTTTACGGCTCGCAACCATAAAAAAAAATCAGCTCTGCTCCTTTTTTCGGGAGGCTTAGCTATGGAAAGTAATTTAAAGGGCTTTAAAAATCAATTTTTTTTCTTCTTTTCAGTAAAAATGTTAGTTAAAATGCATCTATCGATAAGTCCACTTAAAATATTTTATTTAAAAGAAATAAAATAATATTAGTACATATTATATAGGGGATTATTAAAATTAAGAACAACTTCCCACACACGCAGTCGAGTTTTTGACTATGACTATTAGTTATAATCTCAAATATCTGAAGTATTACACATATTTATTTATATTACAGGGCCTATGAAAATTGAGGGATAACCACAGGACAAATAAGATGACAGAGACACACATCAAACAATCTTATTGGATTCCAGTCAGTGAAAATTCAAGGGGTAATTTAAGGTTGCGATGATTTTCTTAAAAACTACTGTCGTCCTCTCCCATATGAGTGGGACGTAACACTAAATTTTTAGAAGATCTTAGTTGCTACTCTAAAGATAGTAGTTGCAAATCTGTGTTATCTACAAAGACAGATCTAAATCAAATGGCGAGAATATCTTCACAATGAAACTGTTTTTTTTTTTTCTTTAGACTTTGTTCTTCGTAGTATTTGTTATACTCCAATATTTTTTGTTTAGTATGAAAACGTTTGTCTTTCGACAAGGAAATAAATATGGACGATTAAAAATGGAGACCATTATAAATTTATTGAAGGATCAACATTGATATTGTTCTTGATACCAGAAGATTTCATCAGCTGAGTACATATTTGTTAGCATAAATATTAGAAACAGAACTTATCGCTGTTTCATACGCATCAAGTTTTGGTTATATTGTTGTGTTACGGACAGGTCTAGTAACCCTGTTTCATTTCATACGTGAACTGATGACTGTAACAAGTTGTCTTGCACTTTAATATTATACAACCTTAGTTCTCATCTCATATCAACAGCACATAGTTTAATGGGTTTATCAAGTCGATTATTCAAAAGGATGCAAACAAATAGTCCAATATTGGAATATTCTTTCGTATGGAGCTCGTGAATAGTTTCTGAACTATCTCAACTGGTCCAAAAGTTTGTAGTCAATGCTTTTAAGTCTGGCTTGTTCCTTTTATCTATGGCAAACGATAAAACACTATTTAGGTATTCACTTTATTTAGGTATTGCACGAGTCGTACTGCTGTAAATATTTTAATTAAACAGCCGTAAACAGCACTTCTGTGAACAGTGATGAATTATTGTTTGAGTCAATCATATTAGTAAAAATAAAACAGGCTTTAAGGATGAATTTTACCTGGAAATTGAGTTCAAAGAACTTTTAAAAGGGAGCCATTGCTTCTACCGTAGGGATCGTACAAAATGCCACCGTGATTGATAACCTGACAATGCTTAAAGGGAAACCAAACTCAAATGGTTTCTTTATTCACATGGGTGTTTGCATAATTTATGGAGTGTCACTCGAACTGGCAGTAGGACTTGCTTCCCTTTGTTATGCAACAACATTCACCTGATATAAGAGGGGAGCTTGGAAAGCCTCTTTTTCAAAGATCTTACAGAAGTTCAGCAACTTATTCAGAGATCAATTTCTAAAACATATATCTAAATATCCTCAGTTATTTTGAAGATAGACCTTCCACTATGTGAAGCTTCTGGCAACCTAGACTGTCCAATCTATAGCGGTCCAGTAAGAAGATTATGCCATGTTTGAAGTCGAACGATGGCTGAATGGTAGGGCACTTATCTTCGGTACCGGAGGTTTGAATACCGCTGCTGGCATGGATGTTCGTAGCCATTCGAAATCGGCTTTTAGTAGTACGTCCCAGTCTCATTAACTCTCTTGTAGCAAAACGAAAGTAGTGCCCCAAAACCAAACCAAGAAATGCCTGGACATTCATCTTCAGCCATGAACTGTAACAAAATTTGTAATTACAGTTTCAAGCTTAAG
>CM063504.1:123885368-123920368 GCA_032207245.1 Pardosa pseudoannulata | reverse complement strand
TAAAAAAAATTTGAAAAACCTAAAACCGTTACATAAGCCACTGAAATGCTCGTGTCAAGGCCATTGCTGGAAACCGGAAAGTAGTTTCAATGGCTGCATTCCTTGACTCGCCAAGCTCATGTTTTTGGAAGGTGCATTAAATTTTCTTAGTGACATCTTGATTGATTCAGTTAGCTCGAGGGTGTTTTATCTAACGCGGAAGTTTCACTCGCTTTTAAGAAATTCCATCAAGTACGTAATTCCCATTACAACTATGAATGGAAGACGAACAAATACAATGAATACGGGAAGAAAAAAAAGACCGCGATTATTCAGAGGGTAAACAAGTTTCTACATTCCATGATGCTATATCAATCACCCGTTATAGTCATTATAAAGTGGTTTGTGGTGAGAACGTTATTAAGTAGCAGCCTCGTGTACTAAGCTGTTTTGTTGAAGAGTGCTAAATTTCAAGCAAGAAATTGAGCGAATAATCTACAGTGTAATAGTAACATGGTACTCCGTTGTTTTACTAACCAACTTAGAATTTATATGTTTTTGACAGTAGATATATACAGGGTTCCACAATTAAACGTCACGGCTTTAAAATGTCTACAGTCGAAATTATTGTTTAAAAAATATGAAATGCTGGGTAAGACATAATAAAAAGATGGGCATTAGTTTGAGCGAATGGAAAAAATTATTTCAAAATTTCACCACTAGAGGGCATTTCTTGATTTATTATACATTTAGCCAACATTTGTGAACATGTCATCAACCATCACTTTCCTAATGTCCTAATGTGTAGCCACCCAGATCCCCAGACCTTAACCCATGGAACGTTTGGCTTTGGAGACGTTCGTAACATCTAGTCAGTCTTAATAAGCCGAGAACTATACCTGATCTGAAAGACAGCATTTCCCTAAACATACTGCGGACAACTGTAGAACATGATATCTTACGATTTCAAATGGTAGCTGTAAATGATGGTAGTCATATTCAACATGTCTTGTTGTAATATTTTTTTTAACTAGAGTAAATGATGGCTAAATGTATAATTCCTCAAAAGCACCCTTTGGTGGTGAAATTTTGAACTATATTATTTGTATTAGCTCAAACAAATTCCCATTCCTTCATTAGGTCCTACACCAACATTTCAATAGTTTTGACGTCAGACAACATTAAAGAAGTGAATTTTAATTATGGACAAGCTGTACATTATAGGTAGCATTATTGTCAAATTAATCAAACTTCAATCTCGTTAACTGTGAAATTGTTACTCGCTTTACGTAAATTAGTAAATATTAATCAGAAATCATGTCTGCTGGAACCTAACACGTCTTGTTTGACTAGAATACCTAATATTTTCCCCCGATTATCATTCACAACTAACCAGTGGTTAGTGGCTGACATACCCACTTAGAAAACTTTTTTTTTTTTTTTTTTTTTTTTTAAATAAAAAGGAAACATTTTTAGCGGATTTGTAAGAAATGCTTATGTTTCCGTAAACAAAAGGATATATTTAGTCGTACCGAAACTTCGATTTGCAACTATTTTCATCTTGTTACAGTCTATCTTATGGCTTTATATTGAAAACTATCGAATATAAAAATTTTCTCTTTTGATGTGATACCATCAGAAAGGATTTTAAAACGTTTCATACACTGTACCAATTAGGTACTGGGAAAATATTGTAAAGATATGATATCAAAAAATACATAGGTGTGTACATATTCATTTATGGGTGCGGTTTTAAACGTTAGTGCAGCAGGCAGATAAGTTTTGCCTATAAGTCGCCCACCATTTTATAAATAGTAATTATAATATAATACAAGTGCTTATTGTAATTTAAGACAAAAATATAATAGAATTGTCAGAATTTAATACAAATGCATATGACGAGGCATTAATCATTAATTTAAAAATTAGAAATTTATGCTTTTTTTTCGTTTATATGTTTTTAGGAGTGTTTAAACGCTCATACTCTTCTTTTATGTACACCACTGTATACAGAAAAGTTTGTAGCTTCAGACACATTTTCATGTTAAAGTCTCTTATTAAAGGCAGAATTATGTTTTGCTACAAGAGAACAAGGGGAACCTTAGAACCATAGAAAGATATAGAAATATGATTAATGCATTTCATGGATTCTGCGCACAGCAGAAAGATAACTACAGAATATACTGCCAATGTTATTTTATTATTATTATTGATGAGATATACTTTTTAACATTAGTATTGTTAGATAAGAGCTTAAAACATACATAACAAGAGTTTTATATGTAAGTCAAAACTGATAAATTTTTTTAAATGTTACAACTATATTAAATCATTCACCAGAAGATCAGTATAACTAGTCAGTATTATAGTATGTAAACTATCGCATAAAGAAACACATTTTATGTCCTGTGTTAAAAATTTTTCAGAATCATATCGGTGTATTTAGCATTATTTATTAATTGTTAGACAAACTGTAAACAATAAAAATAAAATTAGTAAATTTAGAAATTAGAAGAGGAAAACATTGATAGTTTAAATTTTTACTGTATAGATAACAGTCTAGAAGCACAAAAGAGTAAAAAATTTTCCAGGATATAAAATTTTCAATCCAATCCTAGGAAATAATTGAAATCCTATTTTACCGGCAAAAATATATGTCTAACATTACCCGAAGCTGACAAATATTTCTAGACAACGGTCTTCTAATTGATTTTTTATTTCCCCCTTCGATTTTAGCGCTAAAGGGAAGCCTGTCAGGTTTCTCCCACACGCAGCTTTGGAATAAGTGGAGGAATTCGTGACGAAAACGTCCACTCTTGCTCCATTTCCGACGTCGTCATTATTCGATTCCCGAAAAGGGAGAAAATAATAATAATAAAAAAAACTATTACCCGCGCTTAACTAATAGCCCAAATTTTCCTGCTAAGAACATCATTTTCTTCCATATTAGGGTCACAGTCCGAAGAAATCTATTCCCTCTCCGTAATTAAGCGAGCGTGGCGGCCCCCTGATAACGACGCCACGCCACTGATGTAGCCAATTTTTGGGGGGGAGGGAGGCACCAGTTATTAAGCAGCAGATAGGGGCTCGGTCATTAGTTAGCCCCGGCGATAGCCCCTGTCAAGGCCATCTTTGGGACAGCTGACCCGCTATCGTACATCCGCTGGACCGAAAATGTTACCGGGGAGGAGGAGGTACAAGATAAAGGAAGATCTCCCCCCCCTCTTTTCCAGTGGTCATTCCCTGGGGCCTCATTATGTTATGGAAGGAGCTCTCAGTGCCGAAAGGTAGTGGTCACAATTACCTGACAGGGAGCGACGCTGACATCAGGAGTTGAAGAGACTGATTGCTTACAGAACGCTGTCAGAGTTTCATTATTGTAATTATAACCGTATAAACTCTGTAGTTACAAGACCAATTATAGTGGTCACTTCGTTTTTTTCCCTCTGTTTGATCTCCTTTGTTACGGGAGGGTTGAAGGCTGGCTCTGTTTTTATTGGTTATTTAAAACATGTCAGTTGGGCGTATTTACATTCCACTGTCGTTTAAATTACAGAAATTCATCCTGATTACGAGAGGTAATTATTTGGATTAAATAAAATAATAAAAATGCCATTGCTTCACTTTATAAGATCAAACTGATGGCGTAGATAAGGTCCTAAATATGTGCAAAGGAAATGTCACGTAGTTTACAACTATTTAAAAGTAATAAAATAAGAAAACCGGCGTCAAATTTCTTTAGTTTAATTTATAAACTAAATTTCTTTAGTTTAATTTATAAATTAAATTTCTTAATTTATAAATTCTAAAACAAAGCTTTTAAAATTAAACCATTGATAAATATTTTATCTAATCGTATTACATGAAAAGGGTTTCTCAGCTGTGCTTCTCTATATTATTTTTTTAAAAAAATTGTCAAGTTAATTTAAAAATTTTTATATGTAAAAAGGTAGCTAAAAAATGAATACTTTCGGGTAATCATTATTATCAACTAGTATATATCCCATCATCTGACGAAACATGTAAAATTTTTAATGTTCCAGAATTGTAAAGTGCCCTAAGAGGCAGGTAAAAAAATGGTTTGTTTTTTGGCTGAGAATTATCTGGTACAAGCTCAATAATTTGTTTATCTTCATACTCCTCTAAAGTATCCCGATACTGTGAATGCAGTTTAGAATCACGTTGAATTTATTTAGTCAAACCGTGGGGTTATGTATAAAAAACAAACACACGAACAAATTTTTTAATTTTTAAAGATATATAACTTAAACGCTAGATATTTATTAGTCCGTGAAATAGACTCCTACACTTTTATGAGAAGAATATGTTGTTAATACCGGTGATAAAATTTCCTATACAACAAAAAAAGAATCGATGATTAAATTTTAAATTATCCCATATGTACCTAATCTATTATTTAAGCCAAATATAAAAGAAAATTATTTATTCAATATCTAAGTACAGAGATAAATAGTATGAAAATAATGCAGATAATATTTAAATAATATAAAATAAGAAATGATTAAATGAGATTGTTAAAGGAATGACGTCATAATGCTAGAAAAAAAATGTTCTTTTTACGTATTTAGTGCGTAATAAATTGATAAATTTATTAGCTTGCTCTTAACAGGGGAAAATAGGTCTTGAAATAATATCATTAAACTCTCGAAAACTGGGAAAGGGGGTGGATTTCAAACCTTTTAAAGACGACAGTATTTTTTGCTGTGATGTGAAGCATGTTTATATCAATTTATTTTAGAATCGGATCTATAGTTTAGGAGAAGATAAACTTGAATTTTGCTAACCCTTAAGTTGTTAAGAATCCAATATGGATGCTCTATCCATTCAAGGTCCAACCGCTTCGTAAATTCGAGGACAGACGGTCAGATTAGGCTATTATTCTATAAGGGATATTATTTGCAGTCCTTTTTAATAGAACAGAGATCAATTTACCATTGCAGTATTGCAACTATTCAATTGTTTCAACTTGTATTTCCTTGTTGCCATGTAAGACGGGAATGAAGAGTTAAAAAAAAATCAAGTGAAAGGAATAATAATAATAAAAAATATTAAGACGAAAAAGGAAGAAAAAAAAGGCCCACAATTCGACGGAAGGCATTCCACCTGTTGGCACGAAATCGTGGGGCTCCCGACTTCATAAAACCCATTGTGTACTTTTTTTTTTCGTTTCTCCAAACGATACCGTGACGATGCTCCTGCCTCCCTCTTATCGTCTGCGCGCTCCCCTCCCCCTTTCGATACCTGCACTTCCGCCCTTTCATCCCGTTGATGCGGAAGATCGTTTATTTTATTAGTATTTTACTTTTTTTTGAAATGCCGATTAACTTTTCAACTCAACTCTCCCCTTTTTCATATTACAAAAATGAGGGGAAAGGGAGATGTTTGAAAGGTGAAAGAGGCATCCCGTTTTTTTTCTTTTTTTTTTTAGGCCCCAATGCTCTGTCAACCCCAGAATGCTGGCGGCTAATTTTACAAGTTCGATCTTTTTAGCAAAGCGTATGAAATGTCAGGAACTCGCCGGGGGAATTCGCCCATTCTGAACCACGTTCATTCATGCAAAATACCGTTTTATGCCCTTTCCATATGCATAGAGTGTTCAGTGAAACATTATACATTAATAATAAAATTGTATAAACACATTTAACTTTTAAATCAAATTAAGTGAAATGGAATAAAAATTTGGTTGAATTTTACCATAAAGTAATTATACAAACAACGGAAGAATTTATAACTTTTAATGTAATAGCTTAAGAGACTGAACTATTAAGATTTTGATGATAGAATTTTTATTATGTAAACATCGCAGAATATTGCATATTTGTCCGTGATTGAGTATCTGTCGAACGGGAATATTGTGTATTACATATTCCTACATTTTGTATTGTTGGACAGTATTAGAGATTTTCTCCCTTCGCCGTAGTCATGTGACATTCACAAACGCAAGATTGACAGCGCGTATGGGTTAACTAGTCAATAATTTCATTCATGCAAATGATAAAAAATAACATAACTAGTAAGGTACGCTATAATGAAAAGCCATAAAAACATTTCCCATTTTAAAATATAAACAATGAATCTTCTTAACACTAGATTTACGGATGTTGATCATATACCTATTTTCACTGAAGTGAGCCAATTTGACTCATACAAGAAAATTGAAGTTTTTTGCAAAGAAAATAGTTCCAAATTAATTTAAATAAAATGTTTATTATAAAAAAATTCATGAAAAATATTTTTTACATATAAAATCTGTTTTTGAAACACCTTATCCGCAAGCATTTCTATTACATTTAGCACCATGGTTTCTACATCTGTTTCTTTTGCATGATTGTTGAACTTGACAATCCTTCCATGCGTCAGTAGCATGAATTTCTGTCATTGGAATGGAAGTGTTCTCGACGCCTTCTCTATATTTACTTCTTAGCTCTTCAGCCAATTGGAAAATTTCCCAGGCCTAATAGGACCAATAAATTTGATGTCATGCGATTAACTGTTAAACCATTCTATGAGTCAATTTGGCTCATAACCGTGAATATAGGTATACCATATTTGATAATGTGAAATGAAGGGGTCTGCGGGGAAGAGGAATGAAAGTTTACATATGTTTTATTACTTAACTAGAAACCAACGTATATTTTTGAAAAGTGATATTAAACTTATATATATATATATATATATATATATATATATATATATAGTGATAAAATTTTTAATGAGTCAAATTTGATCGGTCCGTAAATCTAGTGTTAAACTCTGGAAATATGTGTAAAGGATTATGGATTAACGTTCCTCTCAAATAATCTACACTATCTTTGAAATGTTTTATATCTTTTCAACCCAATTTAATGAACAGTTGAAAAATAAAGCAACCGTTAAAGTGGTATAAAATGAAATTTAGCTTGCAATAAGGATAGCATCAAAATATCAAAGAATTGAAATCAAAGTTGTTCCAACTACTTTACTAGATTATTCTAAGAAAATATAAGTTCTTAGTATTAATAATTAAGGAGAGTATATTATGAATGCTAATCATTCTGGAATACTGCTATAAAAAAGGAAAAACCTTCGGAGCATAACTACGAAAAGAAATAACAGTTTCAGATCGCAAAAGGATTATCTCATAGAGAACACACTGATTGTTACTGGAACATACTGCAAAAACAGTAAATCTCTTCTATTTTTTTAAGCATTTAAGATATTATAAATCAAATTGCAGTTTAATCAAATAATTTTGAAGATAAATCTATTTCTTTTCATGGCCTGAAACCATATTTTTGATACAGAAGCAATTTCTGAGCTTTTAACTAATTTTTTTTCTGAATTATTTATACAATGGACTACTCTAGTTATTTGCTATTTTTCAAAAACATTTTAAAAAATTTTATAGTTTTTTTTTTGCGATAATCGTCTCAATTCCTTATAACAATGTCGGTGTTGGATTCTACATTTTTGTTTCGCGTCTACTTTAACAAGAAATATGATTCTATGGCAAATATCAAATTTTCGAAGAGTTTATCTTAGGTACCATATGAAAAATTCAATAAAATTTGTCGTTCAATGTTAACATACAATTTAAGATCGTACACACATTCAAGGTCGTATAAGAAACTGACCGTGCTTATTCCAGAAGAAACTGATAATAAATCAAATGCAATCAAAGTTACAATTTTATATGCATTGGTGATTTAAGGATAAATGAAATGAATAATGATAGTTTCTGTTATAATCATTTAATGTAAGAATTTCAGTGTGTAGAAAAATCCGATTTTTAGGAGGTAAAGAATTTTTTTTTAAATTCTAATGAATAAAGCTTTAATTCTATACTCTACAGATTTTCCTGATTTTTAAATAGATTAATTTAATAGGCTATATGAATTACTAATTTTAACAACACCGGAAATGCATAAATAAGGATAAAAGCTATTATTAATTATCCTGATATACCAATTCGACCATTCCATTAAATGATCGGAATATATTTACTTTACGCAATATAATGTCAATCTTGCAAAAAAAGGAGGGCACTTTTAAGCCCAGGGAAGTCCATTTGTAAGTTTTATTAATCCTGTCTTATTTTTAGTAAATGAGCATATAAGAGTATCTACCATTTGTACTTTCATAGTAGCTGAGGAATTCCTATAACTGGAAATATTGTTTAAATCATCAAAAGACGTCGTAATAATATCCCGTGGTTATTCAAAGCGACACGCGTCGGATGAGAGGTGTGAAAGTGTTCATCATCACCTTCTTTTATCTTCGAGATGACATGGAAAATAAGCATTGGTGACAGTTCAAAACTTTTTTTAAAAGTGGCACAAAAACTTTCCCTTTGATGTGTATCCATGATGAGAGGCCTCCCATCTGATATGTCCCGAATTCCAGACCTTCTCCGTAAAACCCATCGAATCTTTTTCGAAAAGGATTCCCTTTTGTGCCGAAGTCACCTTACGTATGCCGTTATCGAAATTGTAAAAATGTTTCGATGCCCCTTTCGCTCTCCCCTTCTTTTTCATATTTTTGCCTCCCCTATTTTAGAGTGTCATCTGTGTCACTTCTGAACATACAATTTCTTTTCGAAGAGTGTCAGAAATGACTAGTGCATAGATAAGAAAATTCCGAGGACATTCGAAGCTTAAAATAAGATCTCTCTCTCTCTCTCTCTGTTTCTTCGTATTTCTGTCTTGACCAGTCGATTTTGACAGGTGAATTATAGAAAATTCTTTCCAACCGCGATTTGTTTATTAAATGTTCACCCTTTTTATTAAATATCTTTTATCTTTTGTGTCTTACTAAGAAGGAATTTTTTTCTGACCAATCTTTTAGACAGTAAGAGCTTAAAAATAAGTAATCTCGATTTGTTAATAATCAATATTGGCATAACTGATTGATTGATTAGTAGCGCTAAGGTTACTCTAGAGTTTGTGTGCTGAAGACAGCACACAAACAAGTAAACACTCAATACCACAGCCAACACTTCCAGATATATTAATGTTTTTCCCACAATATGACCAGAAATGATCATGTCCAGCTATTGCCGAAAACGCACTAAGCCTTCCGGGAAAGAATAATCCAAACTGTATTTTGAATCTTCAGAAATTTGCAGCTGGACTTATGATGAAATAATTCAAGGTTGTTCTATAGATGGTATTGTATTAATTGAGTAATACATTAGTTCTAAAACAATATCCAATCGTTTATACCTCGAGTCTTTTACATATAAAATTTCATAATAATTCAAGATTTCAATATACAGTGGGTGACCAAATTATTAAAGCCACTACTCAAATATTTATATTTTCTTTTTTTAACTGAATTTATTGAACAAATAATTGGTGGAAGGTCTCACGGATAATTTTTTAGAGGAGTATTATTAAGATATGTTAAGTAAGCTGAACCTTTTTTTTGGAAAAGTATTATGTGCATTAATATAAAGTCTAATATAATAAATCTAAGTATTTAGGGATGTTATCCTTTGAGGCAATTAGAACTGTGCATTGCACATGCTTTTCGTACAAATTTTTGCATTTTCTTGTAGTTCGGTGTTGTCTTATTTTATGAAAGTTTTTATCGACAGGAATTCATTAGCTTCCAACCTGACTGGACGTTTTATGAACTGTTGAGTGTTTTCTATGCGGTTTATATCAAATAATCATCTCCGATCAGTGAAAAACAGTAACTTTTTTTCACCGCTAAGTAGTGCTACTCCTAGCTTTGTAGCATGGTGCTTAATAGGGGATAAAGTTGCACTTTTCACAAGTAAGAAACCATACTTTGAGCTACTAGAAAAACTCCTCTGTGACAATAGACGAGTGTTTCTAGTATTCACTAGTACTGGTTTTACCGCATGGTTCAATTTAAGATTTAAAATTACCAGTTCAAAATCCACCAAAAAAAAAATGTTTTTAATTATTTATATTGAATTATTAAAGCTATTTTTGAGTACCATTGTGGAAAACTCTCTCTCTCTCTTTTTTACCTGAATAGTGACTTAATGCACCAAATTTAACATTCACAGCATGAGCCTGTACAGAACCTCTTGTACAGCATACTGAAATTGAGGTAATTTAACTTACCGCTAAACGCTAACTGATAGCATACAATTTTGTATGTATACCAATTTCCATATAAATAGAGGATAATATAAACATTTAATTTTGCGCGTCATTCCTGTACACTCCTAACAAACAACTAGAAATGATTATATTTTCAATAAAATGATGAATTTTAAAATAAACTCATTTTGATCCTCATTTCTAGTTATATTTCGTAGATCACCGAGACAGAAATATCGAATTTTTAACCACTTCTAAAACATATGAGACTACTGTCGCCTTAAGCAAAAGAATGGAACATTTCCCTTTCTGAACTCATAAAACACGCTTGATACTGAAAGAGAAAAAAATTATCATTCAAAGCGAAGAAGGCAGGAGGTGGAGGGGGGAGGAAAACGATCGAAAAGAAAAAAAAAAAATCCCTGACCCTTTCCATTTAGTTCGATCAAGCCAAAAAAACATCCCATACTGGACGTTAAGTATGAGCGATTTTGACCATACCCAAAACGCCGTGTCAGTTCGATAGTTACTTTTTGATTTACGGCTCAAAGCGTCCATTTTTTTTATTATTTTACTCCCAACACCTTTACCGTAGCAGTACAGCTACCTAGAGGGAGGGCGAAAAAAAATTAGGACCATCTTTCATTTTTTGTTAACTGCCTGCCCCCACCGCTCCAGCAAAAAAAACACACAGCACGTCGGCGTAGGGGCCTAATGTTCAGTGGGCCCCAACAAATTCAGCTCACGAAGACCAATATTCATATTACTGTAACGCCAGAGGATAACTAATAGTGCTGGGATCCGCCCACCAGCCCCGGTAGCATTTAAAGATCCTAGCCAATCTACATAAAAAAATCACTACTTGACCATTCGTAATACATACACTCTTTTTTTTATGTTCATGCTTGTGTGTCATTCCGGTCGCAGCAATTGGTTTTCTGATCTCGATATTCCAGATATTTTTTCTGTCGTTCTCTTTTTTTTTTCTCCCTCTCCCTCTCTTTCTCTCTATTCCTTCAGGTCGAACATTTTTTTTTCGTTATTAATAATGCCGTGATTATTCTACGGCTGGTAATGCGGTTGGAAATGTATTATCGTCGGAATGAACGAAGGAAATGGCGATTGCCGGAATGAATCCGCCAGCGAAAAAGGCAGACGATATTTGAGTAAGAAAGAATGATGTTAATCGAAAATGTATGGAACATAATTGGAATATTTTGTGTTTGAATAATATGTTTTTTCTTCGGTAGGGAATAATCCCGTAGGAAATATATTAGCGATCCTTGGAAGGAAAGATTTATTGTCGCGAAACATTTGAATTTTTCGTTTTCGTCGGTTTAAGATTAATGTTTCGAAATTACTCCAGAGAAATTATGTTTCATTTTTCATTTGAGAGTTTAAAAATCCTATATTGGTGGTCTTCCTCAAAAATAATGTCTTGGATGATTAAAAATTTGGTATACGAATATCATAAAATAATAAAGTACTACACCCAGTTTAAAAATATCTCTCCAATCAATAGCCTTTTATTGTCGTATTTTAAATGGTGAATACTTTATGGGTTTTTGAAGCTGACAGATAAATGTAACAATTTAAGTTGTATTATAATCGAAAAATTTTATTGATTTTGTTTCTGAGTAAGTTATGGGAGTTTTTTTATAACTTTAAAACATTTCTAATAATTTCGTTCACGAAATATTAGATATATGCGATTATTAATCTATCTGAAGCAATAAAGCTACACAAGATATACTTATTTGAAATACATATATTTAACCAGAGTAAAAAATATTCTACACGCAATATATTTTAATCATAAGTCTATAATGAAAAGCATTACACACTGTTAAAATATTAAAAGTATCAATATTTATATATGCAAATCTAAAGGTCAAAAAGTTATATCAATTTTGTCAAGTATCAATTAGTTTGTCCTATAAAAGATTTAGCTATAGTACGTATTAAGAACAGTTTTCTAAGAAATTTTATTTTAGAAAAGTATTGTTGTCCACTATAAAAGATAAAGGCAACAAGCTAGAAACGGCTCCAATTTCTGAAGTTATATGTACTTCCTGAAAAGCCGTGAATCATTGAATATCAGATAAAGCTTACTAAAAGCACACAGTTAAATGAGTATCACTCAAGAAAGGTCGTGTACACGTTTTAACGTACGTGCCTTACCTTTACTGGTATTTTTGGCTTGGATAAATAACCCAAGCCAAAAATACCAGTTGTATATGTTCTCTGAATAAAATCATCAGATCCCATTCGAATAGCATTCACTGGAACACCAGTCGTCCAAACAAAGAAAAGAAAACCTAATCAGACTTTTGGCAAAATTTTTTTAAAGAAACAGACCACCACGGGTGGACTAGTTTAGGACTACCTAAAGACGAATTTCCGGACCAGACAGATTGGTGCACGAAATTTATGGCCTTAAGCACGACATAAATGTAACTAGATGCAAGGCAAGATTACAAAATTGCAGTTTTAAGTATTACGATGTTGTCAATCTACTTATCAGAGCCAATTCAAACATCCTATTAAGGAAACTGACACGCTTACAGTAATAATGACACATAATTACTAATGAAATACCTTCCCAGATGAATCCTTGGTGATCTGAAGTTCAGAAAACTAATTTTGAAGCGAAATATTCCTTCGAGCCACCCCACTCCCCTTCAAGCTCGCAGCTAATGAATATTAAGTAACTAAAAAAGCAGATCGGTAAATAATCGAATTTCGGCTGAGGAAAAATTACCTTTCGGAAGTGAACGATATTTACCTTTCGTTAGTTCAGAGCTAAAAATCCTACAGAAAGGAGTCACGCCCACTTTACGTACCGAACTTTCTTGAAGATGCTCCTCCCAACTGGAGATTTCCTTTTCGATATCGTCTTCAGGGATATGAGAAGGGGAAAAAACGAAAGGGGGGGAGGGTATGCACAGATAATAACTGAATGTGTAAGGTAAAAAGAAAAAAAAATGATGGAGCGCGAAAATGTTGGAATGGGCACCCCCCACCGCAGGCGTTCCATCACCCTCCGAATTAACCCCATCGCTTTCATTTCCAGGTGAAAATCCGGCCGGAGAGAGGCTTGCAGCGGGGGCAGTTTGTAATCAAGACAGATGGGGCCTGCTCTTATCTCCGGAGTACACGGGGTCTTCCCGGAGAAGGCGGCCATGTTTCAAATCATCATCGGCGACTAATGGCCCCCACACCACACACACGGCCAGCCGCTTCTTCATTTTTCCTTCGCTCATATTTCCTCCCCTTGCTAATTCCACGAACCTGTTCCGGCGATAACGACCCCCAGCCACCCACCGCTTCTTAGTTCTGGAGGAGACCGATAAAATATAAAAAACATTGAAAAAGGGTCCGAAAATTATAGTGGACAATCCTCGGAAGAGGCGGATCCCTAATCCTGAAACCTTAAACTCGATATTTTCTCATCGTAAGATGACCCCAAATGGACAGTCAACACAAATGGCACGCGCGTGAAATTCACAATTTAGAAATAACTTAATCAATTACGTTTATAAACACCAGAATCATGTTTTCCGAATATATATTGATGAATATCTTAAATTTAGTTATTATGGACTCAAGTAACATTATATATATATATATATATATATATATATATATATATATATATATATATACATATATATATATATATATATATATATATATATATATATATATACATATATACATATATACATACATACACACACGCACCGAAGAACCATTACATTATGACCACCCTTCACGGACTCGTCCAGGAACAAAACCACTACACGTGCGCAGCTGATGTTGGAGTATATAAAGCGGCTTTGCATTGTCTTTCCAAACATAGCAAGATTAGCTACATAATGGGAAAAATATCTGATTTATCGGAGTTCGATAAATGCCAAATCGTTATGACTCGGCTACTGGGAACATGAGTATCAGAAACGTCTCGTTTAGTGGACTGTAGTTGTGAGCACATATCGAAAGTATTCTATGGTTGATGAAATGACAAGTCTCAAGCCAGCGGTCTATCGTTCACGGTGAATTGATTCCAGAAGAGAGCGGAGATTGCAAGGCATTGTTCGCCGTGATCGAAGAGCTACAACAGCCGAAATCACCATCAGCTACAACAGTGGCGATCCAGATAGTGTTTCCCATCACACTGTGCAGAGTATATTGCTGCATATGGGCCTAGGCAGCCGGAGCCCGAAGCATATCTCAGCACCGACAACACGCCATCAACAGCTGCGTCTGCTGCAATGGGCCAAGAATCATCGGAACTGGACACTGGAAGAATGGAAGAAAGTTGCATGGTCCAACGAATCACGTTTTCTGGTCCATCACATCTACGGACGTGTGCGAATATGCCGATTTCCAAAGGAAACCCTGGTTCCCAGATGCAAGTTGTACGGAGACAAAGCGGTGGCGGGAGTATTATGGTGTGGGAAATGTTTACATGGAGCACATTAGGACCCATAATCATCATAAAACAATCACTGACGTCTGTGAGCTAGGGGAACATCTTAGCAGACCAAGTACACTTATTCATGACAACAGTATTTCAGGCGGGGATGGTGTTTACCAACAGGATAGTGCACCATGTCATAAGATTGAATCGCAGGGAGTGGTTCATTCTAGTGGCTTTCAGGCCATGTCTTGGTCTTCAAATTCACCTGATATTAATACAATAGAGCATTTGTGGACCCACCTGGAAAACCAAATTCTTGCCGCCACGCTACCCCCTCGCAATGTGCGGGAATTGCAGGATTAGTTGGTGAAAACATGGTACCATCAGACTACTTATGACTACTTTGTGGACTCAATGCCATGTCGGATGCTACCAGTTTTGAGGGCTTGAGCTTCATAAAGAGTTTGCTTTCTTTTTATTAATTGACTGTTTAATTTATAATTTTAAAATTTCAAACCTGACATTTATACATACACATATGTGTGTATATGTGTGCTTGGATGTATGCATGTATGTCATTTTATCATAACACCTTAACAGATAAATTAAAGAGAAAATGATTAAAATACATGATTGCACCGATCTAGGTTTCTTCAGTGAAGAACAAGAGTGATTTTTAGTGAATAGAAAATGCTATGAAATTTATATCACAAAACATTCAAAAGTGAAATAAAATTAAAGTTATGTCATAATAATCTTCATCCAACTTATTTTTTAGTTCCCGCTATATTCACATCATTTAGTAATTACTAAATACTATAATTTTGCTGTGTAAGTTTTTCCTCAACTGAAAATAGATATACAATAAAAATCACAATATAACACTATCATATTAGCAACAGGTGGTTTTTTTTCTCGTTTTTTCCCAGTAATATAAAAGTAGGAGTCACTCCCCAAAGTCATATAAAGGCCTATTGCAAACGATAGCCAAATAAATGTTATGCATTAAATTAGTAGGTAAGAAAATCAATTCTCATCCTGAGTGACTTCTGAAACTAATATCTGGTTGCTCCTTTGTTTAACAAGCCATTCTGAAGCAAAGGCCATTTTTCATATTTCAGAATACCTCGTTAGCAACAAATTTGGAATTCCCTTTCGATTCCCAATAGCGTCAACCCTTTCGACAAACTCCTTTGCCATTTTCTTGGTATTTTTTTCCCTTCGTCCGATCGACCGAAATTGGCCTCGAGGGGGTGCCAAGCGATGACACGATGAACGGATTAACAAAATAACGGTGGCCCCCGCAAACGAGATTTGGGGAGAGAGTTTGGGCTCGCAAACGGCATTAGAGAGAGAGAAAGTGCAAGCTATCTATTATCTCTCGGAGTGGGATGGAGACAGGGGTTGAAAATTTAGGAAAGGGTTACAACGCCCAATTCTGAATGGATTTGCACAGGTATGCAAAAAAATATTTGTTTCAACCACACATCTGATCTTAATTTGGAATCAAACAATCTCATGATTCGCAAAGAAAGGCTTTGTAAAAGAAAAATTTTCTCTCATCAACCACCTTTTTCTCTGCTTTATTCTATTTGCTATAAACGAATAACCCTTTAATATAAAATATACAGTAAAGTTTATTAGCTTTCAAAAGACTGGTATAAAAATACGCATGAATGAAAAAATGCATGATCGAAATTTTAATCAACTAACATTATTGTAAATTTATGTAAATGTAATAACTTTTAAGGTGCTTTTCTAATAGTGCTATTACACAGAACAACTTTTTGTAACCGACAACTCCTCATTGCTTCTTCTATCTATTTTGAAACTAATTAATTTCATTTTGCTTGTATGACAATTAGAATTTTATCAACTATTGTTTATAAATTGACATGTTTTGATATCCCTTTCACAAAACACAAAATTTTAAACCATGGAAGAAACTTATGTTTTTTAATGCTATTCCCCAGGCATTTCTTGCTGATATTTGACTCTCAGTGCACACAAATACTAGATGTCATTCGGATCTAAAAGTTTCCCAATCATATATTTTAATAGGTTATAACAACTATTCAGGCTAGATAAATACATTTTATCTTTATCTACTGTGGCTATTTTTTAGTTAAAACTATATCCAGTGGTACTGTACTTGGTATACTAATCTTAACAGAACTCTACGGGATTATACTGAGAAAGTTATAGATTAGTTATGATTTGGAGGGGTAAAAATGATATGGCTGAAATATGGGAGACCGCACAACATCAGTAAAAGGTTAAGTAAGATATAATACCCTTAAATTACCATTCTAGATTTCTTTATCCAATGAAGGCCTTAAGGAACAAGTGTCTGGCGGTTTGAATCTTTCTGGCTTGAATGCTTGCAACCACGTGAACTCTTAAAGAGATAAACTCTGGCTTTACCATCCGTAATATGAGTTCAAAAACTTATTCCAGCTTTTGAAATGAGCCAAACATTTTGAGATTTTTTTTATAATTTTATCAAAAACGGTTAGAGGTACATTCAACTGGCTTACCTTCAGGCAAAGGCATATCTCCTTTCTTCAAGAAAGTCCTTTACAAAAACGATATTTTAATATTTGTAGACCTCGGAGTAAAAAATAACCCGCATTAAATCGTTCAGAGTTTTATAATTACAATAAATGACTATTTTATTACTTTTCTACTTAAGGATATTTTAATATGTGTGTGTCGGGTATTATGTCCAAACATTGTTTAACAATACGTTTTCCATTTAGAAATATGTAATAGGAAGTATTTTAAGAAAATATAAACATGTTTATCTCTACATTACAATAATGAGTGTTATAACTTTTTGTCCCAAGTCTTAACTTCTTTTTCATTATAAATTGATATTTTATTTGTCATAATCTTATTTTGTCCAATAATTATTTCTAAGTAAATTGTGCAAGATTAAAACTACTTTTAACGCTGATGGTGCATAACAGAGTTTTGATTAATTAAGATGAAAACAATTACCGAAGTTAATCGTGCTAAAAGGTCAATGATTCCTTAAATGTGAGGGTTAGCTTTAATGTGGGTGAGAACTTTCTCACCCGCATATGAGATATTACGTGCAGAATACAAATATCTCAATACTAGTCGAAGTTAGATGATGTACAATCAACGACGTAATTCAAAAAAGATGTGCGTGACATATCTCAGTATTACATTATATTCAAGTGAAATAATTACAAATTTTATATTATATATTTATCAGTAAGCTCTGAACATTCATAGGTAATCTTAGAAGAAAATTTTTACACGAAGCAAATATATGTATGTTAATTGATATTTTAAAAATTAAGAAACAGTAATATGAGACATATATACGAAGTATAGCATTTGTATCTCATTCAGGTAGCTTTATGTCTTACTTCTTAAGAATTGCCATCCGAGCAATTTAAATACATTGAAGTTAATTAAAATTTCTAAATCTTTTTATGTTTAAGTAATCGTTGAGCATTTTAAAATGCTTTGATATTTTGAAATATCGAGAACTTCAAAATATTCACCGTTTTACTTGATTTTGTCTATTGATATTATGCAGAAAGATATATTCCTACCAGAAATTCATTTCATTGTGACCAAGTGGTTTAGTTTATGTGTTCAAAACATTGAAATGTACGAATTTACTTTACATCTATTCTCAAAATACAATTCAGAAAATGCATTTAAATTTATTTGTCATCGATCACATTGATTCAAATTGTGTTAAAAAAGCGATTTCACTTGTTGATTTATCTGTCAATATTTTAAAACTGTAACAATTTTCTCTTCATTATTCTAAGCCTAGAATAACATTACCAATATTACTCTCGTAGCTGTTTTTTACAATTAGAGATTTCCTGATTTAAATCTTCAAAGTTAGAGTTTAGAGTAAAGTTAGAGAGTCACAATTTTTTTCAACTGCATTCATTTTATAAAATTTTATTCTCATCATATTGGAATATAAAAATTATTTCACCTTAATGCAAAATAAATTTTTTAGTAGTAAAGTATACGAATTTTAAAAGCAGTAGAAAAAATATTTAAATGGACCTATGTAGCACAAAATATTGTGCTACTATTTATATTAAGTACTTATTCAATTATTCATATTCAGTAAAAATATGAAAAAATTTTGAGCTGTGGTAAAAAGAAAAAATGCACAGATTAAAGTAATATTATAAATGAGAAATTTCAAATAGTTAAAAAATATTGAAGTTTTTATAAGCTTTCAAATTCTTACAGGTCGAAAACGTCTTACTTCCCTTAAACTCCGAAAAGAATAAACTTGTAAGAACATAAGTGCTTTCTTGTACAACCTATATATTCTATGTAGAATAGAAAGGTTCTCCAAAACGAAGCATCTATACTGCTCTTTATAAAAAAAAGTTTGTGCTCATTTTATTACTTAAAGTTTACTTAGTTGCGCTAAGGAAATAATAGACATTTTGTAATTATATCTTCTAATTCACCCAATACTAGCTAAAAGAGGTAGTAGGAGATAGTTCTTTAGGTTACTGTACGAGATATTTCAGACTGTAGAGTATCCGAAACAAAAACGCGGGAGGGTATGCACAGGATAAACTAAAAGTAGTGTCGACAACAGCATACTGTGTTAAGGCAAATATAAGTTATAGGGTCGCTTTATTCTCAACTCCTCGAAAAAGGCAGTCACGTCGATACGGCTCGAGAAGTCCAGTGGCTCCCCAAGCATCACAAAGTCCAGCGGAGAAATAGCCGCTTGATCACGAAGTTTACGCAAGAGATTAAGGGCCTCAACCCCCCGCTCTATTGTCCCGTATCTTGCTGGGGCCAGGGCCCCCCTTCCGCATTGTCTCTGTTTGTTCAGGTGGCTGATTAGGAGGGGGTTTCTGCTCTCTCTCCCATCCTAGTGTTCTTGAAGTGTTCTTTTCCCGCGCTGGAACAGCATGTTCGGTGTTAAGAACGGTTTTTGTCTTCATCCTTCTCCATTTCATCGGAGAGAATGTAGATTGTTTAGGGCGAAAAATCGTAAAGGTAGGTGGGAGGAGATGGGGAATTGCAAATAGGCTTTATTTAATATGGGAGGAAACAGATGAGTAGTTGGAGATAGATTTCTTCTTTTAACGAACCCACTTTTTCTAATTTTTTTAACAGATCGGCAATGAAAGAAATTTTTAAAAATAAAATTCCGCAACAAGTTTATTGCTTATTAATTGATGAAATGTTTTACAGTTGAACTTCGATAACTCGACTTCCTATAAGTCGAATAATCCGCTAACTCGAACTTTTAATCAAGTCCCGAATCATTTCTATAGTTTTCTATAAAAAAAAACTGTCTCGATAACTCGAAGTGAACATCTTCTAAGTCGAAGTTTTTGTGATAGATTTCCCCGGTACAAAAACACAATTCTGTTCAAAACTTCGAATGTCAGTCTATTCTTGACCACCGAGAACGTAGGTTCGCGAAGGTCACGAGCAAGCACAGGACGCTATTCACATCTTACAACAATATCTGGAGACCACAGAAGGTACAGACAACACCCTATTTAACTGTGTTAAAAAATTAGGTAATTTTGTGAATGCCAACAACCTTAAAAATAATTGCTTTTTTCAAATGAGATTTACATGGTATGTATAATAATTAATATGTAATGAGGCCAAATTTCTTGAGTTTCAATAAACCTTCTTCTTGTGTTGTTTACATAGGCTATTAAAAAGTTGAAATGCGAACAAATATAGCATTATGGCACATTTCAAACCATTTAAACCATGTCGACCCATCTTAAGTGCCAGTTAAGAGGAATGGTAGGTAACTTTAATAATTCGAACTTCGGATAAGTCGAATATTTTTGGGGGTCCCCTGGGACTTCGAGTTATCGAAGTTCGACTGTATATATTATCACATAATTCCATTGTCGCCGAATTTAATGTGATATAGGAGTTGACGGTAAACTGCAATGAAGGTTTACCAATACGAACAATATCAAGGCCTAATCTTATTTTCGGACTTAAATATTAAAATAAATTCTCCAGTTTTTAACCAGCTTCTACCTTGGGAATGCGATACCGCTTGTCTACATAATAACAAGGGGCATAATTTTCAATCAGCTTGTGGGTTCGAATTCTGATGCTAACAAGGATATTTGTAGAATCTGACTTAAAGAGGGTCTAATAAGTTTCCCAGAAGATAAAATAGATATCACAGACCTACAAACGTCCGAATGATTTTCGGGGAGTTTTCAGCGACATAGATGGGTACATCTTTATCTTGAAGTTCCATAGGCAAGGAAAGATAAACAATTATTAAAGTTTTCTTAAATATAAAAAGAATTTTTCAATCTTATTCAACTGCTTATATTTACATTTTCTTTTACAAAATATTGAACTTCAAGAGCTTTAAAATCAATAGAATTTAGATAAACGAAATCTATTGAATTATTAATGGTAAAAATGATTTAAAACTATATTGGGTTTTAAATTTATTATTTTATATATTTATTTTTTAAATTATAAAAAATAACAAATAAATAAGCAACATGCTAGTTAATATTTTAGATTAAGCTTTATTAGCTATTAGGCGTTAACAGGGGCTTAGCGAAGAAGGGGGATGCGAGGGTTGTAAACCTCCCCCCCCCTAAAGATTGCTGCTTTAATTTTGAGATATGAATCGAGGGGAGAGAGCCCCCACACTCCCCTTTCCATGGAAAATTTCTCGCTACACCTGTGGGCAATAAACTTAGTTTTCTATTGCTGTTAAAATTTCTAAAACAATTTCTTAAGTTTATGTATAAAATAAAACTTAAAATAATTTCTAGAGCTTTACGTATCTAGAATTATCTTCTAAGTGAGATAAATGTATACATAATTCTGCGCTTTACAGTACAGTAGAACCTCGATTAACCGAGGTTTCTGTTAACCGAGTCAATAATAAAGTCTAATTTTTTTTTCTCCTTTCCAAAATGAGCTTGGAAAAATTATACACATTTTAGTTCATTGTCCGTGTTACAGGCACTTCTTTCCCACAAAAGCACTCAACTTCCAAGAAATATTACACCCTTTTTAAATCTTTTTTGCATAACATAAGTTCATGTATGTTTATTTTTTAAAGAACGTTCTATTGTTTTTTACTTTAAAAGTTAGTTAAATTCGCAAGCACGGAAGGTTTTTATACATGGTTTCTTTTAACCCCTTCCGGTAAAATGACGAGTCTAGCTCGTCATTAGTTTTTCATTCCATACCGCACAATGACGAGCTACACTCGTCATGCGATTAAAGTTACTGTTAAATATGATAATTAATTTAGTTTGAAATTTCTAGTGTACTGAATTTGGCAACACTTTTATCACTTGTGAAAATCACAAGTCACTATTGCATATTGTTTACTTAGAATTTCTTGGTACAAGTCATTGCCAAATTAATGAGTCAGAATAAAAGAAAACCTCCTAAGAAATGCCGTGTGTGTTACAAGAATCAAATTAAAAGTGAGACTACTTGGCGGTGTAAACAATTAAGAATTCCTTTGCACTTTGTTTTGAAAAGTACCACTAGCTTGAAGACTATTATCTGTATACCTTATTAATGTTTTGCTTCGATATTTTCTTAATTTTACTGTTTCTGATATTATTTAACACTATGTAAAAAGTGGATTTTAATTAAAAATATGTAAGAATTGTAAAATGAAACAAGTTTTTTAAATAAAAATTAAATGGTTATTTCATGCACAGTTTTTCATTATTAAATCATACCGGAAGGGGTTAACCGAGATTTCCGATATCCGAGCTAGTAGTGGTCCCAATTAGCTCGGTTAATCGAGGTTCTACTGTATATTAGAAGAACGATAACAAAGTAAAACAATTCATGGAAAAGACTGACTGCGAAATAAAGTCGAAGCTCAACCATAACTAGATAGACAGATAAGATTTAAAATATGTTTGCAATAGAAGCATAATTTAAAAAGCAGTCTAAAGAAGCATGACATTATGACCGATCGAAAGACAGGAAAACGAAAGATAAAAAAAAATAAAGCTACCATTACTGTTTTTAACTTACATGAACTGTTACGAAATAGAATGGAAAAAATAAAGAACAAAAAAAAAATATAATAATAAATAACGTATGGCGAAATATGTATTAAAAAAAATGGAAAGATCCACAAAAGAGCAGGAGAACCCGAAATCGATTTTTTTCCAATCTGCTTTAAGTGATATAAAATCACCATTATATAAAGCAGTCGGGGTGGCTTACTGCGCACACTCAAACATTCATTCTCTTCTGGACTTTCTAATATTCATTGTGGTCGAAATTTCTGCTTCTCTTTTGTGTACCCCGGCCAAATCTTTTCCTCTGCCACTGAGAAAAAGAGAGAGAGAGAGAGCTGGAGAACTCCGGCGACCATCAAATCGTCTTTAATGGAAAGTTCAGGTTCGATAAGAAGATGCGCCCCCCCCCTCGTTCCCCCATCTCTTCTCGAGTTCTTATTCGAACAAAATCGCATTCAAGCACCCCCTGTCCCTCCTTCAACCTTAAATCCGAATGACTAACATCGGAAAACTACTTGGTTAGCGGGTAACGCTCCGATGGTTTTGTTACGGGGAAAAAAGGTCTTTTTACTCTGTGTGTAAGGGGGGATTATAAGAGGCAGAACGCATTTGCCGTCTTATTTTCCCTGGAATATCGACTGGGGATAGATCTAAAATAAAAGGGAGGCGATTCAGAAATATTCCATTCCATTCGCTCGTTAATATTTCTATCCCCCCCCCCACACACACACGCACTCACTCTTTTCTTTTTCGGCCATTATGCAACAGAATGGCTTCAAATGTGGCAGTACTCGATTGTTCAGAATCGGAGAGAGAGCCTTGGAACCTTGGAAAGAAATAAAGATTGAATAGCAGTTTCATTTAAATGGGAATAAATAGGAAGATTAATAAGCATCACCTCCTGATATTTATTTTATTTTGATTTATTCCTTCCTCATATTCCTCATTCATTCAATGAAAAAAAAATATCTTGTCTTAGATATGCATGTAATGGGCAATTTAGCCCATCACAAAGTTAAAATAATTCACATTGGCTTGGGTGCAGTTGTAAGTAAAAGTTTAGCTAATGGGAAAAGAGAAATGGAGTTTATTGTATCATCATCCCCCGAAGATTTCTGGGGAGGGGGGATACCCGTATGTAAAAATTTATAAGTTTGTGAGCCAGCCAATCAGGGTTATTAAAGGTTAATCACTTGGGAGACGCTTAATGACGTGGGAAAGCAAAACTAATTATATAAAGCGTTATATAAGAAGAGCAAGGTTAGCGAGAATTAATTTTGGTGTTTTCAGAATCGCCAAATTGATAGAAACAACAAAAGACACCAATATATTTACTCTCAAAATAACTTTTGAAATGTACATATTAGAAGCTAAATTTTTATATCAAATTGAAAATAATTATCTTTTCAATCTGTAAACCTAAAGCATTGGTAACTTTCTGTAATTCAATCTGTAATTTAATCTATAACTTTAAAGGTATCTAACATTTATTTTTTTAATTAAAATGTTTTAAGAAATTGAAAATTTAAAAATTATCATTTATCAGGTTGAAAAATGAAATATATCGTTCGTATTCATGTAATTGAAGTTTACATAATCAAAAGATAAAAACTAGTTAATAAAAAAATATCAGTTTCTAATTTACAAATTTAAAAATTGCTGTGTTGGTAAGTAAACACCTACCTTTCTCACTTGATAATTTTAAACTAAATGACTTTATAAACTTTGACCCTATAAACTATGACTATATGACCCTATATGACTTTATAAAATTTCACCCTAAAAATAATGGATCATTCATTTTATATTGAATCAAAAGTAAGCTGTGATAGTGAAAACAGCTAAAACAGGTATTATATGCCCCAAAATTTCATTTGAAATAATAATAATAAAATAAAGTTTACATTACACTTCAAATTGCATTAAAGTTGCATTTCACATATATTTTTCTTTATCTATCTCTTATAAGTTTAAAATGGACTGCAATTTACGCAAAAAGTCAATATAATTTCCTCAGTGAGATTTAATAAGAATTTATTTATTGTTCAAATCCTACAATTCTAATACAGTATGTTCAAGGAATTTCTAATAGATGGCAATAGTAAGTTTACATTTCATGACAGAATTTGGTTTACCCCTCAATAAGTCTCAAACGATTGTTTCTAATACATAAACTTTGTATTAGTGAATAGAGAGGCCAAGAAGTATCATTTTCACAAACTTACTTCAAATTCATTATGGAAAGACAATTTTTGTGCAAGAAACATTACAATATTTAATAAATATGCAATTTGATTATTGTATATATATTTTATGAATAAAATTTTTATATTTTTTGTATTATAAATTGAAAAAAAAAATTCTGTACTTCAAATACGCATTTTACACCTCCTGAGTAAATACTTTTTAAAAAGTTGTGTGATACTAATGGTGAGTTTTTTAATCCTAATAATTGTAACGTTAAAATGTAGTAGATTTTAATAATCATTCGTATTTTTATATTATCAATTGAAAAAAAAAATTTCCGCACTTGAAATACGCATTCTACAACTGAGTAAATACTTTTTAAAATGGAGTTGCGTGATACAAATGGTTAGTTTATTAATCCTAATAATTGTAGTAGATTTTATATAATCATTGATATTACCAGAACAGCGTGCGAACACTACCATAATGCGCGCGCAAGGTGACACGTGCCAGATACCTTTATTTCCCACGCTTCCCACGAGCCAACCTGCCTTTGAACCCCTCGCGGGTATTGTAAAGATCTTTCTGTCAGAATTACGGTCCAATTAGCCGCTAAATGCTGCTCTCCCATTAAAAGACCTATCTCCTCCCCCCTTTCCCTTGGTAGGTCAGGAGTGACCACTGAGCCCCGGGGAGACACGAGATCCATTACTGAGGTTCAATTAATTCGTCGGACCTGACCAAAGCCTCGGCCGAAAATCGTTCCTTTCCGATGTTTTTAGGTGATTTTCAAACAGTGGTAAGAGTAGTACTAAATGCGGAACGTTCCCGAAGAAGGAAAAAGAATCAAGTAAACTGGATTCTGACGTTTGTGTTTACGGTGCTTGCATCATAAAGAGGAGACTTTTACTGTTAAAGCTACCATCACTGGACAGATCAGTTTTTTTTCCTCCTTTTTCAGAAACGCTCTAATTCACAGGGTGTTGTTAAATCAACGAGATGTAATAAATTTTGTTACGTAATTTTATCTTCGTTACCCTCATTGACAGCTTACAATGAAAACTCATGAAATGGGGAGAAAATAAATTAACATCTAGAGAGAGAGAACAAAAAAAACTGATGTTTTTCTTAAATAAAAGATGCCAATTAGAGTTATGTAGGCCAAAAAATGCACTAATTACACAAAACAGGAAAATTCCTATCAGAAAATAATGCTTTATTAAAAAAGAAAATGTTTTATATTATATTTTATTTTGATATATTTAAAAACTTTTTTGATATCATTTGTTCACAAAAAATAATAAATTTTGAATAATTTTTTTAAGCAGATATCTTTTCTTCTGATAGTTATACTTTGTTCAGGTAAATGCTTTAGAACCTTCTATTTTACAGCTAACACGAGCTGATTTAATATTTCATTCAGCTTTTGCATTTTTATCCTAAAATTCAATGTATTCAAAATTAATAAAAGAATGTCTTATTCAACGTCTATCTACAGAGGTGAGATTATTAATACTAGATTGCCCGAGATTTCTTGTATACCTATATTGCCCAAAAACAGTCAAAATGACTGCATTGTGAAAAAATAACAAATATGTAAAGAAATTTGTTTAAAATTAATTTTTAATATTATATAATAAAGGAGGGCGGAAGTAACTACAATTATTCATAAACCCATTTATATGTTATAGAAAAAGTCACCAAATTCTAAGAAATTGTGTCATTATATTTCATAATTGTTTTTCTAATTGAAATTAAAAAACAGTCAAAATGACTGACTTGGGCAATCTAGTGTTAAAGTTTCTGTTTTAAAAAAATTAGCAAAGCTATTAATTAAGAAAATTTACTATCAACAGTTCAGAAAAAATGTCATCACTTATTTATATTGTATAACAATTTAACATAAACTCTTAAAAATGGAATGTAGTAAATATTTTAGAAACATGATACTAATAACAAAGAATTTATGAAAATACGTTGCCCAGTGATTTCTAAATGGAATGACATGTCAACTGTAAAATACTTGTAAAGTGCGAGCCGCGGTAGCTCAGTCGGCAATGGCAACGATCTCGTAACTGAGAGGTTGAGGGTTCGGAACCCGAACCGACCTAAGATTCACCATGTTCGCTAATGGGGACTGGGGACCGTAAAATAGGTTCGTGGCCACAATATCGTCCATGTTCTCAATCAATACCTCTGGGGGTGGAAGGCCAAGCCTATGGGTCTTCTGCTAGGTCCCTGCTTCAAAATTACGAGGACCCACTTGAGCATAAATCGTACTTTGACCCTTCAGGTGCTCATTGAAACGAAAGACGGACCCCTTCGCCTTAAATCGAGTAGCTACCGGCTCATATTGAGCTTGGTTTGACCAAGTGGCATAAGACAACAGCAACAACTTGTAAATTGCACACAGATTTTGAATTTATTCATATATATTTATCAATTTACTTGCGAATATTGGTCGGTGAACCATTTATCAACAAAATATCTTCCAATTTTAATCGAACTTTTCTAAAATAATGAAACAACTACTAAGCCATTTTTTTAACCTATATTCATTCTAAGATCTTCCGGGTATTGTATGTGCAACAATAACCACAAGAACCATAGTATTTGGCAATTAGGCTATTCTTGTAACTCTAAGGATGAAAGAAAAGAGCAAATCTACCCCAAACATAAAAATTGAAACTTCATGAGGGCTAAATATCCTCTTATCATCTTAAGAAGGGACCCTAAAAAAGAGAACAAAGAGTCCATAAACCAGCGTTAAATTCGATTGCTGTGAATGGTGCCAAACACCCCGAAAGGAGAGAGGATTATAAACATCTCCTCGAAGTCAAGTACAAAACACATGTTTCATCCCCCGGAACGCTTTGTGTTCTTGTTGGCGTCGTACTTACACAATTACGGCTCCATACAAGCATCGGGAAGAGATGTCCACATTACCGGACAAACAGCTGACGGCAAGCGACAATGACGACAATGCAATTACTTGATTGGATTCCTTCAAACTTACATCACTCTAAAAATACCTGAAGTACATTTGGACGCTGGGAGGAGAGAGAAGGGCGCTTCTTCTTATTCTTCATCTTCTCTTCTTTTGTGAGCTATCTTTCGGCTCTTCCTCCGTAATGCCTAGTGACAGCGACTGATTGCTGTAAAAGGCTACAGACTCGTAACTAAAGAGAGGTGAGAAAAATGACATGTGCCGGCAAAGTGACATTTTTCGATGAATGTACACTTCTAAAGTCTCCAGGCTTTTTTTCCCCTTGTATCGAGTAATAGTAATTATGCTTCTAAAGCTATTAAGGCGCCATGTATTTTAACTTTCAAGTACATAGAAAACTCTGAATTTCTGTTCCTCACAACGAGGTTAGAGGAGGGAAAAAAAAAAAAAAAAAAAAAAAAAATGATTTATGACAATTTATTTTAAGACCAAAACTAAATTTAAAAAGAATACATTGCGTTAACATAACCATTGTAGGATGTATTTGTGAATTAAATATAATGAAACTTGTCTAAAACTTGACATTATATAAGAGATCTTATAGAGATTTTTGTGAGCACATATTTTGTGGGTACAACGGTAATAACAAAGAGGTTTAAATCGCAAATAACCTCTAGTTACTTAATTTACAAAGCCCTTCTAGTTATCTATTCATGTATATTTAACCAATCTTGCCCACCTGCAAGTGAAGGAAGCTTCCACACATATTTCAAGTATTTATCCACAGCTGTTTATTTTCTGCACTTCTACAAATGGCTTTACAAAAATTATAAAAATCCGAAACCTACAAAAGAAAGTTACTAAGAGCAAGATTAAAGAAAAATGCATATAAGTATTTTCGATATTAAATTGAAAAAAAAATCAGCGAGTATCAAGTCAGTTTGGTTTGGTTTTTAGTGCTACGGTCTCCTTTTTTGCAACACGAAGGCTAATGAGATCCGGACGTACAGCCGATTCCAAACGGCTACGAAAATCCATGCTACTGTGGGATTCGAACCCACGAACTCCGGTACCGAAAGCCAACACCCTAGCCAATCTGCCATTGTTTGGCCGAGTATCAAGTCGTATTTGAAGATTAAGTATATTAAACTTCTATACACAAGTAAAAGAACATAACAGGTCATCGGAAGAAATATACATCGCTATATCCCTTCTGATAAAGAATAAGTTAAATCACAAACTTAAAAATAAAAGATAAATAAAATGCAAATTAATAAAATTTTTAAAGTTAGTCAAACTTTGTTCAAACTTTATTATAAATATTATTCAAACTTTGTGGTATATTAGACCTGAATCACGAGATTGCTTAATTGTTTCAGGTCTTCTTTGATCAACAGATCATAAGATCAATTGAATAGCAGTTCTCCTGCTAGTTAGTCGATTTTGATTGCTACAGACGCCTACTCGAACCCATAAACTCTAGTTCCGAATCGTAAAAACTATTTTGGTATTATTTATTCCCCACACTATAAAAAGATAAAGTAAACGCTTCATTTAAGGACTATATTCAAATAAATTAAAGCCTACTAAACCTAAAACTATCATTTTGTTTAACGGGAACTAAAAGATTGTATATCAAAAAGAGATATTTTCAACTAGCATATAGCCCGTCACATGACGGGATTAGTACAATTTTTAATTTCCCACAATTGTAAAGTACCCTATGAGACAAGTAAAAAAAATGGTTTGTTTTATGGCTGAGAATTATCTGGTACACGCTCAATAAATTATTAATAAATTGTTTATCGTCATACTCCTCTAAAGTCTCCCGATACTGCAAATGCAGTTTAGAATCACGCTGAATTCATTTTGTCAAACCGAGTTCGTATGTATTAAAATCAAACGCACAAACGAACAAACTTCTTAATTTTCAAAGATATATAACTTAAACAATAGATATTTATTTTTCCGTTAAATAAACTCCTAGACTTTTATGAAAAGAACTTGTTGTTAACACCGGTCACAAAACTTTCATTGCAACAAAAATTAATCGACGATTAAATTTAAAATTATCACATACGTACCTAATCTATTATTTAAACCAAATATAAAAGATCATTACTTACGTAATATCTAAGTTCGGTGATAAAACGTATGAAAATAATGCAGGCGATATTTAAATAATTTAAAATAAGAAATGACTAAATGCGATAGTTAAAGGAATGACGTCATAATGTTAGAAAAAATGTTATTTTTACCTATTTATTATGTGATAAATTGATAAATTTAATCGCCTGCTCCTAACCGGGAAAAATAGGGCTTGAAATAATGGCATTAAACACTCGAAAAGGGGGGAAGGGGTGGATTTCGAACGTTGCTAACCCTAACTCAACAAAAATCCAATATGGATGCTTCTATCCATTCCAGGTACAACTGATTCATAAATTCGAGAACAAACGGACAGATAATTTGGGCTATTATTATATAGGGGATAAATCATTTTTTTATTTAGTGGTACAACAGGAAAATACACTTTAATGCATAAAAATGTAGAGGTCAATTTAAAAAATTAAACTTTTTCACATTTTTATTACATGGATATTGAATTTTATATATTCTTTATTTTGCTAGCTAACAAAAAATTTCAAAGTTCTACAAGTTATCTTCAAGGTACACGTAAGAAAAATAGCTTTTAATAAAATTCCATTCAACATTATGCTGAATCCAGAGTCAATTTGGAACAGAAAACAAGTATAAAGTAGTTTTTGCTCAATATCAAAGATTACGTAACAATTTATTATTCAGTAACATGTATTATGCGAACATAATCTGACGTGAATACGACAGAAATACGCAGCTAAACAATAACAAAAATTGGCCAGAAAAAAAAAATCAGTTAAGGATTTACTTTTGGTCAGTTTTATTCAGCTTTTTATTTAGTATGGGATTGTTCCTCTTATTTGACTGGGAACAATGAATGCGAAAAAAAAAAAGAAGAGAAGAATTGTGTGCTGAGAGACGATCCTGAAGGAAACTAGAAACAGAAACGGAGATGAAAATAAAAATTCTTGAAAATATGACAAGATTCACCTTGTGGGTCATCCAGTAACATCCAGTCTCAAGAGAACAGCGACTGTTATCCACACTCCACCCCCGCGAATGGACTAAGTGGAGAGTGGACAAAAGGTCAACGGCAATCCATCAAGAGCGGCATCATCGTTCGACAACGGCTACACATTCGAACAGTCGGGACTTCAGAAAAGGCAAATATATAAAAACAGTACGGCTTCTCCTGGAGTAATTGCTTCCAAATGTGATAAATAACTAAGTTCTGTGTCACTCAGTATTGCTTATTTAATAAATTATAAATAGAATGATAAATATAATTCTAATAGCAATAAGTTGGCAGTAGCTTGTCTTAATTTTTAATTTGTTGTTTAATTTAGGTGACAGTGGGTTTTCAAATGGACGAAATTTAATGGATTTTAGTATTTAATCTGATTGAATTGTGAAGCATAACTAAGAGTAAAAACCAAAATGAGTGCTTAAATAAAAATTATCAAGGAATAAAATTATTACAATAATATTCAATAAATACATCAGGGATGGTGCCTCGAGTAATTGCTTCAAAATGTGATAAATAACTAAGTTCTGTGCCATTCAGTATTGCTTATTTAATAAATTATAAATAGAATTCTCATAGGGATAAGTTAGTAGTAGCTTGTCTTAATTTCTAATTCGTAATTTAATGGATTTTAATATTCAGTCTGATTGAATTATGAAACATAACTAAGAGTAAAAGCAAAATGAGTGTTTGAATATCCGTAATTCTATACGGAATAAAAATTGTTACAACAATATTCAATAAATACACCAGTGGTCGTGCCTGGAGTAATTGCTTCAAAATGTGATAAATTACAAAGTTCCGTGTCATTCAGTATTGCTGATTTAATAAATTATAAATAGAATGATAAATAGAATTCTTATAGTGATAAGTTGTTAGTAGCTTGTCTTAATTTTTAATTCGTAAATTAATGGATTTTAATATTCAGTCTGATTGAATTGTGAAACATATGTAAAAGTAAAAAGCAAAAGTGTTTTAGTATCCGTAATTCTACAAGAAATAAAATTATTACAATAATATTCAATAAATACATCACGGGTGGTGTTTGGAGTAATTGCTTCAAAATGGGATAAATAACAAAGTTCTGTGTCATTCAGTATTGATTATTTAATAAATTATAAATAGAACGATAAATAGAATTCTCATAGCGATAAGTTAGTAGTAGATTGTCTTAATTTATAATTGTCTTAATTTTTAATTCGTAGTTTAATAGATTTTAATATTAAGTCTGATTGAATTGCGAAACATAACTAAGAGTAAAAAGCAAAATGAGTGTTTTAGTATTCGTAATTCAATAAGGAATAAAATTATTACAATAATACTCAATAAATACATCAGGGGTGGTGCCTCGAGTAATTGCTTCAAAATGGATAGAAAACTAAGTTCTGTGTCATTCAATATTGCTTATTTAATAAATTAAAATTTAATTCTCATAGCGATAAGTTAGTAGTATCTTGTCTAATTTATAATTGTCTTGATTTTTAATTCATAATTTAATGAATTTTAATATTCAATCGGATTGAATTGTGAAACGTAATTAAGAGTAAAAATCAGAATGAGTGTTTGAATACCCGTATTTCTATAAGGAATAAAATTATTACAACAATATTCGATAAATACATCAGGGGTGGTGCCTGCAGTAATTGCATCAAAATGTAATAAATAACAATGTTCTGAGTCATTCCGTATTGTTTATTTAATAAATTATAAATAGAAGGATAAATAGAATTCTCAAAGCGATAAATTGGTAGTAGCTTGTCTTAATTTATAATTGTCTTAATTTTTAATTCGTAATTTAATGGATTTTAATATTCAATCTGATTGAATTGTGAAACGTAACTAAGAGTAAAAAGCAAAATGAGTGTTTTAGTATCCGTAATTCTATAAGGAATAAAATTATTACAATAATATTCAATAAATACATCAGGGGTGGTGCTTTGGCCGAACAAATCAGACCTTATTTCTAGGATGTCACTTCGCCTCAAATTAGCAAAATACTTTATTAGTAAATAAACTGTAAAATATATTTTACAAAGTATAACATACATTTGTTTCTTTTGATAGGATTTTCACTGACCTGTTATAAAAAGAAAAACGGCAATTCCATTGTATATTTGTACTATATAATATGAAGGGGGATAAGAACGTACAAGAGTGTTTCATTTAGGTTTAAGTTTGGGTTTGATTTAGTTTGGAGAGCTACAGTCTACTGTTTTCCCACACAAGTGATAATGAGACAGATACCTATGGCCAATTCCAAACGCGTACGAATTTCACTGCCAGTATTGAGAATAGAACCTACGAACTCCGGTAACAAGCAAGCTCGAACTCCGGTAAGAGCAACACCCTAGTGTTTCGGCCATTATACAGCTTGTTTCGTTTAGACATTTGATAATGATATAAATAAGTGATCGGTGGTGTTTATATGCTGTTTTAAAAAAAAATTACGAATCCTGTGGAAAAATTTTATAGTAATTTTGTCATAGGTAAAAAATTAGATATTTTTTTTAAACTGGGGTTGCAAATTTTCTTGAACCGGGCATAAATACATTTATTACTGATAATTACTTTAATATTTTTAAATAAGAACTTGTTTTTTTTATGAACATTTGAAACATTCCAGGTATATTTGTAACCGTCATATGCTTTTGAAATGTATGAATTATTTACTTTATGGCAAAAGTGAAGCGAAGAGGAAAGATGTGGACGTTGTAACCCTCCAAAAAAGATTATAGTATACATACATTATATTTTTAATAGTTACTGTATTAATTTTCAGATATAAGTTGAGAGAGAAGAACCTCCCTCCATAGAAAATTTGTCACTACGTCCCAGCCTTATGGGAATGAATAAAGTACGAAAAAAAAACTATTATGGATATTTTGTAAAAGAAAGTAGATATGTCTAATATTATTTCACTTATCTCTGAGTATTTTCCATGAATTCATTTGCTAGCAACTATGTTTTATTTTCAAATCTCAGGGGTATTCCATTAATAAAAATGACTTTTTACTTAAAAGAATGCGCATGGCACATCTTTAATTAAAGTATTTTTGAAACAATGAGTAACAATTTTTTAAAATAATATTGTCTCTCGAAATTTTAATTAATTTTACCTAAATATTTACTAATAACATATTGCATTTTCATACATATTGATTAAAAACAAAATAAATCAATTTAAAAAGTCTTATTTCCTTAAAAGGATATTATAATAAAATGCAAAGTCTTGAGTATATACAGTTTAAATGACTTAAAATGTATAATAAATTACTTTGGCAGGTTAATGATGGTTAACTATTATTAACACTATCAGATTTATTTATTATATAAAGATTCACACATAATACTCGAAGCAATAAAATAAATCCCCATTAACAGTATCACTAATTCGACCAAAAGTTCTTGCACCAATGTGTATGATAAAGTTTCAGATTTATTGAAATATTCACAGACCGGAAGCAATATAAGTCATCCATTAGGGGCTTCAATACTTGATAATCGAAGAGGTAGGCTGCTGACAGCCAAAACGAAATTAGTGAATTCGATCCCTAATGTTTACAGAGGATACATATAACCCTGGAATTGACTGAAAGCTATAAATCTCAGACCAATAAGACTCAATTAGCAACGCATTACCATATCGCTACCAACCAACCAACTATTGTCATAAGGATATTGCAACCCATGCCAGCATTATGTCATTAACTTTCCTCTTTTATTGGGAAATTTGCAGCTTTCCTTTTTTCTTTTGAGTTTCTTTCTCTGCTTATTCGGGTGATAATTTACTTGAGCTTTGAACAGACAATACGCTTTATAAGTTATTTTTTCCTCCTTCTCAAACATATATCTCTCATACATATGTATATGTATATATATATATGTATATATATATGTATATGTATATATATATGTATATGTATATATATGTATATGTATATATATATGTATATATATATGTATATGTATATATATATATGTATATATATATGTATATGTATATATATGTATATGTATATATATGTATATGTATATATATGTATATATATATATATATATATGTATATATATATGTATATATATATATATATATATATATATATATATATATATATGTATATATATATATGTATGTGTATATATATATATATATATATATATATATATATATATATATACATATATATATATACATATATATATATACATATATATATATATATATGTATATATATAT
>CM063504.1:123835368-123880368 GCA_032207245.1 Pardosa pseudoannulata | reverse complement strand
GAGAAAGGTAAAATATATGAGGGCCCCCATATGAAACTTTGGCCCGGGGCCCGCAGGGTTATAAATTGGGCCCTGGGTACTCGAGTCCTCCTCCTCCAATGGCGGCCTTTGCCCGTAACTTTAACAATTAGTGAAACATTATCATTGCTAATGGAGAAAAAAAAACTTAACTGTCATTTAATTAATGGTAGCATCAGATTAAAAATAATTTCAGATACAATACTCTAGTAACTTCATTTAATTCTCAATGGTTTGAGCAAATCAGATTCAATAAAATAACTTTCATGACAATAGAACTCATGGAGAAAAAACTAAACTGTCATGTTATAATTTTAGCAAATCAGATTCAATAAATAATTTCAGACTGACAATAGAAATCTGGAGAAAAAAACTTAACTTTTTTAATTAATTTTGAGCAAATCAGATTCAATAATATTTTAAATGACTAGAAACTCATGGAGAGAAAATGTAATTTTTTAATTAATGGTTTTAAAATCAGATTAAAAAAATAATTTCAGAACTGACAATAGAACTCTGAAAAAAATAGAAAGGTCATGTTAATTATTTTAAAATCAGATTAATAAATAACTTTCAGAACTGACAATAGAACTCTAGAAAAAAACTAAAATTTTAATTAATTTAAATAATTAATAAAATAATTTAAACAATAGATCAAAAAAATGTAGATGTTTTAAATGGTTTAGAATCAGATAAAATAATATAACTTTCACTACAATAGAAACAAGAAAACTGTAACTGTCTTTATTATGGTTTAAATAATAAAAATAACTTTCAGAACTGAAAATGGGGAGAAAAAACGGAGACTGTCATTTAATTCCCAATTTTGAGCAATCAGATTAAAAAATAACTTTCAGAACTGACAATAGAAACTCACGGAGAAAAAACTGTAGACTGTCATGTTAATTCCCAATGATTTGACCAAATCAGATTCAATAAAATAACTTTCAGAACTGACAATAGAAACTCACGGAGAAAAAACTGTAGACTGTCATGTTAATTCCCAATGGTTGGAGCAAATCAGATTCAATAATATAATTTTCAGTACTGACAATATAAACTCATAGAGAGAAAAACTGTAGACTGTCCTGTTAATTCCCAATGGTTTGAGCGAATAAAATTCAATAAAATAACTTTCAGAACTGACAATAGAAACTCACGGAGAAAAAACTGTAGACTGCCATATTAATTCCCAATGGTTTGAGCAAATCAGATTCAATAAAATAACTTTCAGAACTGGCAATAGAAACTCACGGAGAAAAAACTGTAGACTGGCATGTTAATTCCCAATGGTTTGAGCAAATCAGATTCAATAAAATAACTTTCAGAACTGACAATAGAAACTCCTGGAGAAAAAACTTTAGACTGTCCTGTTAATTCCCAATGGTTTGAGCAAATCAGATTCAATAAAATAACTTTCAGAACTGACAACAGAAACTCATAATAAAATGTAGATTCTTTAATTCCCAATGTTAAATCAGATTCAATAATATAACTTTCAGAACTGACAATAAAACTCATAGAGAAAAAAAACTGTAGACTGGCATGTTAATTCTCAATGGTTTCAGCAAATCAGATTCAATAAAATAACTTTCAGAACTGACAATAGAAACTCATGGAGAAAAAATGTAGACTGTTGTTAATTAATGGTTTGAGCATCAGATTCAATTATTTTCAGAACTGACAATAGAAACTCATGGAGAAAAAAAAATTGTAGACTGTCCTGTTAATTCCAATGTTTAGCAAATCAGATTCAATAAAAACTATTTCAGAACTGACAAAAGAAACTCATCAGATAATGTAGAACAATCTTTAATTTGGAATGCACAAAAATATTTTGTAATATAACGAAAGTAATTTGAGCAAAAATAAATTTGTTTTTTTTCATTGATAATTGTTAAGAATGATTCGTGAATTACTAACACCTCAAAACACTAAAAGCGAAATAAAACTCCTTCATTCAGTCTTTTATTATGTGATTTTATAATGTAAAAAAGAGATTTGGTTTTTTGATTTAATGAGTTACAGTCATTTTTTTTTCTACACAAGATCTAATGAGGTAGGATCTACTCCTTTGAGCTGATTCCGAGTGGTCACGAGCACTGATCTTTTAATTGGTGAATAGCACAGAAATATTTTACTAAAAATAACGAAGTAAATTGGTCATATTTTACAAACGTCTCACTCCTAATTGTTAAACGATTGAAAGAAGCTATGATGGATTATGAACATCCATGTAGAACACAGCTGTACAACTGCATTCTGACCTCCTTGCCATTAGGTATCGTCGCATCAATTGACGCCTAGACGACAGTTAGGGCAAAATGAAATTTGATACTTTTTTCTCATTGATTGATTGGTTAAGAATTATTTGCAATTACTAACACCTTAAAGCACTAAAAACGAAATAAATCTTTTTCATTCTGTGTTTTATTATGTGATTTTACAATGTAAAATAGAGATTTGGTTTTTTGATTTAATGAGTTACAGTCATTCGTTTTCTACACAAGAGCTAATGAGGTAGGATCTACTTCTTTGAGCTGATTCAAAGCGGTCACGGGCATTGATCTTTTCATTGGTGAATAGCACAGAAATATTTTGCTGAAGTAATTTGATAGTCATGAAAATAAATTGGTTACATTTTACGAACGCCTCACCCCTAATTGTTAAACGATTGAAAGAAGCTATGATCGATTATGAACATCCATGTAGAACACAGCTGTACAACTGCATTCTGACCTCCTTGTCATTAGGTATCGTCACATCAATTGACGCCTAGACGACAGTTCGGGCAAAATGGAATTTGATTTTTTTTTTCTCATTGATTGATTGGGTTAAGAATGATTTGCAATTACTAACACCTCAAAGCACTAAAAACGAAATAAATCTTTTTCATTTTGTCTTTTATATGATATTACAATGTAAAAAAGAGATTTGGTTTTTTGATCTAATGAGTTACAGTCATTTTTTTTCTACACAAGAGCTAATGAAGCAGGATCTACTTCTTTGAGCTGATTCCGAGCGGTCACGGGCATCCTTTAATTGGTGAATAGCACAGAAATATTTTTCTAAAAATAACGAAGTAATTTGATAGTCATGAAAATAAATTGGTTATATTTTACGAACATTTCACCCCTAATTGTTAAACGACTGAAAGAAGCTGTGATCGATTATGAACATCCATGTAGAACACAGCTGTACAACTGCATTCTGACCTCCTTGTCATTAGGTATCGTCACATCAATTGACGCCTAGACGACAGTTCCGGCAAAATGGAATTTGATTTTTTTTTCTCATTGATTGATTGGGTTAAGAGTGATTAGTGAATTATTAACACCTCAGAGCACTAAAAGCGAAATAAAACTCCTTCATTCAGTTTTTTATTATGTGATTTTACAATGTAAATAAAGAGATTTGATTTTGTGATTTAATGCGCTAGTCATTTTTTTCCTACAAAATAAAGCTAATGTGGTGGATCTTTGGGATGATAACAAGTGGCCACGAGCACCCATGCCAGTAGTGGGATTCGAATTTACTGATTCCGATATCGAAAGGCTGCGGCTTATCGTTACGACCATAGTTCAGCTACAGCATTACAGAAAAAAAAAACTAAAACTTTCAAAATTAATGATTTTTCCTAGACAGCTACCAGTAAAATAGTGATATAAAATTACGGTATTTATAAAAATAGAACTTTTTCCCCGCTGCACTTTACAAAATTCTAAGTTTTTGAGAACTTAAAAACATTTTATCAGTTTAGTACTTTAATGAATATCATCTGTATCTCCTAACGTACATTTCACTTAAAAATTTCAATATTGAACACAAAAAGCTTAATGTACGAATTCTACTTTGACTACAAGCGAATCTTTATTCCTAAAATTATCGTCTTCCGAAAGCAGTTACATTAATATCAAGCTCTTTAATCTATTTTCAATAATTTTACTTCTTCCAAACTAGCCTCCTATTCGTTCCCTGTTATTATTTTCTTTTGCATTTACAGCTTTTCCTTTATATCTATTTCGAGATTTATACTAAGTACTAAAAATTTCAAAAATAAACATTTTTACTGGGAAGACCTAATGCCGTTTTGCACAAATCGGAGAAAAAGAGTTCATCGGACTCGGCATTGGCGAGCGTGAATATCTTCAATATGAGAGCCGATTTAAGAAAATAAAAATAGAAAGACAAAGAAAGGGCTAAAAAAAAGTATCCGACTGTTAGAGCTGAAAGCGTTGCTAATTGTCTTAAGAAGGAGGAGAGAATATTTCCGAAAGCTGTTATCCTCCCACTCGTGACATTGCGTGCAGCGATCCACAATGACGTCGAGCAGTGACGTCATCGGAGAACAGATGGTTCATTGGTCTGCTCTCACCCAGATTCCGTTCGCTCCTAAGTGTCGACCACGTCACTTTGAAATCACCCGCTCAGGAAATCTTATTACTCGATGAGGAGTTTTAATTGCTTAGTGCAAAATGCGAAATTCAAAAAACATCAACAAAATTTTTTATGTTGCCAACAACACATTTATAATATTTATAGGCGTAAATAATAATAATAAAAAAAAACTCAACGCTGACGAATTGTACAAGGCAGTTTATTTTTTAAAATCAAATTCAGAGATAAAACGTAACTCTGGAGAAAGTTAGTAGAAATATGACTTGCCATAATAGAATCGGGGTTTAGATAATAGTCTCTAAAACTTTTACCCATTCCACGCTTCTTAATATAGCAAATCGCAGGTTTATCACAACAATTAAATTGAATATCAATTTTTACGATTTTAAAACACATAAAGCTGTCAATGAGATTATCTTATTTAAGTGGTTTTATCAAAGAAATGAACCATTCAGCCTTTTCACCTACTGGACAGATATTCTGGTACGATAAAAAATTTTCATTTAAAATATTAAATTAAGCTTCCAGCATATGGATGCTTAAATCAATATACAATTATATTGTTTACACAGTACCATTGGTATTTTTTATTTAAGTTTAAAGTAAATATCCATTCTACTATTTGGTTAACTTTAAGATTAAGTTTCGTGCGGTATCATAAATTCTACATCAAAATCCTGAAATGTGCAATGTTACTTTTTCACTGTAAATAAAACACACATTTTAAAATTCTTTGGTACTTAGAAGGTATTTCATCTATGGCGAATGTAATGAGAAACGGGTTAATCTTATCTCTTTCAGGAATTAAATTTGAAGAGGATAAACAACATTTCTCAACAGCTGTTCAATTAAGGCTTTAATTGCCTTACAAAGATATAAGTTAAATGTATGGACATGATTATTTCGCCATTATTCGTTTCAAATCATATACGCATGCTAATCTTCTAAAATAAAACAGTAGTAAATACGTGTACGATGAAAAGTTTATTTTACACAAATTAACAATCAGATAATATCTTTAATTGCTAGGAATTTATAAGCAACTGCTAACATTACATATGCTTATTAAATCCAAGATTACTCGGGATGTTTGTGATGCATCGGTAATTTTGAAGTGTTGAGAAGCACCCCACACTTTTAACACTTCTAATGGATATTGATACATTAAGTTCGTTGACATATTTTTAATAGAAAGTATTTATCGAAATTAAACAAATAAAACTTTGAAAGTTTAATACACTATAATGTACGCGATAGAAAGAAAACTGTAATTCTGCGACTCACAATCAGAATCAAGGAACATTTTTTTGTTACTGAAATGTACAAAACCTCCCGTGCGAGTAATCTCGTATTAAAATTAATACGAGTATATTCAAGTATAGCAATAACTTTCAGATATTGTTTTAATGTTTTCGGTAAACACCCTGCATTAGTATTCACAATCAGCGCTATTAGACAGTATTAAACTTTTCGGGACGGAAAGTTTCTTTGTATTTGGGAAGTTAAAGAAGGAAGTGTTAAATTTATTGCTTTCTTTTATAAACAATTTCTTCGATATAGATACTTTGTACGACAATAAGCAGTAGAAATGAAATAAACATTATTTTCAGAGTGGATGTTAAAATAAACCTACGAAAACAGGAGAGTCCTTACTTCTAGACCTCTCACGGCTTGTTCGAAATATTGACCATCCATCCCCAAAAGGTTAAGTAAAACGTCAGAACTTGTTGGAATTCACAATAAGCGCTGTTTGATAACATTGAGTAAAATTAAAACTATTGTTACAATGTGTTTCGAGAATCCTCTGCATTGGTATTCAGAATTAGCGCTATTGACAGCATTAAGCAAAACGACAAATACTGTTATAATGTTTTAGGGGGAACACTTATTACTGGAATTCACAATTAGTGGTTTTTGATAGTATTAAGTAAGAGGGAAGCGATTCGTTTCAAATTGGCGGTCCCCACTAGGTGAAGCGTAAAATGAGGCACGTAACCGAAACACAAGAGGAGGGAGAGCACAACCCTTTCCCTCCGACCAATCGCGTCGATCCGACATCCCCGGAACAAGCCTCTCCTCCGCACAGGGAAGTGGCAGAGCATGTCGAGTTCACCGCCAATGATCGGCCTGCCGTCTCATTCGCGACTGCCACATCTGGCGGGTCAGATGCACCGCATTACCTCCACCCACCAGGTCAGCAAACGCGCGAACATGCGCCACGTGGTTTCTTACAGCCAAGAACTGTTTTCACTGTCAGGCACTTAGCTGACTGGCATCAAGATAGCATCATCAAATCCAAGCACCGTGCCCTATAAACCTGGAATAATCTATCAGTGTCATCTAGTCACCAGTTATGTGGTTAATCAGGAGTCGGCAAAGTACGAAAGTTATCAAATCGGGATGGCTCCTTCTGCCTTATCCAATCTAAGAATTCAATCATTAGTTGTTCAATGTGATGAAATATTTTCTCAGAAGAAAAAAATTCTATTCTTCCTATTAGTACAAATATTCACCATTCTATAATAAATTAATTTTCATTTATTTATTTATTTTTATTTTCAAAGTATCCACCACAACAACAAAAAATATCATAAATATTATGTATTTAAAAATATCATTCCCGAATAAAAACATTTTTTTTAAATTTATCTTTACGAATAGAGTATCCTTTTAAAAAATGATATCTAATTTCTTTTAGAATCTGGCCTTGACCTAAAAAGGTTTACCGGCCGTCGTGGTAATTGATTGTCAAACGTGAATGCTGTTAAAATATATTCCTGGTGACAAATGTAAAAGGGAATATATGCTTGTTTTTTATACGATAATGAATGTAAAAATCAATTAAAAGGATAACAAATAATGCATCAATTCTATCTCTAATTACTGTTTTTCGATATAAAAAGTGATAATACAGAAACAAATAGGGTGCTCTATAACCCGTTAGGTCCAGTAGAACAACTTATAGGGACATAGGTAGATGTTTGTATCGGTTTTAATCACTAAACCCCGGTTAAAAGTTAACTGCAGAGCTCAAACCAAACCAACCTATCTAAAAATACAAATTTGGGGAACCGTTGTTTAAATAGTGGAGCTTTTCCTTTGATTATTCCATTTCTTTATCAGGGTTCTGTTCTCTGTTTCGAAATAATTTGGAAAGTCGGATGAGATTCCGAATTTCCTTCTCACAGTATGTCCTGGTCTTAAGAACATTCGTGTGGCCAAAAGTGAATAGTAACAAGTCACATCGAACATGTCATTAAATCCTCTTACAAAATATTCATTCTGAGAAGCAAATGGTAAAGAAAACCTTCCCCCCATGCCGGAGCGGGTCTCAAGTCAGGTAGACAGACGCTCGGTAGAAGCATTGGAAATAAAAAATTTCCCCCACTCTCATACAGAACAAGCCAAAACAGAAATAAATAAATAAAAAAGTGAAGTGAAATAAAATAAAAATAAAAATAAGAACGCAATCCCAATCAACAATACTTCGTCGGCTAGGAACTTGCATATGGAGGGGGAATTCCTTTCACCAAATCAGACTTCTGGACATCTCAACCGTCCACCGTCCACCCCCGCCAGTTCTCTAAAGGATAAAGAAGCGACAGGGGGAGGGAAGGAAAGAAGGAGCCCCCTTTTTCGCATGTGCAGAGGAGATAGAAAAACGGAAGACGAGAAAGGTTCTTCTGACGTGGCCCATTGAAAAAGAGGGGAAGGGGCGATATGGAACCTGCTTTGGTCAACACAGATCTGATGACGGACGGATAGGAAAAAAGGGGGGGGGGACAAAATAAGAGTGGAGAGTCAATTTAAGATGGGGGGGGAGAAATGAGGTGACGGAAGCGGGCTGCCTGCCCCCCTCTTTTTCTCGGGACGAAATGAACTCCAGAGAGAATTCGAGGTAGTTGGACAGGTTTCTCAATGAGGTTCAAATCCTGGTCTGGCATATTACCTGCAACTGTGTGGGGCATGATGGGGGAATAATTAAGCAAGATTCGAACAAAAATTAGTGAGAAAATCAGTTTTGCTTACATGAAGAATTAACTTCTTTATCTCCATTTTATATATATGTATGCATGTAAGTACGTGTGTATGCTTATATAAGAATAAATAAATTTGTATACTCTGATTTTAGATGTTTTACATTGTGGTGTTTAAGCATATATGTGTTTATTCATGTAAGTATATTCATGTATATATATATATATATATATATATATATATATATATATATATATATATATATATATATATATATATATATATAAAACGGGATATAAACGCGTTTGGCCGATGAAAGAGTTTCAATATCGCCCTTATTAGGGGGGGGGGGACCTACTAAATCTTTAAAACTAATTTCAACTCTAAATTTTTCACTAGATCTATTTATTCTTGTTATAATTTTTCTTCGTTTGCCAACAAGGTAAGTTAAGGATTTCAGAATATCACATGTACGTCTATCAATATCTTTTTTAATGGTATTTTTAATCATTTATAGAAGGGGTAATCTTTATTATTTTATCAATTTTTATACAAGGTGTTGGAGGTAAGTATAATTTTAAGTGTTTGTCCATGGAGTAAGAACAGTGAGATACAGTCCTGGTAACATATAAACGATCAACGTTATTCCCTGTGAGGGAACAGCAGAAATACGTCCAAGAATGTATGGAGAACCGAACCAATGAAACTGGTCGTCAGTTTCCCGCTGTGTTATTGCAGTTCATTTGGTCCCCTTTCATTGTCCAACATGACTCAAAACTCAACGATTTGGGCTGAATACTTTAAAAAAAAATATGCAGTTTTTGACTCGGACAGTTTTATTTGTACTCAAACGATATATCAAAATATATCGTTGACATATAAATTCAAATATGTTCATAGATACTTTACACTTTCTATTACTTAAAGTAAATAGAGGATCAAATAGGTCATAAAAGGCAACTTATGAAGCGAAAGAAATATTAGGTTAACCACTTAGTTATTTTATCTTACTACGTAACTTGCATCTTACCACGTTCTGCGTAAGTAACACAAATATCTCATTTTGTAATAATACTTTTCTGGTTATCAGGTCTAATTTATTTTAATTTACTTCCCAATTTATACATGGTGTTACTACAGGTAGAACATATATACTTAATTCTGGTTATACATGCTTTTGTCTACGAATGGAAATGTCTCTTTTAATTTCGGCAAACAAATAAAATAGACATTTTGGAGATTGGTTTTTTTTAAACTTTTCGACCAGCTAAGTAGTTTAGTGATGAAGAATTCTACAATTTGTTAATCAGAAAGATATGAAATAAAATTTCGTAAACCATGTCAGACTGACGATAACATTCGAAACGAGAAAAATGTTCTTCAAGTTCCTAAATAATTAATAATCATAATGCAAGGAAAACAATAGATTACCTAACATGCAATTCAGACAATTGAAATAGGTCTGTCAAACAAGCGGTTGCTTTTTAAGGTGTATTAAATAAAGTAGCATTCGCGTTTGACGTTAGAGCAGAGCTTTTTTTACTAATGTTAAAGACTTCAAATAAGGTCACAAAAAGAAAAGTTGAAAAATTAGAAACGCTTCGTGATCAGCCTTTGGTCTGAGCAATTAAGCTTCCCAAATACAAATTAGATTTATTTAAAAAATCAAATAATTTTTTAGATTATATTATTACATAAGCAATTTCGAAAATAATACAACTCATTATCATAAAATGAATAATACCTAGATTTGATTTTCACCATGAACTTAGGAAATACAATCTAAAGAAATACAAAAATTTCATTTGGCGGTTTATTCTTGGATGGACTAACGGAAAAGTGTTTAAATTTTTTGCAAGACCATTTAAAGAGAATAAATGTATCTACAAATCAAAATATTACTCAATTGACATAAATGTTAAAAACTTCTTCAAACGATAAAGCTGTTAACCATGGATTGGCATAGATTGGCATTTAAAGATTCGATTACAAAAATCAAGAAAGAAATGTATCATATTACAATTGACAAAATGAAATAAATCAAGCAAAAATGGTCAAAAAGCAAGAAAATTTGTATCCCTTAAAACACGTTATTAGGCGAATTAAGCTACTTTAAAGTTTTTAATTCTTTAGCACGTAATTAAAAAGAAAATATATGAAATGACCCAAAACGCAATTTAACCATTAAAAAAAGGTGACACATTTTCACACGACCTTGACGTCGGAATAACTTGACCTGCTTTCCCAAGATTCACCATGCAAAATTTTGTGAAGAATTATATAGCCGTTTAGAAATACATACACACAAAAGATTTTATACAGAGAAACAAATTTAGAGAAACAGATGTAATATTCTTATGTCACTGAGTATGCACACACGTGAATCGACTTTTTCAGTTTTAATACTTATTCAAGTACGTCTGAAAATTTCTTTTAGTTCTGGGCTCCTATGCAAATATAAGGCACCACTCATGATTCTTTTGTCGAATTTGATGCATATACATATAAAGTTCAATAACAACCATCCGTAATAGAATGAAGTTTTATTTTTAAAAAATTCGGTTTCTACACTTAAAATTAGCAAAATTCTTAATTATGTCTTTAAAGTTTCAATCCGACTCGACGGACTGTCGCTTTTCGACTAAATGACTATAATATAATAGTGCAATCTTACCACTGTTGCTAGTTTGCATATAGTTCGAAATTCCTAGATGTTCGGAAAATATGTTCAGAAGTAACACATGACTATTCAAATTATTTTGTACCTCACTGAGAGAGGTCCAATCGAGAACTACACGAGTCTGGTCCCAGTTGGCCATACCTTAAAACATTCCTGTGCTTATTTCGTACCCTGAACTCACTGAGAGAGGTCCAATCGAGAACTACACGAGTCTGGTCCCAGTTGGCCCATACCTTAAAACATTCCTGTGCTTATTTTGTACCCTGAACTCACTGAGAGAGGTCCAATCGAGAACTACACGAGTCTGGTCCCAGTTGGCCCATACCTTAAAACATTCCTGTGCTTATTTTGTACCCTGAACTCACTGAGAGAGGTCCAATCGAGAACTACACCAGTCTGGTCCCAGTTGGCCATACCTTAAAACATTCCTGTGCTCATTTAATTCCATTCAACTCTGAGGATGCTTTATGTTCAACAGTGTCTAACCTTACACCTGGATTAGATTTAATTTTTGTGCAGCAAAAAATCAGGATATTAAAATGGGATTTTCCATCATTAATTTCTGCATACTTAAAACAAATCCTTAAACAACTGCTTTTCACATTCACGTATCTAAAAAATAAATAATTTTCTCAAGAGAAAATATTTAATTTTATACCTTCATGTTATATTTAATATCTAGGGTCTCGAAAATATTTTGGTGATAAAAAAGGGTCACGAATGAAAAACGTTTAAGAAGAGATGTATGAGGGCAGTGAAGGTAAACAACGGCCCACTTAGATGTTCTATACGACCAGATTTTTAAACAATAATTAAGAAATTTGCAGTATTAAAGTTTAAAGAACAGACCATTTAAGACCGAGTTTAATTCTGAATATACAAAAATGTCCTTAGAAATTAAAAACATTTTACTCATTAATTTTTCTATACGTACAATAGAGTTTTCAGGATTTTTATTAAATATGGTTTAAAACATTTGTATAAGAAAAATAAATAAATAAAACAAGAAGAAAAGAAATGCATAAAATTATAAAAAATAAGAGTATTTTTTTACATTTAAATTAAAAATATAAAAGCAAGGTTTTGAAAGAAGAATTTAAATTTACTGAATTTGATTTTATATTGAACACAACTAGTGGCGTACGCAGAATTTTTTCAAGGGGGTGTTCATAATTTTCAAGGGGGGGGAGGAGTTCATAATTCTAAAAAATAATAGCCCGCATAATATCAACTAAAATTTTTATTTCTGCCATTTTGTCTGAGCTCAATGGGGTGTTTAAACCCCTAACCCCCCCTTGCGTACGCCCCTGAGTACAAAATAGGCACTCCTTCTTGTCCACTTCTTATAATACCAAGTCTTCAAAAACGAAAGCGAGAATTTAATGTTCAATTAAATGATGGCGAAACTTTAATCACATTACCATAAGAAATTTTAATGTATACCATTTCGTTGAGTCTTTATTAAATCTTACAATAAATAACATTGGCCCAGTTAATAAAAAAAAAAAGTCTGCCCATCACTGTGCTATGTGATAACACGCTTCCCGATTTTACAGGCAAGGCATATATCTCAGGCCAGTTCAAATTCTCTAATATAAAGCTCTGGTCACCCTAGTAGGGCATCTAATAATTCTCCCCGAAATTAGATTCGGCATGGAGTCATTTTAGAATCTGTTACGACACTTTCATTTCGTTTTTCCCCCCTCCGGGCTCCCCGCCGCCTAATCCCGAATCTTTGATTTGGAGCCTAATCAATAGCCGTCACGTTGCCAGGCAACGGAGGCAAGTCCCTCGGCGTGCGCCGCATATGCAAATCAGCAGGCCTGTGCACGCGCATGCGAAATCCGGTCAAAAAATTTAATCGGAGACTTGTGGTTGGTCGAAATAACAGCAGGGGGTTGGACGACACCCCCATCTCGGCAAATCATCGCACGATTCAGTTTTTTATTTATTTGTTTTTTTAAATATGAGAGGTAGGATGAGATTTGTTTTTCTTCATTTTAAGAAAATCTCATTAACGGGGGAACAAAAACGTGATGAATGAAATAATGTTAGAAATGACGAACCCATTAATAAATAGCGTTCCTTTTTTAGGACAGCTAAAAAATAATTAATAGATTTTTTGTTTTCTTAACTTTTTCATAGAAGTAGATGGCTATCCTATGAACAATCCACCAAATTTTGGAGCATCTGCTCTAATTTATATTTTTGTCATTTGTATTGACATTTTATAATACTTTGAAAATAAATTTACTTTTTTGGCATGTACAACCACTGCAGTCATGATAAATATCTTTATTATTAATTTTAACTTTATAGTACTGTTTACATGTGATACCAAATAAATATTTTCATTGCAAAGTTTCTTTAGTGGAAACGTATGGTATTTAAAGTGAAAACTGCAGTATTTAGAATTGCTTAAATCTCATATTTGCTTTGCCCTGTGCGGTCCATGAAATCTTAGAATTAAGATATTCATCAAATTATATTTGGTAAAAATGTCTGGGACTTTAATAGGTTGAAAATCAGACATTTTAAAATTGGCTAATTGTACCAATTAGACAGATTTGAATACTAGAAATCTTTTATCAGTTAAAAAGAAAAAATCAAAAACTTATTCGTTACCTTTTCATCCCCGAAACATTATGTGGGCACTATCAACATAAATAAGAAGAGATAATTTAGACGGAAAGAAGCTCTTATCTTAAGTGGAAGAAATTTTTCCCTGCAAGGATTATATAATTTAAAGCGATTTAAAAGAATACAATGAAAATAAATGTTTATTTTTTAATGGTACTTTGGTATTACAACATTCTTCTCACTTAAAAATAAAGCTAAAGAAGCAAAATAACGGCAAAATATGAGTTGATTGTTTCTCCCTTTCCCTCTCTCTTTCTTAACATCATTAGAAATTTGGATGGTTCGAAGGTTGCAGTAGATGTTTTCCAGCAAACGTACATCAAATGATTGCTTATAGTAACAGCTTATAAACTCCGTATTCAGTTTCTTGCTACAATTGCTTTACTTTCCTCAGTTAGGTTTTCTACTAATTTCTTTTTCAACTATATATAAAGAAAGAAATTAAAGATACTCTAGAAAAAGGATCTGTAATTTTTTATAAAATAACCGTAACTGAAATTACTATTCTCTTAAAACCCACCACAGTTACAGTCTTTAACTCACTCGATATCAGATCACCTCCATAGGAAATGAGTTCCAAAACTCCTACAGAATATTATAAATTGAAAGTACATGCATCTTTGAATAAGTTTCTTTATCTCCAGCATTTCTTTAAGCAACTGTTAAGTTTTCAAAACACTAAAGGAAAATCTAGAGCCTTGGTGTGCGGTGTGCAAAGAAGCAACCGAATCAGGCTGTATTGTAAGGAGAAGGCATAAGGAGAAAGAATAAAACACTTAAGAGGAGGTATTTTCGAAAAATCTGCATCATACTGAAAAAAACCTACCACGCACTCCTGGAAAAACAGCTACTAACCATTGCTCTGAAAGCTATAGATCACTTTTAAAAACTATGTAAAATCTAAAAAACGATTTTGGGTGTATCCCTTGATTTCTGACAATTATTCATCATACGTGCAACTGTTATAAATTCTCAGATTATATAAAGTGTCCAAAGCATGGACATGACATGGCAAGTATAACTAGTACTTGGGACACTCTACCTATTTGGCACCCCCTTCATTTCGTCGCAACATCGTTACTAGAGATCATAACATGACGCTGGACTTCCTTGTTAAAGAAAGGCAACATTGTATTTGGCCAAATGATAAATAGGTAACTAGGATCATGCCTCTTAATACCAAAATGATAGGATTCAATTTCTAGTTTCTTACAATTTCTACAGCCGTTAAATATTCTAGTATAATAAGCTAAATGGTGCAGTAAAATATTCACCGCAGAACTCCAAACCATCCACACGTTAGTCCTTTATCGAGCTAGTTAAATAGAAAGGGGTACTTCTTTATATCACATGTAGTAGTGATTGGTTCACAAATTAATGCGCCCCTAAAAATGAAAAAAAAAAGACGTAATGATTTTATAGGTATTACTCCCTCATACACTCCGCAAACAATAAGACTAACGAGGCCTTGCAAAACTGATGACTAATATTATCGACTTTCGAAATAATCCGAAACAAAATGGATTTCCGTTTAAATATTCCAGAGCATAAGGGGTTCAAAGTCCATTCTCGGAACGATTTCATAGCCGTTGTTTTCGGCGCTCTCTTTCTCCAGAGAGAGACAATAGACCACATTTTTACACACATATATATGCCCAGAGAGAACATCGTTAAGACATCCATCCCGGCATGCCGGAAAAACGTAAACAGATGATCCCAGCTGATATATGAAGCACACATTCTTCATATTCATTAACATCGAAAAGAAGTACCTGTCCGTATAATATGACTACAAATGAAGGGACAAACCAGAAAAACACATACTCGTCGTAGTATCCGAACATAATGGTAAGGAGTAGTAGTGAGGGTGTGTGTGTGTGTGGAGCCCTCCGAACAAAATAAAATAAAACGGAATAAGAAAAACGCCTGCTTACGGAAGGAAGCAAAGCCTGGCGAAAGAGAAGGGGGAGGAGAAGGAGCAGGGGGTTTGAGCCAGAACGAAATCAGAAAAGGGGGGGGGTACGCCGTGTCCTAATGATGATGTAGCCCGGCCGCTGACCACGGTCTTAGTTGCCATGGAAACCAGTCATTCCAATGCATGAGGAACGAGATGCATTCCGGCTGGCCGCTCTTTGGCCATCTTGGAACTTCCCAACGCTGGACAACCCCCCCCCTAGAAAGGAACACTCCAAATCTCGATCCCCCCCCTCCGGAGTAAAAATCGATTGTATTGGGGAGGGGGGAGGATAATGGAGAAGTGTGGGGGGGAGTGCAGGGTAAACTAGTAGGTAGGGATGCTAAACTCTGGAGAGAAACGCGAATTCTGATGAGGTTCAAATCAATTGTAATGGTTTTTGCTTTCAAATTGATGGAATCGCTTGATTGTTATTCGTGCAGGTTACGATGGAAATGGTAATGGACGAGGGGAAGAGCGGACCTCATTTCTACAACGATGTTGTTATTTACTTTGCTTATTTATTTCTTTTGTTTTTTCAAGGGCGGAGAGAAAGAGAAATCAGAAATGTATATTCGGCTCTCATTTTTTATTACATCCATCCGCTGTTATTTCATTTATTTGCGGTTATTTTTCTCCCTCCTGGGAAATGGTCAGGCAATAGATTGGGCGAGCGGTTAGCTCATCACCTTGACCAACTTGTTTTGAACGGAGATTATTCCATATTTATTTTTCGCATCATAACTACAGAGATAAATGCATAACGCTGGGTTTTTTACTAAACCATACACAACGCGAAGTACGGATGAAAGACGGTAGAGATGTAAAGTGCGGTTTTGTTATCATCGTCGCATGAAAATATGAAGAACTGTTCTGTGCTCGAGAAATAGGCCACTTAAATATATATATATTTATCAAGACTTGATTTAAAAAATCTACTAATAACAATAACTAAAGAGAATATAACCGGTATTGCGTGGATTACATTAGAAATTTATGTTGTTGTTGTCTTTTCTTATGCTACTTGAAAGAGACCTGATTTAAGGCGAAGGGTTCCATCTTTAATTTTGAAAAGCACAGTTAGGATGAAAGATTGGTTGGTCAGTTTGGAGCGCTACGGTCTACTGTTTTGCACACGAGGGCTAATGAGACCGGGACCTACTGCTTAAAGCCGATTCCGAACGGCTACGAACATCCATGCCATAGTGGGATACGAACCTACGAACTCCGGTACCAACGATCAGCGCCCTAAATAATCGGCTAAAGTTCGGCGTTAGGATGAAAGAAGTGGGTTTGAGTTCAAACAGGAGATCTACAAGCCTGGCCTGCCAACTCCAGGGGTATCTTTTAATCTCGTACGAAGCTGTGATCATGAAACTATTTTAAGTGCCACAGACGCAGTTAGTGAACACGACGGTCTTTGGCCAGCTGGAATACACAGCCTTCCACTTATGAGGTTCACGCTTTTATTGACTGAGTACCCCTGGCTCAGAATTTTATGTACAAGCTCAAATACATTATATACTGAAAGGACTAAAAAAAAGTAACTGTTAATATCCTTACGACACTACAGGATAACTATTCTTTTTAGTTCTTTGTTCAAAGTAAGAGAAGTATTAAAATTTTCAATCTTCAGATTTCAACTAAATGCCCATTTTACGTTTACATCAATCAATTTTTACTAGTTTTTAAAGTATTATGTCTTAATCTTTAACTAACTTAAATTTTAACCTTTAAATTGCATTTTAACCATACCTGAATGAATTCTGTCTAGTTTTGTCATGACGTCTATACGTACGCATGAATCTCGTATAATTTTAAAAAGATTATTTATAGATTGTTCAAATTTTCCATGAAGGATTATTATAAAATCTAGCTGTGCATCTCCCTCTTTGAAATAAGTCTGCACTCTATGTAACGAAAAATTTCGATTTAACAGATATTAACATTGTTGGTCGAGATAACAATTCAACAGAAAAATTCCAGTTTATAATGAAGCATGGCTTCCTATAATAAGTAGAGACATTTCATCATAACATTCTTGATTTCGCAAATTACAAGCAATGTTTAAAGCAGTTAAAAATTTGAGTTATTAAAATATAGAAATCAAATATGAAATAAATGTTTTCAACATAATTAATACAAATACAGTTTATTTTCAACATGATTCCTCACATACCCTCAACACTGGTCAACAACGAATCCGTGACACTTTATAACATAGTGTACGATCTAAATGTCGAAGCAATGTATCTATTAGCAACAGCGTGGCATTTATCTACTATAATCTTAATTTATAACTAAAAATGAAAACAATATTTGTATAATAGAAATGAAACAAACGCACATTAATAAAACAAGAAACCATATTAAAACAACTTTTTAAATGTTGGCTAAATTTCCGAAAACGCTATCTAAAAAAAAAAAAGGAACAGGTAAGGGATATATATATATATATATTGGGGGAAAAAACTTATTGTAGATTAACAGTGAAATGAACTGATTATAAATTATGAGAAACAAAACGCACCTAAAGATTTTTACACATTTGAAACCAAATATATCTATTCATACAGTTCTCCCAAACAATCACAAAACAATGGCTTGATTATAATTTCTTAATTTCTTGAAAGATATCCAAGATTAGATTTCATAATAAAATATAAACAAATATGCATATTACAAAAGATAAACGTGCTTGTTTCACTGTTTACTTTTTCTGGGAAAATATGCTTGGAAAATAGTGAAATCAAGATTTTATAGTACTGATACTTAATTTAGTAATCATTCCGTATCTTTCATAGTGACTATGGATAATCCATTGCAATTAAAGAGTATGCATCCAACATATTTTTTTATTTTCATATTTTTAAATATATATTATATTAAAAAAAAAAAGCACGACCCTAACTTTTCAGATTTAATTTATATCCTTTTAAAATGCATGGCATCGGTTGAAAAGTAGATTGAGGCAATTTATCAAAACGTTTAGAGCTACACGAACCTCAAGTGTTATTTAAATTAGTTAAACATTTGAGTTATTCAAAACTAGAAGTAAACACAAAGCAGATAACAGTAAACTAATATTACAGTCACAGTCATATGTCTTGACACATTTATACAACCAAAAGCAGTATAACTTTTATACGTTTAAATAAAACACGGCCTTGTTTTAAAAGTAGCTATCAAGACACTTCATCCTAAACTTTGAATTTAAGTTATATCCATTTGAAAACATGTCATCGTCTGAAAAGTAGAATGAGAAATTTTAGAATGCCTTTAGAATTATATAAACCTTGAAAAATATTTAAAATGGTTAAAAATTTTGAGTTATTAAAAATTAAAAATTAAATACGAAGCAGAAATTTGTAAAATATTAATGCAGGCCTGATGATTTGTTTTAAGATACGATTACCCATCCCAATTTTTTTAAATATAAAATATAAAAATTTTCAAACACTATAATTTATAGCTTTTTAAATAAAGCTTGGCCTGGTTTTAAAAGCAGCTATCGAGACATTTCACCTAAAACCTTTTGGACATCGTGAGCCTCCATTGCCAACAGAACGATTAAAAAGCAAAACGAAACAAAGAGCGACGTCACAGCCGCACGCGAGCTTCTCCTATCCTCGTCCACATCTAAATAAAATGTAGATAGACTCTCTTTGCACAGCCGGCAGCCCCGACAGAAATAAAAACAAGCGCGCACACCTCGGGAAAGAAGGAGATGTAACAGTTGTCGAAAAGGGGTATATCAGGAGGGGAGAAAAATCCAAAGCACGAAACCTCCAACCCCTTATCGACACGACCAAGGAAAAAAAAATGATAGTACGAAAGGGGAAAGAAAAGAAGAAGAGAAGTGAAAGAATAAGATACGGCGGAGGCAGCCAGCCCACCCCCTTCTCGCGCTGTTCTCCAATCCCGATATGCCACGTGGTGGAGTTTACGGCGAGGATAGAGAAGAGAGCGAATATATATATCTATATACCTCACACCGAGGTGCTTTTCTCTTCGCCGACAGGTCACGTGTTTTATGGTCCATTCGGCTCGGAATATGGCCCACTCTGAAATATTGTGCCCCCCCTTCCCCTCTTTTTCCCCGAAACGCCTTGCGCTGTTTTCTTCATTACTACGCCACTTTTGGAGATTACCATGTGCCACGGTAGGAGAGAGAGAGAGAGAGAAACCAGGAGTTTTTCTTTCGCTTCCTATCGCAGTTTACCGAGCGAACAACAGCAGCAAAAAAATAATATTTATTGAACGCATTTCACGCGTTTCCCTCTTTTCCTTTTTTTTAATTCCACTCATTTGGCGAGGATGGAAATTTAAAATGCAATTTCCCCCGCTTTTATTTTCCTCCTCTGCATGAGGTTTTATCAAGAAAAGAAAAATATTTTGCGTGCATGCATATGGTTTTAATAAGTTTATCGATTACTGACAGTAAAAATAACTTTAAAATACTTATCAGCTTACACTAGCATTATGCACTATTTACTTGCACTACGTAACAGATTTAAAGTGACCCAGAAATCAGTTTTGGTGACATAATATTTCGGATATTCTCCCTATTTTACTAATCCCCATTCCGATAACTTATGCCTTAAACTTTCAGAACTTAATTTAAAAATAAATAAATATTATATACTTGGTACTCTTTACTCTTAAGCTACAGTTCTCAAGCCTTCTTAGCCCTGGCATACAATTTATGCATCTTCAATTCCACGGTACTCAGTTTGATAACTCCAGAGGCAGAGAATCGGTCGTACTTCGAAATAATAAATACAAGGACAGTTCTTCACGTTCATTGTACTTTTCGACTGATGCACAGTGCTGAAGGAAGGCAACTTAAATTTTAACTTCTAAGTATCTTCATATCTCCTTTAATTATTTCCTAATTTTTAGTTGATCTTTTTTGTTACCTTGGCAACCCTAGCATATGGTCGTTGTACTCAGTTTGAGAACCATGACCTTAAAAGTGTGAAAAGACGCATATTAGTTGACAGTGAAGTTTCAGATAAGTTTTTCTTTAATAATTTGTGGTCGTGAATATCTCTTTATAAGTCTAAATACAAGGACAGTTCTTCACGTTCATTGTACTTTTCGACTGATACACAGTGCTGAAGAAAGACAACTTGAATATTAACTTCTAAGTATCTTCATGTCTCCTTTAATTATTTCCTAATTTTTAGTTGACCTTTATTATTTATTACATTGTCAACCCTAGCACAATGTCGTTGTACCCAGTTTGAAAATCATGGCCTTAAAAGTGTGAAAGATGCATATTAGTTGCAGTGAAGTTTCAGATAAGTTTTTCTTTAATAATTTGTGGCCGTAAATATATCTTTATTAGTCTAAATACAAGGACAGTTCTTCATGTTCATTGTACTTTTTGACTGAGGCACAGTGCTGGAGGAAGGCAACTTAAATTTTAACTTCTAAGTATCTTCATGTCTCCTTTAATTACTTCCTAATTTTTAGTTGACCTTTATTATTACCTTGGCAACCTTAGCACATGGTCGTTGTATCCATTTTGAAAACATGGCCCTAAGAGTGTGAAAAAGGTAGGTAAATTTAAAACAGGCTTATTAGTTGAGATGAAGATTCAGGTAAGCTTTTCTTTAATAATTTGTGGCCGTGAATATCTATTTATTAGTTTTATAAAAAAAGTGCTTCACGCATTGTACTTTTCGACTGATACATTTGAAACTTAATTTTAACTTCTAAGTATCTTCATGTTTAATTATTCCTAATTTTAGTAGACCTATTATTACCTTGGCAATAGCACATGGTGTGTATCCATTTTTAAAACATGGAATAGTGTGAAAAGGTAGGTAAATTTAAAAAGCCTATTATTGAGATGAAGACATAAGCTTTTCTTTAATATTTGTTATATCTGTTTATTATTTTATAAAAAGTGCGACAATCTAAGCAATGTTCCTATATATTTCTATATAATATATATATATATATATATATCTATAGCAATATTTATACATTTTCATATAATAAATGTATATAAAAAAAATATAATACGATATTATATAATTATGACTTTATTAGATCATATCCTGAATATTTATATATTTATAAAATATATATATATATATTATAAAAATATATATATATATATATATAAATATTATATATTTTTTATATTCTATGTTATAACGATATATTAAAAATTTAAATATTAAAAAACATTATTACAATATATATTTTTATTATTTATTTAATAGTGAAATTATTGGATTTTTTTTAAACAATGTACATCGCTTATAGTGGAAATAACTATCGGAAGGTCTAAAGATTTTAATGGTTACTAAACATTTTGTAGGAAATATTTTAACAACTGTAAAATTCAAATTAATTTGCTCTTAATAATTTGTCGAAATGTCAAAGATATCATTTGAAATTATAATTTTTTCTCTTTACTTCACGCTGAATTGTATTGATTCCAAAAAACAGAAGTCCTGGGAGACCATGCTTACGCTTCGGATTGATAAGGAATGCAGAGAAAACTGTTTTACAGGCTAGGTAAAAAAAAAATGGGCGCGAATAATAAAATTTAGAACGGAAGGGTATGTAATATTGACGCATCATGTTTTGAATTGCATATCATATTCAGTGGATTAAAACTTAAACCAATGCTTTCTTATTAAAAATTCATAATCAGACAATTTTTTAAAATGCTATTTCCCTAATCTAGTTTAGTTTTTTAAAGTTCTTTAACAACACTCTAGATTTAAAAATATTTCTTAGTTTTGTCATTTCAAGAAGTGTATTTTTATAAAAACAAAAAATATTCCCCAAATAAAAAAATAAAATAAAATAAACAGAAATTTACTTACCTCCCAATAAAAATTTTGAAATGTGTGTAAATTAAAAACTAAAGTTCATAGTACATTGAAATCAAGTATCTGTTTTATTCTGTAAATCATAGCTTTAGATGAATAAAACAACTCATAAAAGAAACCAGACTTCATGGTACTGTAAAGCAAAATATATTTCTCGTACTGGAATAATTGAAGTTAGGAAAATTAAAAGACGTTTATCTTCTAATTGTTATGAAAAATTAGTTTCTAATCTACAAAATTTAAAAGTTATTTTGTGTTTAAGAGGATTTCTATTTGTTCCACCTGCTGTACGTGTTTCATTTTTTTACGATTTGTTTTATGTAACAAAACTAAATAATTTTTATAAATTTGACCCAGTCAAGGGAAAATTGTATTCTAAACAGAGCAGAACATTTTACTTTATATTAAGTTCGAAGTAAGCTATTTCAATAAAGACCTTTACAGCTCGAAAGGACTATGCCCTTTAATATACATTCCTTTTTTTAAATTAAATTTCAGTAGAACGAAAGTACTAGTTTAAAACAACGGATTTCTATTAGCTCTTCCTTCATTACACAAACAAAACTGTTCGTTATGTTGTTTTGTTTTTAAGTAAGACGCTAGAACATTGCTGACATTCAATTAACACTAGATTGCCCGAGATTTCTTGTATACCTATATTGCCCAAAAACAGTTAAAATGACTGCATTGTGAAAAAATAACAAATATGTAAAGAAATTTGTTTAAAATTAATTTTTAATATTATATAATAAAGGAGGGCGGAAGTAACTACAATTATTCATAAACCCATTTATATGTTATAGAAAAAGTCACCAAATTCTAAGAAATTGTGTCATTATATTTCATAATAGTTTTTCTAATTGAAATTTAAAAACAGTCAAAATGGCTGTCTTGGGCAATCTAGTGTTAACTGTAAAAGATTTAATCAATAATATTGGTGAGTTCTCACAATGCGAAGCTGTTTCTGTAACATTACTTATTCCACTGGAAAATTCGTTCTTTTTTTGGTTGTATGAATGCAGAAAACTGTTTGTCGTTGTTCCACTATTTTAAAGAAGCCTTAAGAAAGTAAGACATCACTTTACGCCAAACTGTTATATATTTTTCCTGAAAAACAAATTTTAACGTTGGTTTAACATCCCATACTTTCCTTATACACTCATCCTGTTCTAACGCACCACGAATTGCTTACTCGTATAAAGATCAGTGAGCAAACAAGTGCTGTTTTGTGCTTTAAAGATCCCCCCTTTTTTTTTTAAATAAAAAAAAAGAAAAATCACCCTTTTTCCTACGATCTTGTCGGATTTACTCTTGCAAGTCCTGGACAAGTATCCTATCTTTCCCATTTTTTTTTCTTTTTCGGCATTCGATTTGTGAAACATGTTTACTTTTGAATAAAGTGTATGCTCTTTAAAGCATCCCTAAGAGTCTAAAAGAAGATTTTGGCGCTAAAAAATGCTGTCTTGCTCGAAAACTGACGTTGATATTATGCAACTTGATGTTTCAAGGTACATTGATTTAGTCTTTCTTCACATCGTAGGCAGATCAGTGAAAGAAAAATAAGGAACACCTAAAAAAAAAAAATGCTCAAACGTTATTCGTTATTTTTGACAATAGAAGTGTGCTGTGCAAATGAAATTATTTTACCTAAATAACTATCTTGATGAAATAGTTACAAGTTAGAAAAACTTGCTATTTTATTGAAGGCTTCCAACTTATATATATAGAATTCTACACGCATTCATTGCAGATTTCACCAAATTTGTAGACATAATGTATACAATTACTGTCTGAAATTTGCCATAATTATTTCTATAACAATTTAAGAATGATATTAATGCAACTCAGCCATAAAGGCCTTGATTTCCAAGAAAAGAAATATTTTCATCTGGTAATGGGTTTAAAGTCGGCCGAATCGATTGATGATGAAGGTTTTTTTCGAATTTTTTCCAAAAAAATCTAAGAATAAATGCCCAAACATAACTTGCTTTTAAACTTAATAAACAGTTAAATAAAATTAAAATGTGTTATTCGTTTCTTGAAATTAAGTTGTTTCGTTTTTGAAACTGTGTATATTATTGCTTTAATATGAAATCTAATAGAAATTTTGAAATAAATATAAATTTCATTTTTGATTCTAAATTACTTAGGAATAGGACAGTACCACCTATAAAACCCTACTGCTAAACTGTATGTACAGTAGATAGCAGAATACAAAGTAATTTTCAAATAAATAAGAATTTCATTTGGGATTCTCGATTACTGAGACTAAGGCTTATTCCATCTATGAAAACATTTTGTTTATATGCACATTATAGAGTAGAATAGAAAGTAATTTGTGATTCTAAACTACTTAGAGTATGGTAGTTGCATCTATAAAACCCTACTGTCAATCTGTATGTAGAATTTCATTTGGGATTCTCAATTACTCAGATCAAGGCTAATTCCATCTATGAAAGCACTTTGTTTATATGCATATTATAGAGTAGAATAGAAAGTAATCCTGTGATTATAAATTACTTAGAATATGATAGTTCCATATATAAAACCCTACTGTCAATCTCTATGCAGAGTAGATAGCAGAATAGAAAGCAATTTTCAAATAAATAAGAATTTCATTTGGGATTCTCAATTACTGAGACTAAGGCTTATTCCATCTATGAAAACATTTTGTTTATATGCACATTATAGAGTAGAATAGAAAGTAATTTGTGATTCTAAACTACTTAGAGTATGGTAGTTGCATCTATAAAACCCTACTGTCAATCTGTATGTAGAATTTCATTTGGGATTCTCAATTACTCAGATCAAGGCTAATTCCATCTATGAAAGCACTTTGTTTATATGCATATTATAGAGTAGAATAGAAAGTAATCTTGTGATTATAAATTACTTAGAATATGATAGTTCCATCTATAAAACTCTACTGTCAATCTGTATTTACAATAGATAGCAGAATACAAATAAGAATTTCATTTGGGATTCTCAATTACTCAGATCAAGGCATATTCCATCTATGAAAACATTTTGTTTATATGCATATTAGAGTAGAATAGAAAGTAATTTGTGATTCTAAACTACTTAGAGTATGGTAGTTGCATCTATAAAACCCTACTGTCAATCTGTATGTAGAATTTTCAATTTGGGATTCTCAATTACTCAGATCAAGGCATATTCCATCTATGAAAACACTTTGTTTATATGCATATTATAGAGTAGAATAGAAAGTAATCCTGTGATTATAAATTACTTAGAATATGATAGTTCCATATATAAAACCCTACTGTCAATCTCTATGCAGAGTAGATAGCAGAATAGAAAGCAATTTTCAAATAAATAAGAATTTCATTTGGGATTCTCAATTACTGAGACTAAGGCTTATTCCATCTATGAAAACATTTTGTTTATATGCACATTATAGAGTAGAATAGAAAGTAATTTGTGATTCTAAACTACTTAGAGTATGGTAGTTGCATCTATAAAACCCTACTGTCAATCTGTATGTAGAATTTCATTTGGGATTCTCAATTACTCAGATCAAGGCTAATTCCATCTATGAAAGCACTTTGTTTATATGCATATTATAGAGTAGAATAGAAAGTAATCCTGTGATTAAATTACTTAGAATATGATAGTTCCATATAAAACCCTACTGTCAATCTTTAACAGAGTAGAAACAGAAAAGAAAGCAATTTTCTAAATAAAATTTTTTTTCTCAATTACTGAGACTAAGGCTTTTCCATCTATGAAAATTTTGTTTAATTCACATTATAGAGTAGAATAGAAAGTAATTTGTGATTCTAAACAACTTAGATTTGGTACTGCATCTATAAAACTACTGTCAATTTATGTAGAATTTCATTTATTCTCAATTACTCAGATCAAGGCTAATTCCATCTATGAAAGCACTTTGTTTATATGCATATTATAGAGTAGTAGAAAGTAATCCTTGATATAAATTACTTAGAATATGATAGTTCCATATAAAACCCTACTGTCAATCTCTGCAGAGTAGATAGCAGAATAGAAAGCAATTTTCAAATAAATAAGAATTTCATTTGGGATTCTCAATTACTGAGACTAAGGCTTATTCCATCTATGAAAACATTTTGTTTATATGCATATTATAGAGTAGAATAGAAAGTAATTTGTGATTCTAAACTACTTAAAATATGGATTTGCATCTATAAAACCCTACTGTCAATCTGTATGTAGTTTCATTTGGGATTCTCAATTACTCAGATCAAGGTATCAATATGAAAGCACTTTGATATGCATATTATAGAGTAGAATAGAAATAATCTGTGATTATAAAATTACTTAGAATATGTATTCCATCTATAAAACTACTGAATCTGTATTTACAATGATAGCAGAATACAAATAAGAATTTATTTGGGATCTCAATTACTCAGATAGGCTATTCCATCTATAACATTTTGTTTATATGCTATTAATAGAAAAAGATATTTGTGATAAATAAAAATTCATTTATCTCAATATTCACGCCAAGGTAATTTCAGCTATGAAATCATTTTAGTTTAGCTATATGTATAGTTATATATAATATAAAGAAATTTTGAAGTAAATGTAAAATAAATTGAGATTTAATACACAAAAATTTAGCAATTTTTATCAAAAACTATTTTGTTAATCTGTATGTACAGCTGATAGCAGAATAAAAAGTAGAGATTCGATATTCAGCAACTAAGGTACATAGCCCTTAAGAAATCTCTAATATCAGGAGCTTACAAGAATTTATATAAATTTTTCATCTTTTATATTGGCTGCCAAGTAATTTTCTCATCTCGCAAATTTTTTTGATATTCTGAGAACAGTGCTTGTTTTAAAAAACACTTTTGAATTTTCACGCCAAAAACATTACTTTTTCAGAGAGTCTCGCATTTTTGAGGCTTTGAGCAATATTGACGAAATAAAAGAAGAAAAAAAAAAGCATGCAGCTTTCGTCTTATTATTTTTTTTCCCTTGAGATATTGAGGTTTTCGCCCAAATCAAAAACACTTAGACCCTTTCCTCGTGAAGGTTTTTATTGAAAACCATCGAGAGAAAAAAAAAATTAGCTCTTGACTTCTCGGTTATATATAGATATATTTGCTCTCTTCCAACATACAGCCTATTCCTGCTTGCAGATGTATTCGAAGAATTTGCCGTTTAGGAATTTTATTTGTATCTTTTTATATATTTTCCGGCCAGCGTGACTTATTCGCTTGGTTTTAGCAGCTCGCGACAGTTTGAGATGTATTTTTTTTTTCTTGTTTTCACCTACTTTTATATTGAAAGTTATGAAATATTTTGTGCGATATTAAATCCACTTGGCCCCGACTCTCTCCTATTTTTACTTTGAGCTGCTTTTCAGTAAATTTTTATGTATTTCAATTCCGCTCTACGGTTTTTCGCGAATGAAAAGAATAAATGCTGAGTTTCATATTGGATATTAATATTGTCGGTGATGAATGACTTAGGCAGAAATGTTGGCGTGAAAAAAATACTGTGTCATTTGTAGCACAAAAACGGGAGATGCGTAATTTTTTTTTAACTGTGAATGTTTACAATAGTGTGTGCTTGTATGTCAGAGAAAAGAGTAATCAGGCGTGTATGAACTTTTGAAAAGGGTGCAAAATTCAAGAGCTGTTCCCTTTAACAAAAATAAAGAACTGAAAATAAAATATAAAATTTTATACTTCGTGACTAATGAATTATAACTGTTTACTCAGTCAAATGAAATAATATATAGAAATTATCTTGAAATGTATAACATGGACTAAAATTACAGATTAAAAAACTTAAAGTTATTTCAATTATAAATTTTTTTGTTATGCTAAACTATGGGTGATCAAACCCTCATCTTCAAAATTTTGTAGCCCGCGGTGGAATTTATATAAATGTTTAATAGAAACAAATACCGCACTGAATACTGACTATAGTAAATGTAGTGTTATTCAACTGTCTTATGGGTTATTATTATACAATTATGCATTTATGAGTATTTAACTGTTCTATTGTTATTTTATGAATAATAATAGAGTGTTTTAAATTTTCATCTCGAAAAACTATATATGTATGTAATATATTTAAATTATTACTTTATATCTCTTAAAAAGTTTATTATTTCTTTAAATCTAATTTCTCAGGCATAAAATGTCTTTATTAAAACAGTGTCCGGAACTTGAAATTCTTCCAACCCATTTCCAAAATCTAGTTCTACATTACATTCTAACTTTCTGCGCACTCTCCATATATTTCAGCTGCCCCCTGTTCACTTTTCAATAATCCAAGTTGATGTCTCACTGTTAAATTCGCTGACTAAGTTAGTTCTTTGGGAAAATTCTCCAACTCTCGCTCTGGGGTCCAACTCTGTAATCCACACAGATTTTCATGGTCATTCCCTTCTTTTTCTTTGAAAGAGTAACATGTCATTTTAAGAAGCTCTTCAATAAAAGTTAAGTTCCACTCGGACCTGCGCTGCTTCTCTTTAATGTACCATGACTGTTTACTTCAATAGTCAAAGTGCTTGGGCTTCTCCTTGCCCAGCAAGTCTGGGCAAATTAATACAGGCGAGGCTTAATTCGATGTGACCGGTGGATTAATTTTTGCCGTGTTATACATACATATATATATATATATACATATATATATATATATATATATATATATATATATATATATATATATATATATATATATATATATATAATGCAGAAAGTAATATAAGAAAATGAGTGCCAACAGTGGAATTCGAATCCACGGATTAGGGTACCGTAATCCAGTGTTCATGTAGTAGGTAACATCAAGACATCTATTACAGAGAGGGGAAAATTGTTTTTGTAAAGGTCGAAATAGAATTTCGACTTTATTTAAGGTTGTTTGTCCCTATAAAAGTGAAGGATCTTGTAGTTTAAATCATATTATATAATGTTTTCTTTATGTAAATAAAAAAATAGATTTAAAAAGGAATAAATAGCAGATATATATATATGTATGTATATATGTATATATATACATATGTATATATATATACATATGTATATATATATACATATGTGTATATATATACATATGTATATATATATATACATACATATATATACATACATACATATATATATATACATATATATATAAATATATATAAAATATATATATAAAAATAATACATATAAAAACATATAAATATACATATACATACATACATACATATATATAAACATACATACATAAACATACATATATATACATATATATATATAAATATATTATATATATATATAATATATATATATATATATATATATATATATATATATATATAAATGTATATAGCAAAAATCCTTTAAAGCTTCTTGCACGTCTTATTTACGTCCCTTTCGCATACGAAATGATATTCCTCCACCTAAGACTTTAACAAAAGTAAATACTCCTAAAAAATGGATAAGAACTGCACGCGGCACTGAGGAACAGACAGAAAGAGCCACTGCGGAATATATATTTATTTATTCCCAGTTCGCGAATTCTTATTTTATACGTACGCGGAAATGATCTACCATGGAGGAAAAAAAAAAGAGAGTGGGAAAGGAGATGTCTATCTCCTCGGATTATTTATCCTATAGGCAAATCGCATTCGCGATGGACAAATCGGCATTGAATAAGCAAACTACCGTGGAAGATGGTTCCGTAAATTGACTTTGTTGCCCGGACAGAAGGGGAAAAAAAAAGGGAAAGAAGTTACGTTATAGGGAATAAACGGCGAAGATCTCTAGCGGAGAGGGGAGGGGTGGACAACACACGAGATATAAATAACGGGACAACGGAAAAGCAATTTTTCTGGCCCAGAGCGAGTCCGGAAGTGGACAATTCCTTCTGCAGGTAACTTCGTTTTGTGAAAAATCAGGAGCCAATGCACGGGGCCCACTCGTTGCTCGTTCCTGTAATGGGATGTATTCTAGCGGAGAATGGACAGTCGGATATGTTCGGCGGAATTGAAGTTAAAGTGTGCGAAACGAAAGACGAAATTCGGTTTAGAGACGGAACAGGACGTTTTAAAATAGAAATTCATTTTTCATTTTATATTTTTATTCCCTTTCCCAACTTTACTTTTAAAAATTCTCTTTGTGCCGGTATTAGATTTAAGGTCTTTCAGGAAGAAAATTTCAGACGGACAAAAATAGAAATAGCTCTCTTTATATACGAGACTCGTTTAGGGCTCTGCAGTATAACTACATCTCTTTCGTAAACTAAGGTACAGAAATGAGCTTTCTACAGTTCGAAAGCATGACCTCTTTGTAACCTTGACTAGGACAGGAAGTAGTAAGGGGCAGGACTCTCTTACAAGGATTCTCTTAAATTTTCTTAAACTAATATTAAATTAAAGAATTTCAACCAACTACAATAACAAAATTTTAAAATATTTGCAAACTAGATATAAAGAATCATACTTATTAAATATATCGAAACATAATGAGATCAAAATTTCTTTTTGGACATTTTTCTTTCATAACATGTGTAAGTATATGCGCTCATGTTGATGGCATACCTAAAACTCAGACGTGGCTGGATTCAGCATACATACACATACACACACAAACACACACACACACACACACACATATATATATATATATATATACATATATATATATACATATATACATACATACATACATACATATATATATATATATATACATATATATATACATATATATATATACATATATATATATATACATACATATATAAATATACATACATGCATACATATATATACATACATACATATATATATATATATATATACATACATACATATATATATATATACACACACACATATATACATATATATATATATATACATACATATATATATACATATATATATATACATACATACATATATATATACATATATACATATATATATATATATATATATATATATATACATACACATATATATATATATGTATATATATATATATGTATGTATGTATGTACATGTAATACATGTGTAATTATACATGTGTAATTAGTTCAGTCTCAAACTTTCATTTAAGTCAAACATCATCTCAAAAATCCGACAAAAGTCCGTAAAAACTCCATCAGTTACGATTCCCCGGCATTGCATGCAGAACGCAAAATCAGCCAAAAGAAGTGCAGTTGACTATGTCCCCCAAGAGTGAGAATCGTGCCATTTTTTTAATGGAAATAATCTTAGCTCTAGAAAAAAGACAAGAAGTGCCAGCTGGTCCGAAAAAAATGGTCTGTCTCACAGTGTGAAAGTCCTAAATAAGCCATAAAAATCTCAGAATCACACTGAAATGTACAAGTAATTACAATTTAATGATTTTGTCCCCCCACAAACGGAAATTATTGCGTTATCTACGTTCATGTTCCTTTTTCATCCCGATGGTGCAATTCAAATTGGGTTAAATAATTTAGTTATTAAGATAACTTTTAACATTTTATATGTAATTATACTTTAATAAACCTAATCAACATTATTATGATTATATTCTAAAATACATTTCTGGCGATTCTACACCTAAATGGACAACTTTTGGAGAAAATCTTTATTTTTCTTTTTATTGTGGTAACCTTCTGAAGACAAAGTTAATTTGTGTTTAACTCAACTAATCTTACACAACTACATTACGTCACTTAATTTCGACCCACACTTAGTATGCTTTTTACACCTCTAATTGGTTAGCTGCCTTGCGAATTTAAGGCACGATATAAGTGAATATACAAGAATGGTGAACTAAGTAATTTTCTCGGTATAAGCACATCTGTCTCGTTCGAAGATGTCAAATTACTATCACTTTTCTGACAACCAACTTAGCAGGCAAACGTATGCCGATGAGGTGATTTGTTTTCTAAGGCCAATGAAATCATGTGTTAAAATATTCGGTGTACTAGAGACATCATTTATGCTGAACCTAGCCAACTAACCGAATTTGGGCTAGTTTTTTTAGTTTTCAGGTAATTTTGAATGGCCAACGAATTTGGGAGGCCGTTGGGAATCGAAGCTGATTCCGCAGTGTAATATATATATGACAGGCCTAAGAAAATTTAAAGAGCCGATGATAATGCCATTATCATGACTATTGCACAGTTTAACAGTCAACGATCAAACATGGCGGCGAGTGGCTAACGTCCACACTCTAACTAAGAAGCTTTTGGTTAAGGTTCATATAGCAACCCTATCTGAAGAATCTCTCTCTCAATTATTATGCATCATGTGCTTTTATATGAAGTTATTAGTGATTCATGCGCCTGAATTAAAGAGTGCGCTGCGTTTTCTCCCTTTAAACCCATAAATTATTAATTTATATTTTCAAACCTGACATATATAATGTATGTATGTATGTGTTTATAACGTTTTAAAAATTACATATTAAATTTAGCAATAAAAACTTAAATAACTTTCCAAAACTGTATTAGTATTTTTACTCAATTAAATCATGTTTTTTTTCATATCTGAAATATATTATTAATAACTGAAATCACTCATTTTTCTAATACAAATTTTTATCATACCGTTAACCAAAAGAAGCACACATTATAGGTTTAGTCATTTAACCATTGTTAGCGAGCCGGCATATGTAGATCAAAAGGATTACTGAAGACAGGTATGTCACAAGAGATATTTAATATTTATATTGTAAAAAAATACCTTGAGCGATTACGAAGATATTTTACAAAATATAAATACAATCTCAACGTTCTAGAATTTTTTTTTCATTATAGAGTGGTATTGAGGATTTAGTTAACAAAACATGCGAGTTTGGAGAGCCATTGTCTTAAATAAAAATAATATAATATGAATGGAACTAAGTAAATTACTATAAACTTATGTTCACACTAAAGTAATATTTTCAAAGCGCTACTTTTTTTATATTTTCAGAAACATAATTATATTAAAATAATACATCAAATATGTTTTTCCCAAAGACTGAAATGGTAAAAGGGCAATTTTAATATAACTAATATTACGTATTTAGCTTTTAAATAGAAATGATTTGTGTAGATAATTAGTTTTTTTTCTCTCACATAATAAAACAATTTTTATAGAAAATATTCTTTATTTTATTTGATATGTTTAAATGATAAGGTTCATTTCTTTTGTGGTAGTAGTTTGCCAAATACTGTTAAAATAGAAAGATGTATAGAAATGATACTTTAGGAGGTATACAGATACTTTAATCTTAAAAAAAAAGAGATAAATTTAATAATCTTCTAAATAATGTACACATTTTAATATACTAAGTTATGTTGCTAAAGGGATGACACGCAATTTCAGTTAACTTTTCACAATCGAATATCGTTTTATAACGTAAATTTCATCAATAAATTTCGTAAAATTTATCGATAGATAATTCTTCCCAGCTAGATCATACCACTGAAAAGTTGAAGGAACAGATGCAAAAGATTCCAGCCTGTCGTTCGAAAACGGGGAAGGAACGCTTCTCTGAACTTCTCAGGTCCATTACAATTTTTTTCTCTCGCTCTTTTTTTTTTACGATGGAGGTGTGAAGATGCCATTCACATGAAGAAAACCGGAAAAAAACAGGGCTGTCAGACCCTTGGGGACAACACCCCGAGAAAAAGAGGAGAAGCAAAAAAGAATGGGACAAGGAGAGAAGCTAAGAGGAGAGACCCCTAGGCGAATCGCTGTCCACTGCAAACGTCACGGCCGGACACTGGGCGCTCCGGGGTCAATCAATAATTGCACCACGGAGGGATTCAAGGCTTCTCTAAAATAAAGAGCCGACACGACCGACATCTTGTTGCTTGCTCCCCCTTTAGTGAGGTTTTAATCTATTTTTACTTAGAAAAAAAATAGCTTGTAGCGTTATCTACAATAAAAACATACAAATGGAAAATGTATTCTAGATATGGAAATATTGAGAATCGAAATTAGAAAATTGATATATTCAATCGCTCATTCCCTCATTTAAAATGTTATGATGCATTAGAATTTATTTAACGATTTTAATATATTAGCACAGTGTGTGCAGATACATTTCGCAGCGGAATTGTACCGAGCAAAGATGATGAAAACTGACGTCTTTCAGCCAATATTAAAAAGAAATAATATGGCTAAAAAACAATTACCCAGAGGGCTTGAGTATATTTACAAGAACATAAACAAATTAGAACTTTCTATATTGTATACAACTTATTCTAAATGTTATCCAGTCAGTGATATAAGTTTCTTTATCAGCTGTTATGATATAAGGGAAAAACTTGTTTATACAAACAATTGACCAATTAACTGTTATCTTGAAACAAGGGTATTTTAATACGATTTAGTGATATAAAATTAAATTAGTATGTAAAATTCTAAATAAAAACATTAAACTTTTATGAAATTGTTTTTAAGTTTTCCCTCTTATATAGATACAAGTGTAATAAATGTGATTATTAAATAAATACTGATCTATGACAAATTAATTTATGCATAGGAATATCCCATGCTTAGGGGTAAAATGACAAGATATTCTTTATTGATTGTTGATAAAAGATTGACTATCCATTATATATATGTTTCTTTACTCACATTTAAAAATCAAGATGTAAAAAACATAATAGTAACTGAAAATCTCATTTAAATTTTAAGATATTTTATTTGTTAGAAAAATTTTAGAATATGTAAAAAATAATTTATTTTAAAATTTCAAAATTTCTTTTAATTAAAGCAAAAATTTCTTCTGCATAACTTAAAATTGATTTTTTAAATTTTTAACTTTAAAAAGTGACTAACATTTTAAATTTATTTTGATCAAGCAATTATATATCCTGTCCTCTTACATATAAATTATAGAGACAAAACCCTGATAAAACCCGAAAAAACCCTGAAAAAACCCAAAAAACCCTGATAAAACCCGAAAAAACCCAAAAAAACCCTGATAAAACCCGAAAAAACCCACTGGGTTGGTTTTTTCTGAAAAAACCCGGGTTTTTTGCCAACCCTGTTTTTAAAGACGCCAATAAAGCTGATATTGGACAAGCTTTAAATAAAAAGTTTCACTACGGGCTATGCTTCATTCAGTTATAATATTCTTTTTACCCTCTTTCAAAATTAAATTATCAACATACAAAAACGTTTAAACCTAAGAGAAAGCAAAGTATGACTATTAATATTAACTAAAATAAGAAAAAACTATTGCATAACCAGTTGCATCGAATCAAACTTAAGCCATAGACAAATCTGTTCTTACACGTTGCTGAGTTCCACGTAAACAGCCGCCTACTTATTTTTCTGAAAATATGTCTTACTTGTGTTGGCTTTGCATTTTATAGTATAAGATAAATAAGCAATTAAGATCATACGGTAGATTTAGTTATGCTTCAAATTCTACATATTCGTGTGTGTCTGTATATGTATATATATATATATATATATATATATATATATATATATATATATATATATATATATATACATATATATATACATACATATATATATACACGAAGTATAAATGTTCTTTGTACATATGTACTCCGTATGTATGTAAAAAGTTTCATAAATTCAGGTTAACTTACAAAAGCGCTTTGATATGTTTGCTATCCTCTTAAATCTAATACTGACAGTAGCTTTGGACACGAAATCAAAAGTGGCAAATTTGAAACAAAAAATGTGGATTAGATGTGCTAGTGAGAGCTGTTTATTTAAGGGAAAACCAATGTTTTCTCTAGGACTTACAAAGCCATCGGATTATTTTACTTTACTCCACTAGTCTCCAATTTACGTTCAGTGAGATGTGCCTAAAGGTTTAAAAATTAAAAGTACCAAGTAGTAAAGTAGTAAGAGTTTATAAAGTACCAAATGATTTTAAAAAATGTAGACAAATATAACATAAACCAGAGATTACCAAAATTCTATATACGTGAGCCTAATTTCCTAATTATTTTTTTAAAAAGTGGGCCGTATAGTAGTTTTAAAAAGCAGTAATAAAAATAAAGTCGGTCGACATTGAAGAGAACGGCACAAGTCGAATTAAAACTTGATTTCAGAGCTGCTGAAACGGACATCTTTACGAGTAAACGACAGACAAGAGAAAGACACAAAAATCACTCTGCTCGAACAGAGCTGCACCCAAGAGCGAAGACAGAAAGAATTTTCCCACTTACTCAGCCAAGTTAAGTGTAAGATCAGGAAAAACGCTAAGCCATTTGCCGGAGACAGCTGGGAAACGTGTTGAATAGACTAAAAATTTACATCTATAGCTTTGGGAAATGGATCGAAAGTCGAAGACACTTCTTTGATTAAGACATTTAGAGGCTGGGAAAAAGATTTTAAGGAATTAGAATGGGAGAGAGTAGGTTTTTAAGGAAATATTAAAGTGAAATAATTTTGATATATATTACATATACATATTTCTATGAAATAGGTGCAGCCCAATGTAATATTATTATGCAATTGTGTTTCTTATGTAAATATGTAAATAATGTAATTGAAATGGGAATAATGTAATTGATTATTAAGACTAATAAATAAACATGAGTCACGATAGCTAAGTTGGCAACGGCAACGATCTCGTAGGATTGCGGGTTTGCGACTCGAGCCGGCTAAATATCTGCTGTGACCATTAATGGTGGCTGGGGGCACGTAAATTAGGTTTATGGTCATAATAAGCTCCAAGTTCCTAAACGATACCTTTGGAAGTGGTAAGCCAAGCTTCGAGGTCATCTACTTCTAAATTATTGTCTTTAAGTACTTCTATACAACGAAATAAATTGATAAAAGGTATATAAGAAACTATAATAATTATAAAAGCCGAATTTATAGGTATATCAGATTATGCAGCTTCCTTTATTACTCCTTATTTTAACAGCGACATCTAATGGAAAAAATGCACAACACCTTTGTCAAACACTTTCAAGGAAGCCTGGAATCTTAAAAGTTCAGATCACTGTACAACGCAACAATATGGCGTACGGTTTAGCCCACGATAAGGGTTTCCAGTCTTCACATACTCTTCGAATAGATTCCTAAAAACGGAGTGCGGGTGGGGAGGTCTACGATTCATAATGTGGTCAGAAATTTTCGGGCACAGAAAACAACAAAAAAAATTTTTTTTTGGCCGGAGACGAAATGAAATGTAAGAAATGAAAATAAAAAAAAACATCCCGTTCTGGGTCGTTGTTGATTAAAGCGACAGCGCAAAAATAATGAAGGGACCTAATTGTTTAAGCAGCGGTCGCACTTAAGCTGCGAGAAGAGTCCAGCGGCAGCAGGCGTTCAGGTGTAATGCCGCATGATTTATGTCTGGCGTTGGTTTGCGCTTTCGCTGAGAGCGCATACATATGAAACAGGAGAATTAATGGCGCTATTACTCACTTCGGAAAATTGTTTGATTTAGTTTTCGTGGGAGGATATCCCCATTGTGCTCCCGTTTATACTGGAGAGACTGGCATTAGAAAGGACCGGATTACACACAACACAGAGATTCGGCATTAAAACACAAGCGGAATTTTGATATCATCACTCTTAAAAACGTTTCAGTCATAAATTACTGTTATAGGTGAGGCTTTTTTCATATATCCCTTTCGACTGCAGATCTATTGATTTACTTTGCGCTAACACGGAATGGCTCACACAAATTTACTGGAAAATAGTTTGCCCGAGGAGTTCTGAAGCGAATTACAGATATCAACTCGACTTTCACTTAATATTTAAAATATTGCTTGTAGTTATTACATGAGGATTAATCCCTTTTTGGACTTTTAAGTGTGAAATAATTCCTATTTCCTACTCTGTTTTTTAACCTACGTTCCAAAAGTTCTTCACGTTCTAAGCAATATAACTGAAAATTCGCTAAGGAGCCTGGGCACTTCCAAAAATATTTTTAATGTATGCATTGCTAGATATTCTTAAGCTTATTAAAACATATGTAAATCACTCGTTTCCACTTCAAGTGTTAAAAGATGAGTATTAATTCTTTTTTGGGCTTTTTAATTTTAAGTATTAAGTGTAAATGTAAAGTTTAAGCTTAAAGTGTATTCCTATTTCCTACTCTGTTTTTTAACCTACGTTCCAAAAGTTCTTCACGTTCTAAGCAATATAACTGAAAATTCGCTAAGGAGCCTGGGCACTTCCAAAAATATTTTTAATGTATGCATTGCTAGATATTCTTAAGCTTATTAAAACATATGTACATCACTCGTTTCCACTTCAAGTGTTAAAAGATCGTTTTCGACCCCCCCCCCAAAAAAAAAAAAAAAAAAAAAAAAAAACCATTTCTTCTGAATAAAATTGGCTAAAAGACTTCGACAAATTTAACATTATTCTCTGTCATAAAATTACTTTAGTTTAAATTCGTCTGGTAAATATCAGAGTGTAAATAAATAGGCTCCAGTATTTTTCATTCAAATTTAAATCTATTAAGAACTTGGCGGTTAAATTAAAATACACAATGTTTTGCAAATATATTTTTCTCGGGATACAGTGAAATTACGTACAGCATTGCTGATTCGTTTTACGACATTAATGTATGCATGAAAAACGTTTGTACCAATGTATGTACTCTGTATGTAGTGTGTGTGTGTTAAATAATTTGGGGCTTTTAATTTTAAGTGTGAAAGAATTTCTATTTCTCACTCGTTTCTCACCTACGTTCCAAAAGTTCTTCGTGTTTCTAAGCAATGAAACTGAAAATCGCTAAGGAGCGTGGGCACTTCCAAAAATATTTCTAATGTATGCATTGCTAGATATTTTTAAGCTTATTAAAATATATGTACATCACTCGTTTCCACTTTAAGTGTTAAAAGATCGTTTTCAACAAAAAAGCAAAAACTTTTTTTCTGAATAAAACTGGCTACAAGACTTCGACAAATTTAACATTACTCTCTCCCAAAAGTTCTTCGTGTTCTAAGCAATATAACTGAAAATTTCGCTAAGGAGCCTGGGTGCTCCAAAAATATTTTTAATGTATGCATTGCTAGATATTCTTAAGCTTATTAAAACATATGTACATCACTCGTTTCCACTTCAAGTGTTAAAAGATCGTTTTCGAAAAAAAAAAAAAAAAAAAAAAAAAAAAAAAAAAGCAAAAATATTTCTTCTGAATAAAATTGGCTAAAAGACTTCGACAAATTTAACATTATTCTCTGTCATAAAATTACTTTAGTTTAAATTCGTCTGGTAAATATCAGAGTGTAAATAAATAGGCTCCAGTATTTTTCATTCAAATTTAAATCTATTAAGAACTTGGCGGTTAAATTAAAATACACAATGTGTTGCAAATATATTTTTCTCAGGATACAATGAAATTACGTACAACATTGCTGATTCATTTTATGACATTTATGAATGCATGAAAAACATATGTATGTATGTACTCTGTATGTGGTGTGTGTGTGTGTGTTAAATAATTTGGGGCTTTTAATTTTAAGTGTGAAAGAATTTCTATTTCTCACTCTCTTTCTTAACCTACGTTCCAAAAGTTCTTCGTGTTCTAAGCAATGAAACTGAAAATCGCTAAGGAGCGTGGGCACTTCCAAAAATATTTCTAATGTATGCATTGCTAGATATTTTTAAGCTTATTAAAACATATGTACATCACTCGTTTCCACTTTAAGTGTTAAAAGATCGTTTTCAACAAAAAAGCAAAAACTTTTTTTCTGAATAAAACTGGCTACAAGACTTCGACAAATTTAACTCTCTGTTATAAAATTAGTTTAAATTCGTCTGGTAAATATCAGAGTGTAAATAAATAGGCTCCAGTATTTTCCACGAAAACTTAAATCTGTTAAAAACTTAAATTAAAATACACAATGTGTTGCAAATATATTTTTCTCAGGATACAATGAAATTACGTACAACATTGCTGATTAGTTTTATGACATTTATGAATGCATGTAAAACGTATGTATGTACTCTGTATGTGGTGTGTGTGTGTAATAATTTTTTTAATAAGTTTGAAAGTTTACTATTCTTTGGATTAAGTCTTTGGATCAAGTCTTTGAAAAACAAATTCTAGTTACATCACTGACTACTCCTACAGTGCAAAGTTACCTGTCTGGTTCGGTTTGGTTTAGTTTAGTTTAGTTTAGAGCGTTACGGCCAACCTCCAGCTGCACTAGACATAGTTAAAAAAGTAAACTCAAAAGTAAGTAAAACCCAGATAGCATGCATACTTGCAGCAAGTTTGATTTTTTCTGGATAATATCTTGTCATAACAAATTTGACGCGACAAACTTGCAGCAAAACTCCTGCAAGTTAGACGGAACATAAAGCGACCACTCCTTTGCAACGCTATTTTGCTGCAAAACTGTGGCAACCTTGTCATGACAACCTTGAAGCAAGCGAAAATTCTTAGACTTGCTGCAGTCTTGTTTCAAACTTCAGTCTTGTCATGCTGAACTTGCTGCAAGTTTGCAGGATTGCAAAACAAGGCTTTTGCAAGTTTGCTGCTAACTAAATTTGATATCTGGAAAAATGGTAGTAGAATTAAAATTATTAAGACATTTTAAAATTTATATAAGGACTAATACATGGAAAACAATATGCAGAGGAACGGTAAAATTAGCCATTTTGAGCAATGGATTCTCATAGTTAGTAAACAAGTCATGGATCTCTTAAAATACCACAAACACGAATATCAAACAGCAGTAAGATGGAAGAATACAGATTTTTATTTTCGTTTCTATTTTCCCGTTTTAAACTGTCGTCACTATTTTGGAACCAACACGCATCTCAAGCAAACTTTTAAAATTACATAAAAACTTTGAAAGCAAAAAAATGTAAATTTGAAAACCATGTTTATAAGTTTTTCATTCGAAAAAGGAGCCGCAATACGGAGGAGGAAAAAAAAAATCCGTTGTTTTCTTTTAAAGGACATAGCAGGCATACGAAATAAATTTTCGAAGATTCCATTTCTTTTCAGCGTTCTCCGAGAAATTTTATTTTAAGAATCTTAATGGATTAAACAAAGTTTGGCATAAAACCTTTGCACACAGTGGCGCGGCCTGTCTCAGACATGTTTGATGCGGTGGCTCGCGCGGCACTCTCGATCTTAGAGAATTCTTTATGCAGCTTTAAAAATGAAACAAGCCGGAAAGCATGTAGGAAAAAAAAAATACTTTTTAGATTTGTTGTTTTTGCGGCCGGCCATTTCTTTCAAGGAATTGCAAAACAAAGCCAAGAAATTTACTTGCGCCACTGGTATTACATATATTTCTCTCTTTCGCCCACCCACATCTTCAGCGTTATTATTTATTCTCCGGAAAGTAGCATAGTAATATCCATTTTGAATCCTCGAAACGAAAATGAAAAAAAAAGAGGGGATGTAAATAAATAAACCAACGTAAGTAAATTCAGCGCAGCCTAGAGTCTTCCAGGGAAAAACTTAAATACAAACACACAGACATAAAAAAATATATATATAAGTAACCGCACGAAGAAGAAATAAACCAGCGGAGCATAAAAACGAAATAAAAACATAGGAAAATTTTTGGGAAACAAAGTGATTTTATTCCTAGGGATATACATCAGGGGAGCGAATGCACGTTCGGCTACATAATACAACAAGAATGAAAACTGGATAGTATTTTTCCTAATGTATTATGGACGGCAGAAATTCGGTAAATAAAATATTGACCACCAGATGCTCATCATGGAAAGAAATGCAGTGCGCACTCTAGGCCTATAAAAAGGGGGCCCGGCGCATTTTTTGAAGGAAGCCAACGATAAAAAGTGCATTAAATGTATTATGTGGTCAGTCTGCTGCCCACGAATATGGTTATAGGGTGACCTATCCCTCCCCCTTTCCCTTTTTCAAACAGAAAGAAAACAGTAATACGTTTGGGAAAAACTCTTTTCGGATTTCACTTTTCCAAGCATTTTTTTCCCTTCGTGAATAGTAAGAAATGCTTTTCATAAAAAAAAAATGGAATCTAAAAAAATTCGAACAGAACCCGGTCGGACAATACACTGGATATTCTAAATTTCTGTAGCTGCAGGCCAAAACTTTTTGTGTGTATTTAAGTATAAATATAGGCTTAAAAAAAAAGAGAATGTTTCTGAATGTTCACCCCCTCCCCTTCCATCTTTTTGCATTGAAAAATAACCGACCGTCGTGAATATTCAGATAAAAATACGAAAGGACATAAAACTCGCTGCATAGTACGAATTTTAAATCCAGATGTGGCCCGAGAGTTCTATTCTATTTATCAATAGAAAAGAGATGTCAGGATTTTTCAAGAGAATATCGAAACATGCGGGCTAACGGAACAGGTGGTTGACTTGTTCGGAAGCGAGTTATTTTTCTGGATACGTCGAGACCTAAAATACGAAAAATAATGGGACAGCGATATTTCGGAATGGTAAGGGACGTGGAATAAATTTGGCTTTCGAATCATACCTTGCTTGAAGGCATTCAGAATTCTATAAGCGAGGCATAAGAGAAAGGTTTATAGAAACAGAAAATTTACTCAGTACGATACCTATATTTCTGTGTTACCTAATATCTAATAATTAATGAATGGATTAATTCAATACCATTTCGTTAAAAATATTTTTAAGTGCTTCTAAACGTTTTGTCTTTTAATTGAAAACCTCATATTAGTCACAGAGCCAGAACATTGCTTTTCTTCTGTTTGTATTTGTCTAATAGCGCCCGAGATGGTCTTGTGGTCAGCATGCTAGGCTAGAATATGTTGCCAGAGTAGAACCTCTATGTTCTCCCTATATACCCAGAGGGCGTTAAGATAAATCTGAGGGCCTCGATGTGCTCTCGCTGAGAGATTGGCAAGTGAGAAAGAGGTACGAAATCAGAAGCCAACATCCCCAGAAGGGATTCCTCTACGTCGCATCATGGGTCTATTGCACATGTCATGGTCGGCTGCCCGTAGCAAGCTAACAGCGAGCTTGCCAATCTGATGAATATTTGCTTCAATATTCGTAACAATTAACATTGTGCATTTTAGACGAAGTTTCAGCAGAAGCAACTTATTTTGATTAAAGAACCTAGGTATAAAAGTAGACTTGCATGACTAATTCTCTCTAAGTAATTTTTACCCAAATAGTGCATGCGGAATGTTTTAGAAATTGTAGAAACGAACTCGTGACAACTCACTCATCATTGATGACTGAATGCGCTCAGCATTTGCAATTGATATTGTTTCAAATTTTTAAGGTAGTTTAAAGCTAACTAGTTCTGGTTTCAAAGTTTATTATGTGTAGCGTCTAACCGTATTACATCTTTACTGAAATTTCAGCTCTAAAATATAAAATTAATAGAAAAATCTAAAAAAAATATCCATGTGATTTTTATCCAAATAAAGCGTGAAAATTGTTATAAAAACTGTAGATAGGTACTCATGACAGCAAGGACTCACCTGTTAAATTTAAAATTTAAGACCTATGCATATTCATGATATCGAAGCCTAGTTCTAAATAACAACACAAAAATTGAATTTCGATCACATGAGTCTGAAATTTGTAAAATAATTGTGAAATTTGTAAAATAGATCTACCATTTTCCAGATTTCAAAGTCAAGTAACATAAACTTTTCAGAATGGTATTAAACAATTTGTAAAATAATTGTGATATTTGTAAAATAGATCTACCATTTTCCAGATTTCAAAGTCAAGTAACATAAACTTTTCAGAATGGTATTAAACAATTTGTAAAATAATTGTGATATTTGTAAAATAGATCTACCATTTTCCAGATTTCAAAGTCAAGTAACATAAACTTTTCAGAATGGTATTAAACAATTTGTAAAATAATTGTGAAATTTGTAAAATAGATCTACCATTTTACAGATTTCAAAGTCAGGTAACATAAACTTTTCAGACTGGTACTAAGCAATAAAATTTAGAATATTAAAACATAGAATTTTGAGTTGTTGCACTGTGGATATGAAAAATAACCTTCCATTAATTACTATGAATATTTGTAAATGGAATAACAGTCTTCTACGGTTCCAACTACCACTCAGTCTCAGAAATACCCAAAAAGAAAGTCCATCATTTAAAATAAATAAATAAATAAATAAATAAAAATCCAAATAGTGCAGCTTCTCCATCTAGACTGCACAGCATGGTGGAAATAAAAAAGAAGTCACGAACGGGGGAAATAATCGATCAAAAACTAACACCCCCTACACGGGAGCTTATGTACGGCCTCTCAAGATGTGTGCCATGACATGGGCTTCATGATCGCGATGGGATGTCGATAAGGAGGTGCAAAATGCTCTAAATCAACACCAACAGGGCACCCGAGCGAACACCTTTAATAACAATAACGTCCAAATAAACGAATTGCTTCCCGTTTTACGCCTTCTTCACGCAGAGCCATCTCTTTCGAGAGCATAGTAAATATTTTCTTCGATTTTTATTTTTATTTTTCAAGAAAGGATAATTTTAGCGCGAAGATCAATATCGTTCCCGTAACGTTCCGCTATTTAGAGAATGTTTTTGAAACCTTCGCACACGTACCCGTTAT
>CM063504.1:123810368-123817868 GCA_032207245.1 Pardosa pseudoannulata | reverse complement strand
ACACATCATATATGCTGCGAAATGATTACCAACCAACGTAAAACCAAGCGTAAGGTTTATGAAAAAGAGAGGCCAATTTTAATTTGTCTGAGGTCACCGATGGTTTTAGGGTCGGTACTACACACACACACAAAAAAAAAAAAAACTGTTCAAAATCGAAACGACACAAATTTGCAGTCATACACGGAATTCAATGTACCTTAACTCATCATTCCCGTCCAACCTTTCTAATGCCATAATAATGTATAAAATGTTCATACATGGGGGAGCGAAAACAGCAAGGTCGTCACAAGTTCAAGAAGCACACAGGTCACAGCCTGAGTAAGTTCACACAAAGAGTCCTGCTGGCTCCATAAAAAGTGTGTTCAATATATCTGTATGTGGACCAGCGAAGTGCAAATAAATGCTTATTGTATTAGTAAATGTAATGTTTAATTATTTTACACGCTCATACGGTTCTCATTCTTGCTAGGAATTACCGATTACAGAGACATTATTCAGTTTTTGATTTTACAATGAAATGGAGGTGTTTAAAGATGCATTTCAATGCATGCAAATAAACACATTATATAGTAACTCAGAACCACGTTAATGGAAGACAAATCCGTCTATAACAGAATGGTTTTATAAACGTTATTTGCAGCCTCGAATTTTCTTTCAGAAATATCACCTTTTTTTTTCGCTTCGGGTCATCTGAAAACATATATAACAACTAATCATCTTTTTTTTCAGTGTCAAAATAGCATAAAAACATGAATAATGTCTCAATACATTTAGATATTAAAGACCTGATATTCAAAATGCAGTTAATAATTGCCCACATCTAGTAAGAATACACAATAAAGTAAAAGGTATAATACTAACAACACTGTGTGTCCGATTAGTTAGTAGCTTTTCAAAACTATATGGGACGTATACATGCTGTCTCACTAAATGTCACTGTATAAAAAAAAAATGTAAGAGTATGGCATCCAAATGCTGGTTTTGGAATACCAAAGCCGTCCGTTTTGAGTTAGGATTTCCTCCATACTCAATTATATAATTATAGAAAGGAAGATAAAATGGATTATAGAAAGGAAGATTAGCCCTATAATTAAGAAAACTGGTCATACTAATTCAACCCTATTCAAATTTGATACCAGTCACGTTTTTATTTCAATATATAAAATTAAATTGATCGAGAATTTCAGAGTCGTTACAAAAACGTGTATCCTCTGTATTTAAACGTTTGAAACAACCAAGGTGTAATATATACGGATTTTAAAAAAATATATAAAATTTTATTGTGCATGGATGAAGGGGAAACTAAACCAGCTGTTTGTACTGGTAAAGGCTCGCACCCATGGGGCTGGCAGGCTTTAGTTCCCTCCGTTCCCCTTTAAAATTCTGTAAGTGAAAGTTCAGTGTTACAAAAGTCTGGAAAAAAAATTTTACGTTTCGTTCAATAGTTCTCAGTTTTAAAGCTCTTTCATCTGTTTGAACCAAATTCATACAACGCAAAAATAATTTATAAAATAATTAATGAAAATACAATGCAGATTCAAATATATATTTCATATTTCCAGAATCAGAATTTAGTATGACATATTAAGCTTTGTCAAATGGTTACGCTTTATTTTGCTGAACCTTAAAACGAAATCCTTGGTGAGCTCATGAAAAGCATCTTAAAAGCAATTATTATTCTCTTAAGTAGTTATTTGAAATAGTCGCTCAGAAAAAAATAACGCTTTTAAAGTCAATATAAGGCTTGTCAATTTTAAAGTTTTACGTCAGATATAAAATGAATAACTCTAAAAAGAAAAAAAAATCATTATACTAGAGGAGGGGGAGGACGACTTTCTGAAAATTTAAATATTTGTGGGTTTTAGATAAATTAAACCCAAAAGCCATAAATATTCAAATTATCTATGCGTTCGTTTTTCGTTCACATTGAGCCGTATCAGAAATATCCTTATCACAAATGAAACTGTATGTGTTGGAAAAGCAATAGATCCAGTTTACGATTTCTTTTTCCCATGAGGAATGCACAGATTTCTCGCGTGATAGCAAAAAATTTTCAATTCATTTATCGAAACGAAATCGTAAATTAATTCCGTTGATTTTTTCAGCACATACGTGTGATAAAGTCTTTTGTATTCATTAATTACGAATACACTAGCTGGGAATCTAAATTTCAAACTTTTAACCCTGCGATGGGAGTGACTAATTGCCAATGACAACTCATCAAGCAGAGTCGAGCATTAAATTGGGATAATTTTCATCAAAATTAAACCACCTCCCCTCTGCACACCGTCATAACGCGCTAGAGGCTATTTTCCCGCGTGAGGTCCCCCCTAAAGCCATGCGTCTCAATTACACGCAGAGGCATTAATAAATTTCTCTTTGCACTCCGCTCCCTTCATCTTTTGGAGAGGCTGTTTTTGGCCATTGATCGGAGCTCGTAATGACTACCCGTAATCACAGTCTGAAGATTTTCTTCCGGGGAAAGAGTGTTTCTTGTCCTTTTTTTTACTTTTCTATTTTATTTTTTTTTTATATATATTTTTTTTTCGTAGTATACACGGCTGTTTTCGCCGCCCCTCACACTCCCTCGCTCCGCGGATGTTTCAGTTTATCAGTCGGTGGGAAAGGTGAAACATCAAAAGTCCGAGCAACAAGGTTAGATGTTCGTTAAACATCGCAAGAGGACGAAAAGATCTTTCTAATGTTCGACGCACGTGATGAGAGCACAAGATAATAAAGACGTGATATGAGTTATTCAGGTAAACATGTAACCGATACCGCATGATTTATAATGATTTTGGTCTGTAGAGGTTACCATTAGCAAATACGTGAGTTTAAATCACTTTGATTTCCTTAATTCATCACATCAGATTTAAGTTCGGCTTAGTTTGGAGTACTACGGTCTGCTTTTTTTTTTCTACAGGAGAACTAATGAAACCAGACCCTATTGTTTAAAGCCGATTCTGAAAATTAAAAAAATCTCTGCAAGTAGCAGGATTTGAAGCCACGAATTCCGGTACTACAAAGCAGCATCTCACCTATCCAACAATAGATTCAGGATCTATATATGCATACTTGTGCTTTTGCGTTTAATTGGATTATATACGGTACATAAGCTTTCTTGCATTTAGTTTTATATTATCTAGTATTAAATTGATATATATTTTTAACGTACAAACTACTACTCTTAATATTAATCAATTGGTTTTGAATCTCAGTGGTTTGGCAGTTGGGTTATACCCTTTCCAATCCTTGCTTTTCTTTTTTATATGGGGTTGAAAATCTCGCTCTGCAATAAAATGTTTCGAATTTTATGCATTAACACACAAGTAATAAAAGAATGCCTTCTATTCCACACTTTAAGAAATAACACGGCCGTCTAATTTTCACGAGCTCGCGTAATTAATAACTGCAAACATCAGCGTGTTATTAAAAACAGATCAGAATTGTTCATGCATGGCAATACACTGATGTGATCAAATCTACGAAATCAATTTTCTCGACACCCATTCAGTAGCTTTCGAATACGAAACCAATCGTCATCCAGCAGATGAATTTCATCCTCCAATTCCTATAGTCCTGCAAGATTCCATCCATTGCACTCATCCACCGTGCCATATCCAGCGGTCCAAAAGAAATTACCACGACGGTAATTACGATAGTTCGCTCTGCAGGCATTAATTTCGTGGCGTTTTATTGAAATCAAGAAACTAGGATTCGTAACGAGAACAAGCCAGAGCTCGCATAAGCGAGTGAAACACAATCAGACTCGCGCGATGATAAACGATTCGCGAATCCCCGGAATGAATCGGATCAAATATTTTCAATCGCGAAATTAATGTCTCCCCGGCAACTCTCTCCCGCAGACCATGTCCGAAGAACAGAGCGAAAATAAACAATTTCTGGCCAAACAATGCGTCGGCTGGCGATTGTTGAATTGGCCGTCAATGAAGCACCCTATACCAATCAATAATACAAATAAACCGGCGCAAATAAAACAAACAAGGAGAGAAAGAGGGGGTGGCCCGGACACAAAGGAATCATTGCGAACAATCATCAATGGAGCAGGGTTTCGATTCCTTCGGATAATGGCCCGCGAAAAGAGGTCCGGCCATTGTGCAGGGCCATCTGTTTCAATGGGCCCGATTAATTCCTCGCCGATTGTAGGGGCCACGCTTAGCTGGCGGGAAGGAACATTCCTTTTTTTTCTTGTTTTTTGTTTATCTTTATGCTGATACTGAAAACAGAATGCATTGACCGAAAGGTATGGCCAGCCACAAGCATTAAAAGTCCTAAATTCATTATTAAACGCTCTCCCATTCGTCCTATCCTTAATGTCCCTTGTCGCGTTACACTTACGGAACCAAAATTTGTGTTGAAAGTTGCTGAAATTCCCGAAATATTTATCCCGATTCTGAGAGAAACAAAAATAAACTCCTTCCTGCTTAAAATATAATTACATATTCCCTATCTTCTCCGTAGTAAAACTAAACTGATAAGTTGATCCTACAGAATAGCATCAAATATTGGAATCTCACCAATGACAACAATTAAAAACTTAGTTAATACAAATAAGCAATTTCCATAACTAACTGAAATATCTACAAAGCCCCCCCCCCTTCATGCTTTGTTTAATTAAAATCTGCATGACAGTTAGCTATTAGGAAAGGGCAGCTGACTTTATACTTTAAACCTTTTTAGTAGGCAAAAGGTTATTAATTTGTCAAATAAGTGTAAGAAATTGATAGCATTCCAATTTAAAAATTAAGGAGTTTTTAAGGACCTTTGGCGAAAATTAAGTAGTTTTAAGGGCCCTTAAAAATGAAAGCTAAAATTAAGGAGTTCTTAAGGACTTTTAAGGACCGTGGGAACCAACCCTGCATGAGGAATGCACAGATTCCTCTCGTGATCTCCTAAACTGATAAGTTGATCCTACAGAATAGCATCAAATATTGGAATCTCACCAAAGACAACAATTAAAAACTTAGTTAATACAAATAAGCAATTTCGAATAAACAATTAGTTTGTTCAAAATTATACAGATTACTTTAAAAAAATTTCCTCTGTGATCTATAATAAAGGAAATCACTCGTTCATTAAGTGTATCTGCTTATGAAGGAGAAATAAATTATAAATTAAATATAAAATGTAAATAAAGCAGTTTTCGGTGTGTGAGAAATTAATGCTTAAGATGAACAAATATAAGAGACTGAAAAATTAAGATATTGTGGACGTAAAACGGATCTATAAAGTATATACTAATATTGAACATGCACACATAAAACATACTTTTATAAATATCCATATACGTTTACACACATGTATATAAATACATAAGTACGTGTATATATATATATATATATATATGTGTGTATATATATATGTGTATATATATGTGTATATATATGTATATATGTGTATATATATATGTGTATATATGTGTGTGTGTGTGTGTGTGTGTAATATGTACGTTGGGGAGATCTAAAATATCATTTCCACAACCTTCCAAATTCAGTCATTTCACAGCTTTATCTAAATAAAAGCATTAGTGGATTTATACCAACATAAAATTTTATTTCAAAATTCTTTCTCATCCTTTAAGATATCTTACTATGTTTCTCACATAATATATCATAATATTCTTTATATAAAATTGCAATGTAATTTATTTACTTACGTCCGGAAATTTTTTCAAAATTTTTCAATAATGAAGCAGTTTAATTTTTAGCATTATATGGTTATATTATGCTTATTCCAATGTATATTGCTTACCTAATAGCAGTAATATTTCACAGCAAGTAAAAAGCAGGCACACAGAGAATTTTACAAATACGGCTGATTTAAAAATCTAGAATAACTTTATATCTGTCCTGGACGTATAAAGTAACTTTTAAGAAAAATACAGCTGTGTCCGAAATTTCAAGAGGTAAATGTTAAATACCGAAATATTTTTTAATATTTGATTTAAATGAGCTCATTTAAATGTTTAAATCGCATCAAATTGTCCCCATCTATCATTCTCACAGACGTCTTAGTGATATCTAGAGTCAGTGTCAGAACAAGAAGGATACATTTCAACAATAAATCTAAATTCTTTAATGATTCCAGATGCAGGAGGCTAAAAAAGGGGGCGAAGCCTTCGTCCTTTTTTTTCTTATCATCATTACTATATGTAGCAAAGGCACTTGAAAAACTGAATAGCCATTAAAATAAGAACCCGAAAAATAAAAAGGAAAAAACGACAACTAGGAAATTATCCGCGTGTATTACAGAGTAGCAAATCACAGCAAATCTGATAGAATCAAAAGTTTAGAACACTACAGGATATCGTGCCCGATGACAAGTATTTCAAGGCTCTCTATTCAGTTTTTTTTTTTCACTCACTCACTCACAGTGTATGTATCTTTCCCTCTCCCCCCTCTTTAATTCACTTTTATATCCAACTGGAATGCAACGGGTTCATGGACCGCAGTTTTTTAGCCTCGACTCCTAAGTGTGAGTCCCCCACGTGCGCCTCTCGAAGAGACCCCACCACGGTAGCTGGGGGCCCTGATATGGGGGCCCCTTTTCATGGATCTCGCTGCAAATTTGAAAAGAATGAAGAGAGGAGGAGAATGCGTGCGGGTATGGAAAAGGAAAAGTGTGTATGTGTGTGCGTTTCCGTGTTGCGAAATGATGGGAGGTCGATAACTTTGTGCAAAACTGGTCTTTCACCTGGTAGTCGGGAGTGCGCAATCGGTGGTCATCACTGATGAGGGAGGAATGACAAGTGACGACAATCCGATTTATGCAAGTGGTGGAGTTTTTTGTGGGGCAGTCAGGCCCAGACCATCATCACTCACGTGAAGCCCCGAAGCAGAAGGTTACTTTGGGGCACTCTATAATATCACAAATATGTTAGTCATTGAATAAGCAAGTTGCTATTTACTTAGTATAGTACCTTTTATGTAGGGGACATGGTACTTTTTAAGGTTTAAAATATTCGTCATAACATCATTTTTTCGTTTCATCACACATGTCTACTACCTCGAGTTTTTCCTATCTCTTTTCATGCAGGATAATAAAAAACTTGCAATCATACACTTTTAGAAATTTAAGTAGCAGTATTAAATTCGCTTTTTCCTGGGAAGAAATTTTAATCAGAAGAATAGTTTTCAGTATCATCTATAATTATACATTGTAATAAAAAAATATCAAATTTTGAATTTGTTTTCTGTAAAAGATAAACACTTTGCTGTAAATATAGTTATTAAAATATTGACATTTTTAGGTCGATAATTTTGTGCAAAACTGGTCTTATGTCGAGGCTTTCACCTGGTAGTCGCGAAGTGCGCAATCGGTGGTCATCACTGATGAAGGAGGAACGACAAGTGACGACAATCCGATTTATGCAAGTGGTGGGGTTTTTTGGTGAGGCAGTCAGACCCAGATCATCATCACTCACGTGAAGCTCCGAGACAGAAGGTTACTTTGGGGCTTTCAATATTGTCACAAATA
>CM063504.1:123762868-123805368 GCA_032207245.1 Pardosa pseudoannulata | reverse complement strand
TATTTACAAATTCCCTGGTATTTATGTATATATGCTCGTTATGTATTCCTATAAGGCTGTATCCATCTTCATGAAATTTTGCATGGGGATTAAGGAATTTCTTAAAAGGTTTTATGTAGGTCAAATTAATCAAAGTTCAAGGTCATGATGGAGACGGAATTTTCTCCCCCTCTAAAGGGCTAGGTGATTATACTATATGTATTTTTTTTCCATGGCGTGCTAAAAAAATTAAAACTAGTTAAGTAACATATTTCTTGTGATAATGTTTAAGAAGATATAAAACTTCATTTTTTTTTTAGTAGATTTAGTTTAGTTTCTTATTTTTATCTATTTTTATTTGGCATATTTATTCTAGTTTAATTTCATTCCGCTGTTTTTTCAAATGCCAAACCTATTTTGTTCCTAGAAGTAAAAGATTTATCGTTTGCAAAATTAAAATTATTTAACATTTTATTTATGTGCTTATGTAAGACTGATCTCACTAGAGTCAATTAGAGTTAATCGGTGATTATTTATTATACAAATAAATGGTAACAAATTTCTGATTATCTCTATATCGACTTTAATGAGATCGATAGAGATTTCTTTTATCTTAATTCTTTTCAAATAATGTAACAAAAATTACTTATTCAGCCAAATGCAAGGATAAATTACTAAATAGGGTGTGTTTATTGAAGTTTATAAAAAAAATTAATATTAAATGTGTTATTCGTTTTATGAAAATGGGTTTTTAATTTTAAACTTTTTATATTGCTCATGTAATATATTTTAAAAGGTAAATTAAATTTTGAAATAAATATAACCATTCGTTTGGAGTTGAAGAGTTATCGTTTGCACAGCTAAAATTATTTAACATTTTATTTATGTGCTTATGTAAGACTGATCTCACTAGAGTCAATTAGAATTAATCGGTGATTATTTATTATACAAATAAATGGTAACAAATTTCATCTCCATATCGACTGCAATGAGATCGATAGTGATTTTTTTTTTTATCTTAATTCTATTCAAATTATGTAACAAAAAATTACTTTTTCTTCAGCCAAGTACAAGGATAAATTACTAAATTGGGTGTGTTTATTGAGGTTTATGAAAAAATATTAAATGTGTTATTCTTTTTATGAAATTGAGTTTTTGATTCTTATATTGTTTTTTATATTGCTCGTGTAATATATTTTAAAAGGTAAATTAAATTTTGAAATAAATATAACCATTCGTTTGGGGTTGAAGAGTTATCGTTTGCACAGCTAAAATTATTTAACATTTTATTTATGTGCTTATGTAAGATTGATCTTACCAGAGTCGATTAGAGTTAATCGGTGATTATTTATTATACAAATAAATGGTAACATATTTATGCTTATCTCCATATTGACTTTAATGAGATCGATAGTGATTTTTTTATCTTAATTCTATTCAAATTATGTAACAAAAAAATTACTTTTTCTTCAGCCAAGTGCAAGAATAAATTACTAAATAGGGTGTGTTTATTGAAGTTTATGAAAAAAAATATATTAAATGTGTCATTCGTTTTATGAAATTGAGTTTTTGATTTTAAACTTTTTATATTGCTCATGCAATATATAAATTAAAAGGTAAATTAAATTTTGAAATAAATATAATTTTTCATTTGAGGCAGGTAAATACTCAGACTGAAGGCTGAGCATGAAGCGGCTAGTATTTCATACCATTAAACAACTATTATTAAATAAATAAATACAGCTTTTGTATAATTGTCTAATCAAAGATGTATCAACGAAGCATTAATACATTCTTCGACTTAATTTACAATTTATATCTGGCTCGCAATGAAATAATTTTTATAATGGAAAAATCCGGTTCCGTAGAGAGGCGCGTAGATTAATTCATTTTCCCACCGTCTGCTAATGCAATAAAAAGCAACCAATGAGAGCACAGCGCCGCCTGACGTCATAATGATAGCCTGAGTCAAACGTAAACAAGACAATGAACTCCATCACCTTGAAAGAATGCACGTGTTTTGCCTTGAAACTTAAACATATGGAAGAAAAAAAGAAGAAAAATCACCTAAACAAATTACGCGCTAATTTTTCCTAATTTACGTGACTCTTGCGGGAAAAAAAAATCTAGCAGGTAAATAACACCGTAATTAAAATTCTGCTCTGAAGGTAGAATGGATTTCCCTCGGTTGCATTTTTCCAAAAACAAATCTATACCCATATCACGCCAAATGCGGGGGTTTTCCGTGTTTCTAGCAACATATGGGAGTCATCTTAACAGATGTGAAGGAGTAACAACATGTTTAGCAGGTTTCGAATGCATTAATGGAAAATTAATATTTTCAGAGAACATTGTTGGTTAGAAAAATAATAGTGAAACGTACGTAAGAATAAATTACTGAACAAAATATATTTTGCTGTGTACAATTATCTTCAGATGCTGTACATTATTTTCTGAGGTACAAACAAAAGTACAACCAAATTAACTAAACTGAACGATATATTTTAAGTCAATGATTCTTTAAGAAATATTGAGTCTGACAAATCGATTTACAATGAGCTAAAAAAAAAAAAAATTCTAAGCAATACCTATGAAAATTAAATTAGTATTAAAAGATATCTTAATATACAAAACACCTTTCCCTCAGTTCTATAATGCGAAATATAACATAATACTGACATAAATACAAAAGCCTAAACTATTTTTTAGTTATATTCGTAAATTTTTCGACAAAATCGTACTTTTTTCCCTATTAAAAAAAATCAATAACTGTACTGAAAACCGATAACGCACAAAGAAAAGAAAATCAAAATGCATGCTTTTACATCGTTAGCTGCTATTTAATCGCATAACATCAGGTAAAAAATTTTTCCTAGATACACTTCCAGGTAAATCCACATGTCGTCAACTAATTTTCAATACATTTGCAATTTAAAGATATTATTAAAATAGGCAAAGAATATGTATGAGAAAATGAGGCTATATTAGCAATAACATATATGGGGAAAATAGGATTCATTTAAAAATGAACGTAAAAAGGTTATTTTTGCAGGTAGAAATATCTTGTAAGGATATAAATTTAATTACAATGACAGTTAATTAAAAGAGAAAACTTGTAAAAACTAAAGGACATTCTTAAAATTATTTATTATGTCCAGGAAAAAAATATAATAAAGAAATTCGACATATATTAAGCTCTCTAATGAACAACCGATAAAAGCATAAAGTAAACTAATAATGCTTACTACAACTTTTAAATAATGCATTTTAAAATTCATTTAGAATACAAAATGTAAAAAATTTGAAAACTTTTACAAAAAAAATAGTGTTGATTAAAAGATAAACTTTTGATTTTGATTATAGAAAAGAAAAACGTTGATAAATATAAAACCAAAATATAATTTCTATTGAAATTTCAAACGAATTAAAATTTTTTTTAATGAAATTACTTATATACCAAGATATTCAATAAAATATATCAAGAAATATTTAACAAACTTAATATAAATATATAATTATATCAGGTATGTTAAGCAAATTATATTTCGTGTGTATATATGCATGTATGACAACCAAAACAATAATAAAAAATAAGAAATGCCTTCAAATCTTTTTAAAGATATATGTTCTAATACGTTCAAAAATATTTAATAAATGAAACGAAAACATTTATTAAAAGGAGAATGATGAAAAAACAGCTTTTTGTTCTCTTTCAATTTTATATATTGAAAATATGAAAGTTTTCAAATCATAAAATTGTAAGTATATAATACGAAATTTTTTATTTCAGAGAAAATTACATTTTCAATTTTATTAATACAATGTTCCTATAAGGTAACGAGATAAAATATTGAGTACTTCAAACTCAATCCATTGTTTTCTATTTTGATTTATTAATTAATAAGTTATTATAAAATGCACAGAGTTTACAAAATATCAAAATTTGATTTCACAGATGATATTTTTAATTTGGGAAAATGAATGTGATATAAGAAACCAGATAAAAGGAAACATAAGGAGTTATATAATGGGAAATAGGGAAAAGTGAAAAATTATATATGCATCTCTAGATAAGATAAAAATTGTGGTTTGTTTTCCTTTCCCTAAAAGAGAGAAATTAAGGCATATTATACGTTTTTCCTTATTGCCTAATTATATTTTTGCATTTACATTTCTAAGAGATGAAAGTAGTATATACTAGAATAAAGACAGGCACTGTTTCAAAAATCCGTCGTATTAATTCAAAACTTTTTTTATGTGCATATTTTTTGTTACGTCTAAAACCCACTTAAACATATCAAAAACATGCAATGTTATGGTAGCATTTTAATTGCAGTGAAGATAAAATCCTCTTAGGTGTGACAAAAAAATTATGCATAGTTTTATATTCGGAAAAGATCTTTCAATTTCTTTTCTTAGTTATTAATTTTTTTTTTAAAAATGACTGTTAAATGCATTACATTTTCATTATTAACACTTCTGTTCATTTAATACTGTTCATTACATTTTCATTATTAACAAAGCTCCTGTTCAGCTTTTGTTTATAGAAAAATCATTCTTATACTTTTTTGAACAAACGGATCATTTGATATAGTTATTTATTTCACTTTCATATTGTTATTTTGAGATCAAAATAACAATAGGCAGATTTCATTGCCATGTTAGAAGTAGTAGTAGAATAGCAATTTTAAATACGGTGCAGTTTCATACAGATTATTCGTAGTGATTCCCTATTTATATTTACACTTTTGAACATTTTCTGTACTTTTGCAGATTACTTTGACAACGACTGCAATTTTATGCAGCAATCGAACGAAAAATGATTGGTAATTTAAGAATTGCATATTAAAAACAAATATCCATGAGGATATTTTTTAATGTACTAAAGCAGATCGTCGACAAATAGTGTTGAATATTTTAGCAGAATTCTTTGACAGCACTCAGAATTTTGCAAGACTATTTTTAAAAAATTATATAAAACATAGTAAGCTTCTGGAAAATCAAAGCAATAAAATTTTCGCTACTCCTATACTTTATTTAAGCACTAAAATTAGAGCGTCGTTGCAAGTGAAGTAAGCAAGACTGAAAAATAACGATTACAGAAATTTGAGAGCGTGTTTCCAGGTGCGTGGGAGTTTAATAGTTGGGCTTAGGACGAAAGCTTCGCCCCTGTCACGCCGTATGTGTGCATATGAAATGCTCTGTAATCTGCTCAGAAAGCATGTTTCGTTATTTTACATATCATTCTCCGGGCGAGATAAAGAAGAAGAATAAAAGAAAGAAAGAAAAAACAGAATATAATACTTTTTTTAACAGAAACGCTCGACAATACGAGTTTAATATTTTCAAATTGAGACAGTAAGATTTGCGACTAAAAAACATGAAAAAAGTATAGTTCTACTATTCAAAAATTAAAGCATGCACTCTTTTATTTTAGATAACAAACAAAAGATAGAACAGCAAATCTATAAATTATGTCGGACTGAGTGTTTCGCAAGGAAGCGGCGCACAGGACTCGGTTGAACGCGGGTCTGTGCAACGAAATCTACTAATTGTTTCCTCCAGTATACCTTCATGCTTCGATCTCGATTCTCCTGCACGTTTTATTTCTAAAAAAAAAGGACGAGAAAGACAGCAAATTACAACGGAGCAGGGAAGATTTACGATTTTATTAGACAGCATCACTACAGACCGCACAGCATTAAAAAATGCTCAACTACGAATGTTCCTTTATCGAAACAGGTGGCGAACAAGTAAAATATGTGGACTACTTTCCTCCAGTATACCTTCATGCTTCGATCTCGATTCCTCCATGCACAGAATATTTATTTCGGCCTAACAAAAAATTGTTTCCCACATTCTTAGTCCCAGATAACGACTCGCGTCGTGTTTCCAAATATTACAACTTTCCATTGGAGTTCAGTGGGAAGATTTACGATTTTATTGAATTTTTTTTTGACAGAACATCACTAAACAGACCGCACAGCATTAAAATTTCAATGATTCTTTTTTATATCCTTATATTTTCTACTGAATGTTCAGCTTTATCCAAACAGATGGCAGTTATTTACAATTTTGTAAAATATTGTGGACTACTTTCCTCCAGTATACCTTCATGCTTCGATCTCGATTCCTCCATGTACAGAATATTTATTTCGGCCTAGCAAAAAAATTGTTTTCCGACATTCTTAGTTCCAGATAACGACTCGCGTCGTGTTTCCAAATATTACAACTTTCCATTGGAGTTCAGTGGGAAGATTTACGATTTTATTAAATTTTTTTTTGACAGAACATCACTAAACAGACCGCACAGCATTAAAATTTCAATGATTCTTTTTTATATCCTTATATTTTCTACTGAATGTTCAGCTTTATCCAAACAGATGGCAGTTATTTACAATTTTGTAAAATATTGTGGACTACTTTCCTCCAGTATACCTTCATGCTTCGATCTCGATTCCTCCATGTACAGAATATTTATTTCGGCCTAGCAAAAAAATTGTTTTCCGACATTCTTAGTCTCAGATAACGACTCGCGTCGTGTTTCCAAATATTACAACTTTCCATTGGAGTTCAGTGGGAAGATTTACGATTTTATTAAATTTTTTTTTGACAGAACATGACTAAACAGACCGCACAGCATTAAAATTTCAATGATTCTTTTTTATATCCTTATATTTTCTACTGAATGTTCAGCTTTATCCAAACAGATGGCAGTTATTTACAATTTTGTAAAATATTGTGGACTACTTTCCTCCAGTATACCTTCATGCTTCGATTTCGATTCCTCCATACACAGAATATTTATTTCGGCCTAGCAAAAAAATTGTTTTCCGACATTCTTAGTCTCAGATAACGACTAGCGTCGTGTTTGCAAATATTACAACTTTCCATTGGAGTTCAGTGGGAAGATTTACGATTTTATTAAAATTTTTTTTTTTTGACAGAACATCACTAAACAGACAGCACAGCATCAACATTTCGAAGATTCTTTTTTATATCCTTATATTTTCTATTGAATGTTCAGCTTTATCCAAACAGATGGCAGTTATTTACAATTTTGTAAAATATTGTGGACTACTTTCCTCCAGTATACCTTCATGCTTCGATTTCGATTCCTCCATACACAGAATATTTATTTCGGCCTAGCAAAAAAATTGTTTTCCGACATTCTTAGTCCCAGATAACGACTCGCGTCGTGTTTGCAAATATTACAACTTTCCATTGGAGTTCAGTGGGAAGATTTACCATTTTATTAATTTTTTTTTTTTTTTTTTTTTTTTTTTTTTTTTGTCAGAACATCACTAAACAGACAGCACAGCATTAAAATTTCGTTGATTCTTTTTCATATCCTTATATTTTCTATTGAATGTTCAGCTTTATCCAAACAGATGGTAGTTGTTTACAATTTGTAAAATATTGTGGACTTTTTTAGGTGAGACAATAATAGACTAAATAGGTAGTGTCTACCCAATTTGAGTTATTTAAATTTGACACAATAGGCTATTTACGCGAGTAAGATTCAAACACACACATATATATCCAGGGTTGGCATGATTTAAATCAGTTGATTTAAATCATGATTTAAATCATTTGATTTTATTGAAAAAATCATTGATTTAAATCATTTTCTTTTTCACTTCTTTTAAAAACTATATTCCAAAGACAGGATAATTGTGAATCAGTCAGCACAGTAATACCAATAAGTGAATAAGTGTAAATAGATAGCATGTGCTTTCCAAGAATGGAGAGGTTGTTATCAGAAAGTATGTAGTAGGGGTAGTACAATGATTGACTATGACTGGTGGAATTCCTTTTATGAAATGGGAAGTAAAGAGAGTATTACAGAACTTGAAATCCTGTTTGTCTACCAAATAACAACAGCCGTGGCTTCATCTGCTGGAATGGAAAGACAGTTTTCTTCTTTTGGTATTGTTTATTCTAGCCTTCATAATCAATTAGGAGTGGATAAAGCATCAAAGCTAGTGTTTTTATAGAAACAAATCCATAATTCGGTACTTAAAAAATATTGAAATAATTGCGATTTGTTTTTTTTAAATAAATAGTTTGCGTTAAAAGAATATTTAATTTGTTCTTTAAATTTACATCTTATTTAGCTTGCACTATCCAATTACAAAATAATGAAATGTATTTAGATTAAAATTTATATATTTAATTTTAGGTAATCAGTGGGTAGAATATACTAGATAGATAAGATGTTACTTCTTATAACAAACTATTCTATGTATATTTCAAAAAAAACATAAAAACAACAATTAAAATTAGTATTAAGAAAAAATCAAAGAAATCCGATTTAAATTTAAAAAAAAATCTGATTCTTTTGATTTAAAAAAAAAATCATGATTTTTTTCCAACCTTGCATACATCTATTTATCTGCTTTATACATAAATAGATAGATTATGGTGATGAATACAGATAAAGGTGAGAGAGATTTACACATATGCTTATATAAACAAAATTAAATGAGTAACAGTGATGAAGAACGCTAACAATTCGAAAAGTAATGTGGACTTTTATTAAAAGGACAATAGGTAGGTAATGTTGGTTAATTTTGGGTTGTTTAAATTTTAACCAATATACATTCATTTGAGGTACTTAAATTAGTGTAAATAAAAACGATAATAAACGAATGTAATTTAAATCGAAAAATTTAAATTAATATACTATTTCGCATTTTATAAATTAAAAAATATAAAATAAATAAGTAATAATAAATAATATATAAGTATATATACATATTATTTGTTTATTATTATTATATATATTTTAATGCTCCCTCTATTCTCCTCTCTCTCTCTCTCTCTCTCTCTCTATATATATATATATATATATATATATATATATATATATATATATATATATATATATATATATATATACAGAGAGAGAGAGAGATCTGTATATATATTTATATATACAGAATAAAAATAGTAACAAAAAAGGGCTAAGAATTCGATAATATTGAGTTTTATTTAAGGGAAAATAGGTAGTGTCCAACAATTTCGGGTCATTTTAATGTAAGCCAATAAATGTCCATTTGAAGGATTTCTATTGATGTAAATAAGAGAGGTTAATAAACGCATATATTTTAAACCTAAAAAACTATAAATAATATATTTTGCACTTTTTAAATTAAAAAATAATAAGAAAAAATAATAAATAAATAATAGGTATATAAATATAATGAATATATCAAATAAATAAACTTGTATTTACTACATGAGATATAAATAGACATTCCCGCCATTAGCATTCAAGTTATGAAGTTGATAGAGCCATAGCTTCTCAAATGTAGAAAATAAGAAAAACTTCTTTAAACGCATATATTTTAAATTTAAAAATTAATATATCATTTTGCATTTTCTATATTAAAAAATCAAAAAATAATAAATAAATAATAGAGGCATAAATATAATGAGTGTATAAATAAATAAACTTTTATTTATTACATCAGACATAAATAGGCATTCCCGACAATAGCATTCAAGTTATGAGGTTGATAGGATCATAGCTCCTCAAATGTAGAAGGTAAGAAAAACTTCTTTAAACGCATATATTTTAAATTTAAAATAAAAATTAAATATCATTTTGTATTTTCTATAATCAATAAAATAATAAAAAAAATAAGATAAATAAGAGAGATATATAATAACACGATCTATTTGTATGTACAATGTAAGGAAAAGAAAAAGAAATAAGCTAATTATATATATTTATTGAAAAGAAATTCAGATTTACCCAAAATATTTTAACATGCTCATTTATTCAGGATCAGACTAAAATGCGTAATATTTATGTAGTCATTTGTATTCCATAAAAATACATTTTTAAATAAAATATTATACTTAATTACACTGCAATATAAGCGATTATGGCATGGTGAGATCATTATAGTTTTCTCCTTTACATATTACTTTTTCCTAACTGAAAATTAGAATTTATACTTCCAGATACTCTTTGCGTATACTATATCAGGGAAAGAAGAAATTATTTTGTAAAATAACAATCTTAAATTGCAATTAGATTTTGTGTATCAGCAGAATGCATACTGCTACATGATATCAGCATGATACAAATTATAATAATAATGTTAATAAAAAGGTTAATAAAATTTATACTTCCAGATACTCTTTCTATATATCGAAAAAAATTATTTTGTAAAATAAAATCTAAATTGCAATTAGATTTTGTGTATCAGCAGAATGCATACTGCTACATGATATACATGATACAATATATAATTTTGTTAATAAAAAGTTAATAAAATTATACAGATACTCTTTGCGTATACTATATCAGGGAAAGAAGAAATTATTTTGTAAAATAACAATCTTAAATTGCAATTAGATTTTGTGTATCAGCAGAATGCATACTGCTACATGATATCCCAGCATGATACAAAATATAATAAAAATAATGTTAATAAAAAAGTTAATAAAATTTATACTTCCAGATACTCTTTGCGTATACTATATCAGGGAAAGAAGAAATTATTTTGTAAAATAACAATCTTAAATTGCAATTAGATTTTGTGTATCAGCAGAATGCATACTGCTACATGATATCCCAGCATGATACAAAATATAATAAAAATAATGTTAATAAAAAAGTTAATAAAATTTATACTTCCAGATACTCTTTGCGTATACTATATCAGGGAAAGAAGAAATTATTTTGTAAAATAACAATCTTAAATTGCAATTAGATTTTGTGTATCAGCAGAATGCATACTGCTACATGATATCCCAGCATGATACAAAATATAATAAAAATAATGTTAATAAAAAAGTTAATAAAATTTATACTTCCAGATACTCTTTGCGTATACTGTATCAGGGAAAGAAGAAATTATTTTGTAAAATAACAATCTTAAATTGCAATTAGATTTTGTGTATCAGCAGAATGCATACTGCTACATGATATCCCAGCTTGATACAAATTATAATAAAAATAATGTTAATAAAAAAGTACTTGATGGAAAATTCATATTTATTCATTCTTACTTATGAAGTTCAGAATTCAATAATCATATTCAACTTTGAAATTTGCAGTCCCATAACAAGTGCCAGCAATTTATCATCTGCTTACAATACAAGTAAATTATACAGATTTTTTTTTAAATTGCAACCTTAGAAAGATTTCCATGCATAGGAGATAATACATTTAAGAGATATAAATATGTTACGTCAAAAAGATATCGATTAAAATCTCTTTGTAATAAAAGTACATCTAGTTAATTTCAAAGAAAATTTTAACTATCTAGATATACACGCTGTAAATAATATTACTTAAATTTCAAATTGAAATAACTTATTTAATTGCTACACTTATTTATAATTTTATTGGAAATTTCATTATCCAATAAAAGAGATAATTTTATTATGTTTTGAATTTACATAAAACTATTTTTCGAATTTTTGTCTTCAGTTACCTCACCGACTTCATTTTTCTTTATTCTAAATTTTAGCTCAAAATAATTTGAGAAAGATATTACACCATCACAACCCATAAACTAGCATCAGAATTTCTGGAAAACTCACAGTGCGAATCGAGTTTTTAACAATTCCATAGTACGTTTATATATATATATATATAAATATATATATATATATATATATATATATATATATATATATATATATATATATATATATATATATATATACACACACACACACAAGCACGCACGCACGCACGCACGCGCGCGCACACACACATACACACAAGCGCGCACACATGTAAAGAAAATTAAACTAGATAGGGAAATTAATGTACGTATTTTGTATAAAACCCCAAAGACGGCCCTCATTAAGGATCGAGCAAATTCTCAGAAAGTTTTCAATTCTTAAGTCAAGGGAAAAAAACCTGCGCCTCTTTGCTTTCCCCTTTTTATCTCCTAATATAAATTGACCACTGGAATTACAGTTCACGCCATCAGGGAAAGGGGTATAACCAATTAAAATTTCATACTGCCCTAGCGGCCAATTTAGGAAATTCCAGAACAAAAAGGAGAAGCACGTTATCGGAGAGAGATTTTCCCAGAATTTTGATTGAGGTTTTTCACACAGATGTTGACCCAAGCGTTACTTATCTTTTTACTTAGAAATCCATGTCAGCTGCTCTCTCAGTTTGTTCCAAAGATAATGAAGTGAGAACCCATAGACCAACGTTCTGCCAATAAAGGTCTTTGACTACAACGGTGTCATTTTTATGGCCATGACTGCAACAACCCGTCGTGAAGTCCGTCATACTACATAAATATATGAATGGGTTGCAATGCTATAATATTTATTTTTCAATACGAGAGCTAAGTAAAGTTAGACATTTATGTCAAGGGAGGTATTCAAACCCGCGAGCTTCTTTTCCAAAATGCAGTACTCTACCCTTTGCCTGTCCTGAACATCACGTATCATATACACACTTTCAAAGCTTTATACACCTATATATCACATGTAATACACAATTAAAATTTAAACTTTATAAAAGTTAGTATATTGAATATAGTTTATTTTGTAACACGTGATCAGGGTTGGTATAATTAAAATCAGTTGATTTTTTTTTAAATCATTGATTTTAAATAATTTTTTTCTCTTCTTCTAAAACCTGTATTCCAAAAACAGGAGAATTGGGAATTAGTGATCACACAAATAAGTAAATAAGAGTAAATAGATAGCGTATGTTTTCCAAGAATTTAGGTGTTGTTATTAGAAAGTATGTGGTAGGGGTGGGTAATAGGATTGCTAGGTCCAGGTGTCCCTTCTTAATCCTTTGTTCTTTTGTTATAAACCTGTTTCAAAATGGTTAAAACCAATCTTATGTGAAAATAGAGGTAAAGTCCACATAGGTGACACTGTGATACATCAGGATTTTCCCACACAGGTGAAACTGATGTTTAACAGGTGAACTAGTGACTAAAATGATTTCTTTTACAGAAAGGATCACAGAAACTTCAAATGCAAAATTCGTAGTTTTGTCACTGATAATGCTGCCAACATGGTTAAAATGCGAAATGGTTTGAAGAGAATGGTTTAAATATCATTACACATGGGTGTTTGGCTCAGGTTCTAAACTTGTGGAAAAAAGATCTACCAAAAAAAAAAAAAAAAAAAAAACTATCAATTATCATATTATAAAAATAGTGAAATATTTCCGAAATACTCATCTCTCTAAGGATTGTTACAATAGTGAAGGTGGAAGCACATTAATTCTTCCAGAAAACGTAAGGTTTTTTATGCTGATTGTTTTCAATCATACGTAAAAAAAATGGTCAAAAATAGTAAAAGTATGTGAAAAGAACCGAGAAAATGTAAGTCCTGATATCAGAAGAAATGCAATGGACTTAAATATCAAAAGAAAGGTAGAGCATATGAAGTTTTGAAACCCATTGCTTGTGCTTTAGATATAATCCAAAAAGAATGATCTTGCCGAATGCATGTGTCAATGATAAATTTAGGGGAAAAAAAGTGTTAGATAAAGATGGAATAAATAAATATAAAGCCAGATATGAACCAGTAATTAATGTATGCCACTTTGCAGAAACTGTTCTTAAATCAAGATGAACTTTTAGTTAATGTGGATGAAAATAATCAAGGTTTACAATTCATTAAAGGAAAGTGCCCGGATTTCCCAGTCAAAAAATGGCCCATTTCAAAAATTACCATTGCTTGATGAAAAAAAAAGTTACTGATATAATGACTAATTATGACTAGTAGAATTCATTTTATGTAATGGTAGGTAAAGAGAGTATTACAGAACTTGAAATCCAGTTTATTTACCAAATAACAATAGCCATGGCTTCATCTGCTGGAATGAAAAGACAGTTTTCTTCTTTTGGTATTGTTCATTCTTGCCTTCGTAACAAATTAGGAGTAAATTTGTTAATAGCAGAGAAATTAGTATTTTTATTGAAACAGTTAAATCCATAACTCGTTTGCTTAAAAAGAATCGAAATAATTGTGATTTCTTTTTTTAAATAAATAGTTTGCATTAAATGAATGTTTAATTTGTTCTTTAAATTTACATCTTATTTTGTTTGCACTGTCCAATTACAAAATATTAGAATGTATTTAGGTTAAAATTTATCTATTTAATTTTAGGTAATCAGTGTGTAGAATATACTAGATAGATGAAATGATACTTCTTACAACAAACTATTCCATGTGTATGGCAAAAAATATAACAACACAACAATAATTTTGATTAGAATTCTGAAAAAAATCAAATAAATCTGATTTAAATAAAAAAAATCTGATTATTTAAATTTTTTTTTAATCATGATTTTTTTTCAACCTAGCATGTAATATAGAAGCGTAAAAAACACTAGAAATCATGGGTGATGTACACAGCAACCAAAGGGTTAATGATGTTTAAGGGTACTGCTGATGAGACATAACATCCTTAAACATTTGTTTGTTTTTTAGTTCCAGGTTTTACTTTCTTTTCATTTCCCATTATCAACATCTAATGTAATATATATGTAATATATCAAAATTATTTAACTTTAATATTCTCTTAAAAACCTCCTCTTCCATTCTAATTCCTTAAAATCTTTTTCCCAGCCTCTAAATGTCTTAATCAAAGGAGCGTTCTCGACTTAAAATTCTTTCAATCCATTTCCCAAAGCTTTCTTATCCTATACATGTAAAATTTCTGACTATTGAACACGTTTCTCAGCTGTCGCCGGCAAATGGCTCCGCGTATTTCCTGATTTTACACTTAAATTCGCTGACTAAGTGGGAAACTTTCTGTCTTCGCTTTTAAGTGTACCTCTGTTCCAGCAGAGTGATTTTTGTGTTTGTCCTTTGTCTGTCGTCGAGTAGTAAAGATGTCCGTTTTAGCAGCTGTAACATAAAGTTTTAATTTGACTTGTGCCGTTCTCTTCAATGTCGGCCGACTGCATTTTTATTACTGCTAGCTGTTTAGATTTCTTCTTGCCCTGTAGCTCGGACAAGTAAAAACACTAGGGGCTACATAATTATGGTCACTGAAAGAAACAATGATTACACACACACACACACAAACACACATATATATATACATACATACACACATAAAGAAAAGGAGACAGACAAATATATACGTGTGTGTATACTTATGCATATGTAAATATTAACAATTTCCTAGTAAGTGTTACTTTTTTTTGTTTGTTTGTTTTTCGAATCGAACCTTGGGGTGAGATATGCTCAAGTGAATTCTCATTCGGCATTGGGGAACTTTGTAGTATCTGTAGCTTCGAAGAAATGAATCGGTCCGTGGAAAGAGCTACTTAAACGTCATAATAAAGGAGGAGTACTCTTCGAAATAAAGACAGCTTTTAAAAAGCAAGAAAAGCGGAATAATTCCACCCTTTAAACAAACGGCGCTTCTTCTTAAGCATGTCTGCCGAGAGGAAAGAAGCAAATCAATTATTGTAGGGTGGAAGCGGTCCGTTCGGCCAACAACTAGAAAATAAATGAGCAAAAAGGAATTGCAGAAATAAAGAGGTAAACAACTAGAGGCAATATCCGAGGGCGAGTTCGATTTAACTCCCCCCCTCCTCTATTTCGAAAAAAAAATTACAGTCATAAAAAGTGTTAGAAAAGCAAATAATAATACGCCACTGAAGTCTAGAGGATGGAATCCCCAGTACATCTATCATAACTTGGGTTACAAATGATGTTGCCAAATATTCAAAGACAAATCACGGGGGTCGCGAGTACGCATCGAGGATTCGAAAAGACACACACGCGAGAAAGAGAACTAACCTCTCGCGACACTTCCCCATTTTTCAATCAGCAATCCTTTTTGTTTATTTATAAGGGGGGAATACTATAGATCGCTCCGGGCGATGAAACATTCGTACGAACAGAGCAGAGAGGGGGCATCAATAACTCGAATTTGAGATACACACCATGTTCGAAATGGAGGCGGATTACGAGAAGACTGCAAAGGGAAAGGAGAGGAAAGGGTGATATTTTAAAATTATAGAATTGTCAGCAGGAAGGCGAGGTGTACTTTTCATGTCTATCAATAGCTCAGTGGTTCCCAACATTTCTCTCGACGAACCACTTATCAATGCACACATCTTTCCACGAATCCCCGAAGGAGATAACTCCATACAACTCCCTAATAATAAAATTATAACCTTAACAATATATTTTACTAAATGTATAAGAGGAACAAAATATGTTATTGAAATTATTATATTGTGTTTTAAAATTATATCCAAGAAAAAATATCCTTTTTCAATATTATTGGCAACATGGGCATAACTGATGGCTTGACAAGATTTGGTGATTTGGTTTGGAGTGCTACGGTCTACTTTTTTGCAACACGAGGGCTAATGAGACCGGGACCTACAGCTTAAAGCCGATTCCGAGCGGCTACGAACATCCATGCCACAGTGGGATTCGAACCCACGAACTCCGGTACCGAAGGCCAGCACCCTAACCAATCGGCCTTCGTTCGGCTGGCTTGATATGAGTTGTATGGCGTGCTCTTTGTGAGTCGCATTCGAAAATCTCCACTAACACTTATTTCGAATCCATTTCTTTTTTCGTTTTTTCGAGGCTCATAATTTAGCTAAACAAACATTTTACTATATAAAAAGACTGGAAAACAACAGCTTCGTACAGTATTCCATGAGAGAGGATACAATCGCTATCTGTCTTAGCAACCAAAATTTGTCGTACTATTTCCTCATTTTTGAATAATTCCATACTTCTATATTAGTATGGATTCTTCCAAGGACGTATTTATAAAGAGGGAAGTCCAGGGGGTCTGGATCCTCTCCGATATATTTTCAATGTATGTAAGATTTTTAAACTTATTAAAACTTGTGTACATCACTAGTTTCCACTGCAAATAAAAGATCGTTTTCAACCATGAAAAGAATTTATTTGCGATAGAACTGGGCACCAGACACTGATAAATTTGGCATTATATTCAGTTATTCATAAAATTGTTTTAGTTTAAATTCGTCTGGTAAATACTGGAGCATAAATTAATTGTTCTCCATTATTTACCAGGCAAACTGAAACCTAGTAAACAATTGGCGAATAAATTAAAAGACACAATGTAGTTGCAAAATTATGTGGTTGCAAATGTGTTGCAACATGCAGTTAAATTATGTACAGCTTTACTCATATGTTTTAAAACGTATTTATGCATGCATACCAAACTGTTTAAGTGTACTTTGTGTGTGTGTGTGTAGTGAATTTATTTTAACAGATTGAAAGGTCACTAGGCTTTAGATTAAGACTTTGGACTATGCCCGAAAAAAATTCTGGATTTCTCTGAGTTCCTGGATTTACTTGCAAACAGATCCAACAATGAATTAAAAAAACCAAGTGAAGAATATCTTGAAATCTTTGTATGCGTTCAAAATAAAGAGCGGTAACACGGAACCCTCAAGGTTCGCAGAAACTAATGATTGGTGTACGATGGCCAAGTCTATAGTACACTGGTATCAGTGTACACGGGTTCCAATCTTACATCTGGAATAGACGTTCGTAGCATTTCGGAATCATTTATAAGCAGTAGGTTCCGTTCTAATTAACTTTCCTGTGGTAGAAATTTCGTCGTAGCATAGAAACCAAAGATATAACCAATCTCGAAACCTTTTAGACAGGTTTAGGGAACTGGGAAATTAACCGTAATAATATGAACACATCTTGTACAAATTTCCTTGTTTTAAACTATAAACTGGGACCAACTGCTAATCTAGATTCCGGAAGACTACTAGAAACAATTGTACTAGTAGTGGGAATCAGATTCCCAGATTTCCATGCTAAAAGGAAGTGCCCAAACTGTTGGGACATTATTCAACAGAAAACGGAATAGATGGAAAGTGTGAGGTAACTACAGACCATGGTTTTACCTCAGTAACTTCTTTCCGATTTGTTTCGATTTTGTTTAGATTGGAAAACAACAATTACTATTGCTGTTATTATTATTGTATTGTAATTATGTATTTTGCAATGAGGACCAATTAGACCTAGACCTACTTCCAAAATTCATTTAAATCTGAAGCGGCAACAGTCAATGAATTTATTTAATGCCACACTAATAACATGAAATTAGCGTTTTTAAATTTTTTTGTTATTTACTTTTAAAGTAATAAAATCCCTAAAATGCCTTATAAACGGCATTAAAATGAGAAAAATAATCTTTTCAAATTAAAGATTACGGCATGATGTGTAAAAAGAAGGGAAACTTAGTCGTTTCTTTCACACCCCTGTAAATACATATCTTTCACCATCAAAAGATTAATCAGAATGAAAAGCATCTGGAAATGCTTCGTGTTAACTTTCCCGAATGTTATTCCAAAAGACAACATTTTTAACACTTCCAACTGCATTTTTCAGTTTTTGTCATTTCCAGCTTTCAACGTTTCAAAACTACAAAAATAAAGCGAACTACATGTAATTTTAAAAATTTTTGCCACTAGAGCAGTGATTCTCATTTTTTTTTCTAACAGATCCCTTCTTACAGTAAACATCTTGCCATGAATCCATAAAAGAAATAAAATTATTGAGAACTATAAAATAAAATTACGATTTTAACTTTGATGCTTTTAATAACATCGTAACAATAAATTATAAATGAGACATGTGGATATTGGAAGTAATATCTGGTTATTACCTTGAGTTTTGAATTATAAAAACATTGCTTCTCAATGCAACAACTGAGATGGGTTTGGTTTAGTTTGGTTTGGATCTCTACCATCAACTGTTTTGCTACATGAAGGTTATTCAGACCGAACAACTGAGATCGGAGAACGTGGTGTGTTGCTATGCGTTTACGTTCAGCTCTGTGTTTGTGTTTAAAGCTCGCAAGTCTCCACGAGCCTAATTTCCAGTCGATTTTAATTGTGATTCTAATTGTGATCCAGTAGATTCTAATTGTGGCCATTAACAGCTGCTGTACAGTGCCCCACAACGCAGGATATAAAATAGGTTTTGGCGAGCGGAATTAGTAGTATCCATGTCCAAGCCGCGGTACTTCAATCGACAAAGTCGACGATCTCATAACTGAGGCTTATTGAGTTCGAGACTCGAACAGGGTTTGGTTTGGTTTGGAGTGCTACGGTCTACTTTTTGCAACACGAGGGCTAATGAGACCTGGACCTACAGCTTAAAGCCGATTCTGAACGGCTACGAACATCCATGCCACTGTGGGATTCGAACCCACAAACTCCGGTTCCGAAGGCCAGCACTCTAACTAGTCGACTATTGTTCGGCAGACTCGAACCGGGAAAATATCCGCCGTGTTCATTAATGGCAGATGGGGTATGTAAAATAGCTTCGTAGTCGCAAAGTCTAACAAGTTCATATGATACCTCTGGAGTTGATAGGACAAGCTTGGGGGGGGAGGGGGTCTTGTGTTTGGTTCTTGCTTCTAAATTACGAGGAGCCAGCATTCCTTAAGCTACACGTGAATTTTATGAGGTCCTAAATGAGTAACAGCTTCACTGCTATTTTTTTGGACATAAAGATATCTGTCTGTATTGCTAGATACATTGGGAAAAATATTTTTTTCAAACAACACCTTGTGAATAATTCAATAATTTAATTCTCTTGTACCAGTATGGATTCGCCTGAGTTATGGATTTCCTTGAAAAATGGTCCAAAATCCAAACAGAAATAAACAAAATAAGAATGTCTTAATATTTGTCTCAGGTCAGAATAAAGAGCTTTACTCTTATGTTGACCAAAAAACAAGCTAATTTTTTATCTCGTTTTAAATGAGCAAGCAAAAAATTGATATCTTACTGATTGCTTCTTATTTTAACTTTCGTGTGCATGAAAATGGATTATAATTATTTTAGTTTATATTCAACCTTTAATGCCCCCTCTCAAAAGAAATGTTGCAAACCAAAATTAATTTTTATATTCCCCATACTCACACACAGTGGTAACACGCAAATCTGGGGTTGCAGTTTGGGAACCACTGTAGAAGAGTATACAGCGCGTGAAACATTAGATTAAAACTATTTACATAAAAATTCATACTCTCATAGATAAACTTCCCTTAACAAACATTATATGCGTTTGAAAAATTTTGATTTTGTAAAGAAAATCCAACATTAAATGTAAGTACAACATTAGGAACTTTTAACAAATAGTTTCCGAATTTCGTACTTGTGAAATTTCGTTAGCAAAGAAAACTTGAATAGCTGGAAAACTGGGATTACCGATAACTACAGCTTTGGAATATACAAAAAGAGATTATGGGGTAGGAGCACTAAAATTAACTTATAATGATTTGACAGTCATGTAATTAGGATATATAATGCTTCGACAACTTCAAAATAGTCATAATTTTATACATACCCATAGCTTGAAATTTATGTCATAAACATAAAAGGTACTGTGCATTGAAAAGCCGAGGAAATTTAGAGCAATCACTAACTAGTATTTAAAATTGATAACTTATAATTAACAAATATTAAACACTTAAATCCACGCATAAGAGATTTAACGCATGAATCAAAAATACAAATATAATTGATAGCATTAAAATATATACAGTTTTTAAAAAGAATAATCTAAAGAATTTGTGGTAGATCACCCGTTTGCGTCATATAGATTTTACTTTTTCCGAAACACATTTTTTTTTTTTTTGCTGCTTAACGTATTAAACGTCCAAACGTTTGTTAAACTGAATCAAAAGTAGTCCTGAATAATTAAAAGTTGAATTACACAGAACTCATTACGGATATTGGGTTACTAGAAGTGTGCCAAACACTATTGCAAGCTACAAACATTTTTATATTATATTAACCTTTATAATTTAAAGACTTTGAGGTAGATACTCCAATTTACACTATATATATTTTACTTTTACCGAAACATATTTTTTGCTGCAAAACGTATTAAACCCCCCAAACTTTTGTTAAATTGAATCAAAAGTAGCACTGAATAGTTAAAATTTGAATACAAAATGAAGTACATAGAACTCATTACGGATATTGTGTTACTAGAAGTGGGAGCACTATTGCAAGCTACAAACCTTTTTATTCCTTCTGAAGCCTAAGTCATCAACATTTTGTAACAATTTAATTTACCACTGAGTTCTATGACAATGTGGAAACGTAAAAACGGATCTTAAAATTCTCACAGAAATCGATGGCGCTTTTACAGTTTCACTGCGATTGTCGTCTCCTTTGGATGTCCGTCCACAAGCGCCTACCACCCCCCACCCCCTCCTCCTCCAATCAGTTCAGTAGATGCGATGACAATCTCAAAAATGCACGATTAAACTTAGCAGGCTGGCCCGATGCCAGGGAGAATAGCAAATCGCCCGCGCTATCGAGCAACTAGCTACTACAGTTTGCAGTATAACAGCAGCAAACAATAAATAAACAGGATAAAAAAAAAATCAGGATTTTTTTTTTCATGCTTTATCTTCACTCATCATTGAAAGTGAGAATGGCGAGATCTAGAAATGAGAAATAGAATCAGAAAAAAATATAAATAAAAGAGAGCAGGATTGGTGGGGGGTGGGGGCAAGGAAGAGGAGAAAAAATAATAATAAATAAACAGTCGATCGGGAAGCGGCACTCCTGAAAAATAATCCGTCACAGCGAGAGCAGCCAAGAAGCTGGAATTCCGATACATCCGTCATAATGCTCCGCCGAAAACAAAGCCCAAACGCCAAAGCACCCCGAGACAAATAGATGCGTCAAAGGTCAGGATCGTATTAGTGATTCCGCGCCGCGCGACACAATGAGACACATACTGAATGACCACGTGACACTTCCATTTTTCAATCGCGGGGGCCCCCCTTTTGTTTATTTATAGACGGCAGCACAAAATAAATATGAAGTGGGAATACTAAGCGCTCAATGGAATGGATACACGGCGGGCATAAATAACTCAAATCATAAAATGTCTTTTCTCCCTATGACCCGGAGTTTCTTTTATTTATTCAGCCATGTCGGGTGGATTCAGCCACACGATGACTTGCCGCCTCTAGAGGCGGTTGCTATCCTTACGACCTTAGTATCAAGCTACAATACGCCTGATTAACTAATGATTAGTAGCCTTGTCGCGTTTTCATGGCGTTATAGAAATGAAGCCATATTCGTATAGCGTTTGAACACTAAACGTCTTTGTGCACTTGCACAACACAGAATTGAAGCCATCATTTGAATACCACGGAATTGAAGTTGTGTCCTTACAATATTTGAATGTCACATTGAAGCCATCCCCTTAGAGCATTCCTCATCACAAATTTAAAGTCACGCTTTTACAGCGTTTGAATACCGCAGAATAGAAGCAATACCCTTAGCCCTTTTGATTGCTACAAATTTGAAGCCATGCTCTTTTATCATTTGAATAACACGAAACTGAAGTCACTTCCTTATCACAAAATATACTAACTGAAATATCTCTTTAAATTTTATCGGCTATTTACTGTATAACATAAATAACTTCTTCTTCTTCAGCAGCACTACAGCCTACTGGAGGCCAAGGCTTTCTCTGTCAGCTTTCTCCATTCAGCAAGGTTTGACGCGATGTTTCTCCATCTATTAATGCCCAGTACTCTCAAATCGCTCTCAACACAATCCATCCACCTTATTGGTGGTCTTCCTCGTTTGCGTTTACCCTCAAACTTTGAAAACGTCAATTTTTTAACAGGTTCTTGGTCTCTTTTCGAAAAATGTGTCCCAGCCATCTGATTCTGTAGGACTTTATGACTCTTAAGATGTTAGGCTGCCTAAATTTTATGTAAATTTCATGATTGTATAAACTTCTCCAGACGTTGTTTTCCTTCACTAAAAAATAACTAAGATCAATATATTTCGGAACGCGTAATCTCTTAATCCTGACTTAAAATATTAAATTTAACCAACATGTACAAAGACTTGTGTTGTCTTTTTCAAGGACTTGGACAGAAGTACTTACACAGTTACAGAAATGTACAAAATTATTGTTATTATTTTCTTGTAATATTTTTCATAAATGCTTACAATCAATAAGAGCAGAGTTTTATTCTAAATTCTGAAAGAGCATTATGTATAAAAAATGACCATAATTTTACGGACATTTTTTTAAAAGTGCTTGCGTAAAAGGTTTGGTTTGGTTTGGAGTGCTACGGTCTATTTTTTGCAACAAGAGGGCTAATGAGACCGAGGCCTACAACTTAAAGCCGATTCCGAACGGCTACGAACATCCATGCCAATGTGGGATTGGAACTCACGAACTCTGGTACCGACGGCCAGCACCCTAACCAATCGGCCATCGTTCGGCGCTTGCGTAAAAGGAATAGTACGAATTGCGTAAAAGAGTTTAATTTAAGCTACTTCTGAAACAATTAACAATTCATAATTTAAAAATATTTTTACCTCGAAATCTGAACCACATTTACAAATATATATTCCATTAATATATATTTCCATTATATATATTTGGATATATTAATTAACAGTTTTATTAAAATAAGAATTGATATCTTCAGTTGCCTTAAGATTTTTTTTTTCAGCAATCCAGAGAAAACCGTTGAACCCTATTTGACTGAAGATAGTTCTGAATTAAACAGACACTAAACAAAAACTTCACATTTTTAAGTTCTGTATTCTGAGATAATCCGATAAAAATTTCGTCTTTCCGTGCCATGTCGAAATACCGAAGGAAAATTACGACTGCCCATAAGTTTTTGTTTTAGCTAATAATTATTTTTCTGTTGCGTCTCTTTCATTCATGGCTCCCGTCTCCCAATACTCTCTCGAGTTTGATTTTTTTTAATCCCGTAAATACCACGGTGGCAACCCGATTTTTGACCATAATCTATCTCTATAACTATCCATACACTCTCACATATAACAATAACAGCCATCCATCAAGAGCAAAAGCTGTCATTTTTAAAAAACCGCCAGAAGAGAGAGAAATAAATACCCTCCAAGTCCGGCTCACTAAAGGAGCACGAAGGAGTTAGTCGTCTCTCACTTCCCAGATCGATTCCGGTGATTGCGCAAGTTTGTATCTCATTGTAGCAGCCTCCTGCTCTAACTAGATATTGAGTAATAACTCCCGGGAGAGTTACAATCGCTCCTATCTAATAAAATCGTGCTCAGATTGTGTGTGTAGCTCGGGAGTCTAATAACGAGCTAAAGTTGTTAATTTATTCAAAATTAGTCATCAAAAATTACCTATTGATAAAATTGTCAATTCTGCTTATCCTTTTTTGCAACTATTTATCTATGTGAAGATCGAGATTTTGGAGAAGAAGTTACTAGTTATCGAAAGAAGGATTATACTTGAATCAGAAAATTAAAACCGTGTAAAATTAAGAAATGCTGCTACTCTGGAGAAAGATTGATTATGGAAGGATAGAAACATTTTTACCATGGTAAAAAATCACTTATAAAATCACTTATAAAATAGTATTTTCTTGATATTTTGTTCAGTGACCACCTATACTACTGTACATTACTGGATGTAAGCAATGTTAATAAAGCATTATGTGGTAAATAAAAGTAAAATCTAATTTTAGTAATAAGAACAGATGCTGTGAAGTTAATCATGGAAAAATTTAAAATCGTCAGTGACATAAATTTACAAGCTAAAGTACACAATAAGTCTATTTTAGACAGTAAAGATTGTTATTAGCTACTGATAAATATGTTAATTCTGCTTATCCTTTTTTACAACTATTTATCTATGTAAAGATCGACATTTTGGAGCAGAAGTTACTAGTTATAGGAAGAAGGATAATTCTTGAATTACAAAATTAAAAACCATGGACAATTAGAAAATGCTACTTCTTTGGAGAAAGATTGATAAGGGAAGAATAGAAACATTTTTACGATTTTAAAATGAAACAAAATCACTTAAAATAGTATTTTCTTGATATTTTTTTCAGTGACCACCTATTCTACTGTACATAACTGGATGTAAGCAATGTTAATAAAGTATTGCGTGGTAAATAAAAGTAAAATCTAATTTTAGTAATAAGAACAGATGATGTGAGGTTAATCATGGAACATTTTAAAATCGTCAGTGACATAAATTTACAAGCTAAAGTAGACAATAAGTCTATTTTAGACAGTAAAGATTGCTATACATAAATTGAAATTAAGTACTAGTATAGTAATTAGGTACTAACAAGAGGCTATACTGCCGTTTTATAGTTGTGCCTACATTTGGTGTATGGAAAAGCTGTTTCAGGAATGCTGAATAGTACTTACACACAGACTAAATGTTAAACATATTGAGTCAACTAAGCTTACTTTTAAACAATCACTTTGTACAATTGACTCTTGAAAATCACCAACTGCACTGAAAACAGAAGCGTCTGGTAAAAATAAGTTAGCGCAACATGAAAAACAATGTTTTAGAAAATGTGTGAGAAAGCAACTCGACTGAACTCTTTGTTTTTATCCGTTTAACCATTGGGCTAACAGTGTCTCAGATTGGATAAAGGAAGATAAAAAGCTGTACATTATTCTTCTGCATCCATGACTAAAATTTATCTAGTTCTTAGTTTAATACAATAATAAAAAGGAAATATGAAAAGTTGCCGATTCCAAAAATAAATCTTTGTCTTTGTCCTCATAGAAAATACTTATAACGTTCTCCGTGTGATCAGATATTCCTTTAACCACACCATGACTCGAACAGTTAAGCACTTTTCCGAAATTGCTGCTACTCCATGTTCTAAAACCGCGGAGAGACATCTAAAGATCTAATCACCCCCACGGCAGCACCTGCTTCAGGTACCCAAAATAAACGATCCCTATGTATATATGTATATACGTACTCCTCCCTCCCGATCCTTCTTCAGCCTGAAATTTGCTGCATAGGCCGATCCCGCAGATAGCTTTCCAGCACATCACGCAGGCCCTATTGAATATTCCTCCATAATCCAGTTCCCATAATGAAGAAACGGCATCCTTAATCTTGGGTGTGGTCCACAGTGAATTTCCAAGAACATCCCCCCCCCTTACCTACAACTTTCCCAGAGGAAATTCCATTGGCTGAAATTTTTAACATGTCATTACGAAAGATTTTCCTTTGCTGATCTCATTTTCCTCCCCTCTCCACTTCAAAGGTGAATGTGTATGTGTGTGAGATTTAACGTGAGTCTAGTGCATATATACTACCCTGATATGGGAATGTCGTGACCGGCGTTATGTTGTGGACATACTGACAGACGTTTCGTTTATTTACCTCGATTGAAAAATAATTTGCTTGTCAGGCGAGTATCGCTAAAAAAATAAGACTATGAACGCCACGTGGAACAGGTGGCAATAAAAGAGCGATAAATAATTTACTTAATGGAAACAGCAGTAAAATGTTCACCTAGAACGGTCAGAGAAATAATTAACACACAAAACGGGATAAATGAAAGGAACTAGACACAAGGTAAATCTCCCCTTTATACCCAACTACAGTTTAGTTCATCTTCAAATAACTCAGTTTCAAATTTCAGTATTAGAAAAAAAAAAACAGTAAATATATGCCTTCTTCCAAACAAACCAAGTCTCATATTTTAGTAAGCATGAGATAGAAAAGTTTAAATTTTCTTTATCACAACACGAGGGCCAGCTTCTAAAGATAAACTTTATATTGCTGCAATAGATAACTTATGATTTGCATAGTGTCGAGCAAAATAAAAGTGCGATTTATTATTTCGAGGTTCTGTCAGGGTGATGAAACTATCAATTATCAGAAAAAAATCCGTGATTTTAAAAAGAAAAGAATAAAAACTATTGGCAACTGCAAAATTTTTTAAATATACCTACATCATAGTGTCACGATATCATCCATTAAAACGTTATACAATTTAAATTTAGCCTGTAGACAAATAAATGGGTAGAATTTTTTAAGGTATTTGCAGTCGTCCGAGCAAACCAAGACTCTATACCATAAAATGCAAAGCCATTGTAAGTAAGACGCAAACAAAGAGAGAACGTACGGTTGTTTAACTGCTTTCTCAATCGAACAGTATTTTTACTGCGAGGAATCTCAATGGCTTGAAAAAGCAGAGGGACCTAACTTGGTTGATTCGTAGGTACTCATTCTCTTAACTGCACTTATATAATTAAGTCTTAAATACGACTATAAGGCAACTGGTAGCTCAGTCGACAAAAGTGCGAATCTGATATCTGGAGATTTTTGGGATCAATGATCGAGTCGGTCATAGATCCACCATATTCCTTATTGGGCACTGAGGTACGTAAAAAAGATTCGTGGCCGTAATGTCCTCTAAGTTCCTTTGGAGGTAGTAGGCCAAGCCTGAGAGTCTTCTACTTGGTCTCTGCTTCTAAATGACGAGGACCCATGTTTGTTTTGTCTTAAGGAGTAATGCCAGCCGTCTATATGACGCTTCCATAATAAAATGGTCAACAAAATCTGTGGAGTTGCAAAGACGACTGCTTAACATGTGTTCCCGCGTTATTAAAAAAAATAATACAATTGGAATTAATTTTACAATGTGTATCATTATAAGATGCATATTCGTAAAAGCAAATAACATAATAGTCTGTTCAGATACAGATAGCTGAATAAAGTTTTGAAATTCAAAGGTAACGCCTAAAAAAGCAAAGAAAATTTGCTTAAAAAGAAGTAACGCAATTTTACACTGCTTAAGTCAACACAATAGGTACATATAATTAATGACAGACTTCCCTCTTTATACGCACTGATTAGAGTTAATTCATTTATGTTTATAAGCTGCTACTGAAAATAAATGAAAAGACGGGAAGGGAGGGGGGTAAAAAAGAAAGATGTTCGATGGGCGAAGTAATTTACAAAATGGTGCACTTCTTATGTAACGCTTTGTTCGAAGTTAGAATAGCAGGAGCAACATAATTATTTCTATGCACGCACTGGAGGGGAAAGTAAGGGCCCCTCTTTGTCCTTAACATCGGGGTGCGGAAGTTCCTCCCCTTTAATAGAGACCCCCAGACTACTGTGCAATCACTTCTACAGACGTTAACTAGTCGCAACTGCAGGCAGTTTTATTAATTTCAGGTATTACGTAGAAACAAATTAAACCAGTTTGTTTGGGGAGGAGTGGGGCCCCCGGGCTTCTTGAGGTCTTAAAATACCAGGATGGGGAGAACCGGCGTAAAATAAAAAACATTTTGGCGGGAAATAGGTCTTCAGAGAAATTGGTGACCGTATTTGAAAACTTAGGCCTTTTCAAATACGTAATTATATTATAAGATAAATACAGGAATACTACGTAACACGTAACAAAATAATTTTATTTTGTTATTGTTATAAAATCATTCTACAATTTACTATAAAAATTTTGCCCCAACATATAACAAATATATTTAGAATGACGACTTTGACCTAATTTTTCTCTGCTGTAAATTCAATAAGTTGATGATACATATAAAGCAATTTCCTCTATTATAAATCATATAAAAGTATTTATTAGTTTTTAAACAGTAGAATACTTATTCATGCTTTTTAAAAAAATGTTTATGCATAGAAAAGCAATTTCCTCTTTTATTAAATCATATAAATTAAAACATTACTTAAAACAAATATAAAAAAAACATAAAAACCATTAATGCATCATCTAAAATACAAAAATAATATACTAATTTAATTTAAAAGAGTACTGAAAACATTACTTAAAAAACATCTAAAATAAATTTTGGGGTATATTAAACCATTAATTGCTAAGTCATTTCTGCAGGATATAGATTGATGACTATGTTAAAACTAATTTATTATACACAGAGTAAAACCCATATGAAATTTGAACAACTTTCAATGTTATATGTTATCCTCCCTAACTGAAACATTACTAAAAAGACATATCTATAGCTTAAATGGAAAACATAAAACCTTGGGGTATATTAAACCATTAATGGCCGAGTCATTTCTGCAGGATATAGATTGATGACTATCTTAAATTTAATTTATTATACACAGAGTAAAACACATATGAAATTTGAACAACTTTCAATATTATATGTCATCCTCCCGAATTGAAACATTACTAAAAACACATATCTAAAGCTTAAATGGAAAACATAAATCATTGTGGTATATTAAACCATTAATGGCTGAGTCATTTCTGCCGAATACAGATTGGTGTACTATCTTAAATTTAAGTTATTATACACAGAGTAAAACACATATGAAATCTGAACAACTTTCAATATTATGTTATCCTCCCTAACAATCAGCTATCATTTTAATCCTCAAATAATAACATTTATATAATAAGAAAAACTTCTCAATAAGAGATTTATTTGGTATCACGTGTAAGCACATTGCGGGAAATTGTTGTTCTGTATTAGACAAAGCTATTCTTTCTTTGCCTCAATGTATTTGCTTGAAAGATTAAACTTTTGTGCGAGACTACAAAAATCATAACATGTCTATCCAAATGACAAAATTATAAATAATAGCACAGGACTGGCATCTACGTTTACAAAAAGCGTTCTGAGAAAACATAAAATTTTTACATATTGTCTTTTAGCTTTCCCTAAATTGAAAAAACTAGGCATTGTTTTTGGTTAACAACTGTAAGTTTGAAAATGGAAAGAAATAAAGTAACTGGCATACCTTTTAACAAAAATTTTCATCATCCATAATTAGAATATATATACTTCACTTACCTAAAAAAGAAAAAGAAAATGTGAGTAAAAAATACGGAGGGCAGATGCATTTTACATTTCTTTGCTATACATCAGTACACCAGAAATACATTCCATATTGAATACACATATTTTTTGAGTCTGATGACAGAAGAAAACATTTTAAAATACTTTGTGTAACTAAAAGTAGTATTTTTTGAAGATATTAAAATACATTTTCAATGGCATAACAAAAATTTTTAATGGAGGGGGGGGGGTCTCCCATTTCAACTCCTATCTCAAAATTAATGCAGCAACCCTTACATTCATGATGTATGTATATAGTACTCCTTATGGAGAGTAACAACCTCCACAACACCCCATTCTTTGTTATGATAACGAACATTTTCAATAAATCTAATTTTTAACATATAAAAAATAAATAGTTATAGAAATAAGTAACAATTTATTTTTCAATTTTAACCGCTTTTGCTTATATATGATAGTGTGAGTGTCATATTAAATTTTCAATCGAATTGATTTAAAGCAATAAAAAGTTTGTTTTGATAGTTCACCATGGTCGCTTTAATTAGAATAATTCAAACGGAATAAATGATCAAAAGCGAATTCGGTCGTAAATGTGTCTAATGAATAAAAAAAGCCCCAAATTAAAATTTAAAAAAATGCAAGTATAGTACTTTTAATTATTTTCCAACTTTAGACATTTTTACATAAATATATTGCTTATAATATATTACATCTTTAACCAAACTGGTTTAAAACAATAAAAGTTAGGGCTGAGAATACACTTTCACCGTAAATAAATTAATTTATAAGGTATAAACGATCAACAGCGAAGTAGATCAAAAGGTATGTGATAAATATAACTGGCTATATTATTTATATAATAATAATAATAATAATAATAATAATAATAATAATACGCATGGAATATTTTCAATGAAGCTAGTTGTCAAACATATAACGATAAATAGCAGTAGTTCCAATTTTAACCTTATTTATAGAAATATATTGCTATTAAATACGTCATTACATATCAAATTTTTAACCTAATATAACAGTTGTGAGAGTCCGCATTTATATTAATTAGAATAGCTCAAACGGGATAAACGATTTACAGCAAAGTCAAAGTCAACATAGAAATATAGTGCTATTTAATATGTCACTACATATTACATTTTTAACCTAATATAACAGTTGTGAGAGTTCGCATTTATATTAATTAGAATAGCTATAAACGATTATCAAAGTCAACATAGAAATATAGTGCTATTTAATATGTCACTACATATTACATTTTTAACCTAATATAACAGTTGTGAGAGTCCGCATTTATATTAATTAGAATAGCTCAAACGGGATAAACGATTTACAGCAAAGTCAAAGTCAACATAGAAATATAGTGCTATTTAATATGTCACTACATATTACATTTTTAACCTAATATAACAGTTGTGAGAGTCCGCATTTATATTAATTAGAATAGCTCAAACGGGATAAACGATTTACAGCAAAGTCAAAGTCAACATAGAAATATATTGCTATTAAATACGTCATTACATATCAAATTTTTAACCTAATATAACAGTTGTGAGAGTCCGCATTTATATTAATTAGAATAGCTCAAACGGGATAAACGATTTACAGCAAAGTCAAAGTCAACATAGAAATATATTGTTATTTAATATGTCATTACATATTAATTTTTTAACCTAATATAACAGTTGTGAGAGTCCGCATTTATATTAATTAGAATAGCTCAAACGGGATAAACGATTTACAGTAAAGTCAAAAAGGTACCTACTAATAAAGTAAAATGGCCACATTATTAAAGGAAAAAAAAAAAGAATCACATAGAGCAGTTTTAGTAAAGTTAATTCTCAAACACATAATAATAAACAGCTCCAGTAATAATTAATAATCTACCTCCCACTGTTAGCTACATTTATATATATATCTTGCTTGCCCCTTTTTAATGGCATATACGGATTTGAAACAACGTTAGTTTTGTGTGTCCTTTATTATAGAATTACTCAATTTATAAAACGAGAGCCCCCTACTGTGAGTGGCTTCCAAATCGCATTCTTTCGCACCCTTCCACTGCCACGAAATGCGGGTGAGAACACGACTGTTCACTCCGCTTCCTGCATCGCTTCGAAATACGTAACACATCTCGGAAGGGTTACTACCACCATTCCGGTGGGCGTAACAGGACCTTCAATTAAAATAGAAAAAAAAAAGAAAAAAAGAGGAGCGGGGAGAGTTGAAAGGACAGCGAGGGGCAAGGAAAACTCGGTTAGTAGGATCACACGCAAAAAAATGAAAACGTTCATCTTTTATGTCTTTTTTTTTTCCATCGTTTATTCTTTCCCGCAACCCTTTCCGTTCGTCAACCCTTTGAGACCACGTGTTCCTGGTGACGTCATCGTTCGCGGCCTTGGGCACACAGGTAGTGAAGGTGAAGGCCGCGTGGCAGTAGGGGAGCTGCAGCAGAGGTTCGTTGTTTGGATTTTTTTTTTTCTGTATGTAGCTCTTTGTAACACTGGATATATATTTTTTTCTCGTTCTCGTTCCCCCCCTTTTTTTCCCAGTGTTCGTATTTTCTTCCTGTCTTGTACTATGTGAAGAGACACGGAAAAGAAGATTTCCGTATTGCCGTTTAAGGGCGCAAGGCAGTAGTCAGGGAGGGAGGGGAAAAGGTCGACCCCCCGATATTCTAAAGTTTACCGTATTGGATTTTAAAATTGAAATAAAATTGCATTTTCAAATAGTTTTTAATAGCACACTTAATCAAATTTTCATTTTAAAATAAAAATTTTAATTTTAAAATATATGTATATAACTTTTCTTGATTTCAGTATATTTGCCCCCCTTGTTTCACACATTTAATGAAACATATAATGCAAGATTGTACATGGGATTTTAGATATACATCTGTATTTGGAAATAAAGTGTGTTCATTTTTTCTTAAAATTGGAATTTTTGCATAATGGTGTATTTTTTGTTCTCTATTATGTGAAAAAATCGTTACCTTCATTTTTAAAAAATTGATAGATTTAGAGAGTTGAAAAAGGTATTATGAATCTAGCACATGGTTTCAAGGAGACTCCTATTTGAACATAAAACTGACTTCATATTTTTACTAGTTATATGTGTTTACAGGCACTACGTGATGCCGGAATCTGTGCGTCCGAATCCAGTGCTTTTGATGGTACCACGTACGTCTGTAGTAGTTCAGACTCAACTTTAAGCACTAGGGTCACACGTAACGAAAAATTGCTCATAGTGATTTAAACCAGATAAGGATCGACCACTTATATATATCTTCATAATTGTTTTTAACACATTGTGTGCGGGTACATTTCGCAGAGGAATTGTACCGAGAGAGGGCGCTTTGCGCTTAAATTTAGTTATTCAGTTAAGTCTCAATAGATCGAAAACTATTTAATTTTACATCAGTCACATCGACTGATGTAAAAACTGATTTTTATTTGAATAAAATTTTCCAGAATCTATGTAGTAGACAAGAACATTCGGATTCGTTTTCCTGTATATACCGTTATTTTTATACCCACAAACAAACCACGTTGTTACACTTACCTGTACTAGTTTGTGACCACGCTCAAGTAGCAATAGTTAGAAAACGTACTAGTACGTGTCCCGCATACAATGTGTTAAATCATGTTTTATTAAGTAAAAGTTAAAAAAAATTTTTTTTGAAACAATTTAGCTTTTTTTTCAATCAATCTGTACAGGAGTTATCAGCAATGATTATCTCATTTGGAAAATCCATTTTTTTCGAGTGAGCTTTAACATCCTTCCTTGAGGTAAATCTATAATTGTATTAAATGCGTATCCGAGAATTATCAAAAAGCACTTGATAATCCATTTTCAAAATACCATCATTGCACTGTATCATTATGATTATCTAATGCTGTTAATAAAGCAATAAATACAGTTAATTATAAAGTCTTTTACTGTTCTTTGAGGTTTTTCTACTAATCTTTGAGGTACGGCTTACTAAAACAAGGAACTCATTTCTAATATTTGTAGACTGGTATTAACCACTACTTTACTGAAGTGGGACTAAAAATAAAAACATATGCACATAGCAATTGCAGTGTTTCGATGGTGTTCAAAAAGTATCTTACCATGCATATTTATGCATTAAAAAGCTTTTAATATTGTCATTCCTCAAAGAGTAAAGATGGCAAAATGTACGAATTCAGTTTATTTAGGGCATGAAATTTCAAAACGTAGATCGGCAATTAAATGAGACTTTGGCATCATGCATAGATTTAACACTTAACATTGATAATATACCACAGATATCTAACCAATCTTGAGTTATTTTATCAATACCATTCATTCCAGCTTCAGCTCTATCTTCTACCAGCGCGTAGTGATATGGGGACATACCTCGGTCAAAATGGATATTCAGAACTAGAGAACTGACCAGATATTAACCGAATTACGTGACCAAAGTGGCTATTTAGTATTGTCTTCTTTTACCAAAAGCTAATTAGCTGAAGGCATGCAACTGTGTCAGTTTCTTTATTGATATAGTTTTATTTTTGCTTATTTGCGTTAGTAAAAACTTTACTTCTAATGTTAATCTCTTTCTTTTTTTACGAATATTTCCAAATAGATCTTTGAATTAAACATAGAAACATTTCAGTTTATGTTTCCCTCATCAGCAGTAATGAGTGTTAAGCGTAACTTTTACAAAGATTATAAACATACCTAAGGACATGGGTATGTAGGAATAGACCAGCATACGGAAAATTATTTCATAGAGCAATACTAGAAACCATAAAATAAATATATTCAATACAGAACAAGAAAATTTATTAACTAGAAATAAGTCCTTAGTTTTCTATCAATTTTTGCCAATCAGATAATACTGTTCTATATTAGAAATAGAACGAAGGAAATAAATATGAAATACTTAAAAACAGTAAAAGAAATATTTCTGAATCAAAGCAGTAATTATTCGTAGCAAATTCATTACTTTTAATAGGTTGTTTCGTCTGTTGGTTTGAAGCGCATAGGTCTATTTATTTATTCAATATTTATTTATTATTTATTTATTGTTACATGAGAGCTAATGAAACCAGGACCCAAAGCTCGAAACCGATTTCGAACTTCTACGAACATCCCCGCCAGCAGTGAGACTCGAACCCACGTACTCCGGTACCTCCAAGCAACGCCCTACCCATTTGGCCATCCTTCGGCTAGTTTTAATAGAATTTTAAAATAATGCAGTAATAATTTTTTGTCGTTTCCGAATTAAGTCAATTTGCTTGAAAACCAAAAAGGGGATAAAACATGCAATATAAACATGAACCATATCCAAGTAGTTTTTGATAATATTTCAATAATTGTTCTAGAGACAGATCATCACATTATACACTTTCTAGTCATTCTTTTCCTGAAAACCTTTCAACGTTTCAACGTTCAAACCTCTCAAGACCTGTGAACTCCTACACAATTAAGGATAAACAAATAATCGTAAAATACAATCATTAAGAGCCGAAAGTATAAAGTTTAAAGCATCAAATCACGCGATATTTGTAGGGGAACCTTCTGAGGACACTGAACTGATTAGCAGCGGCTCGATACAAAGGATCTGGGAGAACAAAAGCAACTTAATTAACAAATAATTAAGCAATTGGCATGCAGAGGGTGATCTCACCAAACAAATACACAGGGAATAATAAGAATCGCAACACAGAAGGTGAGAAAATGTAAACCGACGTTTAAGATGGCACCATTCTTTTATTTGCAGAACTTGATTAAGGCATTTCACATACTGGACCAGCCTCATGAGGCACACAATACGTAGATTAAAATTGAAAGGATCAGCAAAGTTGAATTCATCGACTCTACACAAAGCCAGGTATCTCTAGGAATTTTCTTTTAAAATGGGATCAATATTACTATTAATCATGCAGATCAAATGATAAATCTCGCCAAATAGAACAGTGATTTATAGAAAAGACAGCATTTTGCAAAGAGAAATAGAAATACTAAATCCACCAAATCTATAAAACTATTACATAATCGTGATGCTGTAGAATTAATAAAACAATACTCAAGTGTCCTTACATGTCTACAGTATTACTGGAAAATTTCAGAGTCCCTTTTTGTAGATTTCGCATTTACTGTGCTCTTATCTGACTCTAACAATTTGGTAAATCATCTCCGTTTATAGGGGACTATTTATTCTTGCTGTATGCATAATGTAAACAATATGACGATTTGGTCTGAAGTGTTGACAGCTTGCTGTGGAATATATTTTAAATTAAATTCCTGACATATAGAAATACAGGAAGTAAAATTGAGATGATCAAGAACTGTAAGTCTTCGTGGATACCATTTAGGGATTTGAAAACCAACGTCTTATGCATTTAGTCTTTATGGATTTGGATTGAGAATAGATGAGCATATTTATATCTTTATACATTAAAGTTAATGGTAGTGTACTTTTAGTAATTACTTTTATATTCTTCTATATTATTCTTATTTCATCGTTCGGTGATATTTATTTGACAGAAAGGCTTCATATTATAATTTACACACGTTGTATCCTCTTCTCTGGCAAACTATGTTACAGGTGAACCAATTGATAATTGGACAGTGAGGACGGGTGAGTATTGTAATCCATCGGCTTGAACTAACATGGGAATTTGTTAACATTTAGAGTTTTGTGCAGTACTTCCCGTTCTGATGAGTTCTCATGTATCAAAGTATTTAATGTAGAGTTTAAAACAAACCAAATCAGACATAGATATTTAGGAGCTTGTTAGAATTAAATTGTATCTTTAAATCTTTCCCGATTCAATGTCATATCTAATTTGACTTCATTTTTCTCTTGAAGCAAGTACGACATCAAGCGTGGACCTACAAGGCTTTTAAATTTAAGAGTTACTTTTCGTTCTTGTTTAATTCAGTTAAGATTGATGGGTTGGTAATAAATTGATATACATTAAACAGTAATTTGGATCAGACAACTAGAAAATTAATTTGGAACACAATTAAACACAAATCATCTGCCATAATGCTTAAAATTAGCAGTATTAAGACCTTATCACACGTCAACATGTAAGTATTAGTTTATGATTCCTTTTATGGCTGAATAATGTGGAGATATTTTGTGTTATAGTGAAAAATATTCAACCGATTTATTTTAGTTCAAGTTGAATTGTGACACGACCTTTAATCTGTTGAAAATTTTTCACTATCACACGAGAAATCTGCGTATTCTTCAAAGGGTAAAAGAATTATAATTTGAATTTGTTGCTTTTTCAACACCTTCATGTTGACGTGTGATATTCAAGTAATAGGAATGATAAATATGCATTCTGAATTACGGAAACAGGAAAGTCTAGGCACAATATTTGGTTGACAATAAAGAAACTCTAAACTCCTCGGCGCAACAGTCCCTAGGGGGGGCAGGGCCTACGGTGTAAATCTCCGTTTACGCGACTAAGGGCCCTATGGTGCGAAGCATATGTTCCGGTTAGGTGTTCAATCTTTCGCGGAAACCCCAGTGTTTAGTTCCCAAGCACGGTCCTCAGTTCATCTACCCATTGAATGGATGAAAGGCTGAGTAAACCTTGCCCAGCCCGGGAATCGAACCTCGGACCTGTGTCGTGGGAGCGCGAAGAGCTATCCCAACGCCACTATGCTTGACAATAAAAAAAAACAAATTTAATTATTCCTTAAGAAATTATTAAAATCTCCCAAAAAAAACTTTCGTGAAAGCTAATATAGTAATTTAACAAAAAAACCGATTTTTCTTTAGCCCATGTCTGTTGTTCACGAAAATAAATTATACAAAAGTATGCCAGAAGATATACCCATATGATTTGTTATTTGCAATTGTTGTTTTGGAGAGTATATTTTTTTTAAAAGAAAAAAAATGTTTTATTAAAAAGAAGTTTAAATTTGTAAAGAAAGAAAAAAAAAATGGTTGAAGTTAAACCCTGACGATGTTTTTGCCAAATGTACACGTAACTTTTACAGGAAGAGGTGGCTACAGAAAAGGGGTGGAGAAAAAAAACTAAATAAAAAGTAAAATGGGTCCAAAAAAGAAACCTGGAACAGATATTAAAAGGGGCGGACGGCTGATAAAAAAATAAATAAATAAATAAAAAAATAAGAATACGGCAAAGAATATTCGCCAAAGGAAATTCCACAAATTCCGACGCTTGGTTCGTCCAAAACTATTGGAAATGGTCGCTTGGACAGACAGCACCGGTTCTGTAATATGGGTAGTGAAATAGTGGGAGGGACATTTCCATGGAAGCCAAACCCCCCTTCCCCTAAAAGTTCGAAAGATCTGCTTCCAGATAAACGCAATTTTGTTCATCCGTATCTTGGAATCTTTTTATTGCTGTAGCCCTAAGTGAGGCGGGGCGCAGGGAAAAAAGTCTCATATTTATTTAAAAGTTAGGGATTTTTTTTTTCCTTTCCTCCATCGCCATACCTTTACGGAATTTGGGTTTTTATTACATTTGAAGTTTTTGAATATATTTAGGAATTTCGGATTCTAATACTTCGAAGGAAAAGTTTGGGAGGAAAGGAAAAGTGAGGAATATATTAAGTGTAATCTAAAAAGTGTATGTCCAAAGAAAAAAATAATAATAAAAAACACCTCATGCACGATTCATCCCCGAAGGAAGTGATAGGGAATATTGGATGTCGATGGACACTGTCGGACAGCTTTGACTACTCCTCCACATATGAGTGATGCAGGATAACTGGAAATCAGTTTTCAGAATTAGTTTTACAAATGTCAGGCATTTGACAGCGAAGAACTGAATATCAGATATTTCCAAGACTTTGCTCGCTCAGCCTTCTTATTGCAGTTCTTTAAAAATAAATAAATAGTGCGGTTATATGTATGTGTGTGGGTAAAAAAAAGTAGCGCAACACCGTTCTAGTGAATGTAGATTGATTCAAACTACAAAGTTGTCGATATTTAGGAATAGATGTTTGGGAAATTTTGTACAAAGTTGTATTTGGCTCATATCCAAATAAATGTTTTTCTATAGTTAACCCTACAACATTGTCCCTTGAAATACTTATGGGTTTGGTTTGGTTTGGAGTACTACTGTCTACTTTTTGCAACACGAGGGCTAATGAAACCGGGACCTACAGCTTAAAGCCGATTCCGAACGAAATACCGGGGATGGTAATCATTCGTCTCAAATCAAAGTATGCATAAGTGCATAATTTTTGATAATTAAGATAAAATTATACCCCATGTAGATGATTTCATGATTTTCTATCTCTAATTTAGCTATAAAATATAATTTATTATTTTATGATTTATTAATTTATTATTTTTTTTTCAAAGCAATATTTAAATTTTAGTTTATGAAAAGAGTCTCCGAACAATGCTGTGGAACATGAAAACAACATATCTATTCAGTTTTATTTTATACGGTAGAAGAGTTTTGGTTAGATCAGACTAATACACTGAAGTTTTAACACTTCGAGAACGAAGTTGCAAGAGTTCTAAATGAGTTTGTCTTACCATTCTTGTAGGCATTTAGAACAATTAATCAACAAACTCTTCAGAAGATTATTAAATCAAAGTATCGCAGGTAACCACCGTAATATTTCTATTTATCCCTTGAATGTTTCTAGTTAATTTTTCTGTGAAATAAGATCCCATAAGAATTATTTTAAATATTTGATCCCAAATAAGGTATTGAACAGATCATATATCATTATTTATTCGAAGTCATTCTGCAGTCTTAAAAATAGGTTCATTATAACGGCACACCTTCCTGGAGTCTGAAATGCTAACGTTACAGCTGACCATTTTTCTCTGAGAAAAATATTAGTAAGGTTTACTCAGACTGTCATCCCTTAGTAGGTAGACAACCTGAAGACCATGATGGCTTGGGAACTAAATACTGTTTGTTCTGCGTAAGGTTGACCACCTAACCAGGACATACGCTGTGCACCCCAGAGACCTTGATCTCAGAAACACGGATGGTCACCATAGGCTTTGGCTCTCAAGTTGGTCTGTTACCCCGAGGAATTAAATTTAAGGTTATATGAAGGTACTGAGGGGCACATCCGATTTCCTTGTTGGGGGGAGGCAGGTAAGAGTTATTTGTTAACGGCTTCACTCAGTCAAATAGGTAGCAGTCTAGGGTTTAAAAAGAATTGCATCTAAAAACATTATTCATAATTGGTACTTTTAACTACTTTTGGTTTTACTGGTTATGCGTGGATTAAATTTTAATAATCACTAGTAAAAGTAACTTTTAATCTCATTTAAATTTAGAGTAAAAATATTTCATTAATCGCTCTTAATAAAAATTTCTGTAGCATAATAAAATTTTGTGTATAAGCGACTATTTTAGTAAAATTATTTCATAAAATTTATTACATAAAATTTGAGCACATTTGATTACATATGTAAGAGTCCACTTTCTTTTCCAATATACGTTAAAACGCTGGAATGCATTAACTTTTTTCCACTTATTTTCCTCATAACTCCATTTCAGTGTTGACTGATTTTGACAAAACAATGTTAAGAAAATTTCAAAGGATTTTGGAATTTAAATGATATATATTATCTAGTGTCTGTTTATAGCAATTAAATATCAATATATATATATATATATATATATATATATATATATATATATATATATACATATATATATAATATTCGCAATATTTTATTTAAGATTATCCATGCCTTCTTATTAAATAAGCTCAGTATCTTTAAAAAAAACTAAGAGAGAGGTAGATATATTTTGGTAGCATAATCTTGTACTACTCTCAATCTAGTACAATTTATTTGTATATTATGTCAAAAGTGCTCATAAACTTCATGTTTTTTAAAATGCTACAAAAATTACTTCATAAAAAAATTGACATTGGTTCATACCTAAATGTATCGTAGTATTCTATTAAGCAAGCAAATATGGTTTGATTTAGTCTGGAATGCTTAATGTGTACTTTTTTTTTTTTCCTCGGGAGCAGTTACGAATCTGAGACATACAACTTGAAGCCGATTCCGGAAGTCTAAGAACGACATTGTCAACATAAGAACCAAATCCATGGACTTAGGTAGCGAAAGGCAGTTCTTTATCTGATCGGGCATCGTCTGAACATGCATGTGTGCATTTAATTCGTGTTTTTACATACCTATGCATTAAAACTGTCTTATCATCACCACTTTTACTTCCTTCTTATTAACATAATTAACTCTCTGACTGCTCAATTTGTAAACCAAAAAAATCTCTTCAAAAATTGCGTATTTTTTTTTTTTTTTTTTTTTTTTTTTTTTTTTTTTTTTTTTTGTGCATATTTTAAGTATATATATATAAATTATAGAATTGAAATTCGCATTTTTTTTTCTAGAAACATTTTTTATATTGACTTTTATCATGAGAAACTAAGCTGCCAGAAAAACTAATTTCAGATATTATGACATAAATTTATTTTTTAATAAATTTCTATTGAATTACAGTTAATTTCTATTTATAACATACCATCTATAACTCTATTACCTAATATAACTATAGTTCTAGTCATATAATTCTATTTATTACATAATTAAATGTCGAATACTGTATATAATTTATGTTACTGGTTAAACTGTGGAAAGGCGGGATGAGCTCCTTAAAAAAGGAAGAAAAACACATGCCCACGAAAATCGAGGGATGAGCAAATTTTGCTACATTTGAATTGCCCGTGGAAATCGCGGGATGAGCAGTCAGAGGGTTAAATAAATTTAAACGCATTCATAGTTCTCTGACCGTTATTTTCGTTATTTATATAAATTTTTTAAAAAATTAGCTCAAATCGGGTTAACTTTTAGAAGAAGTGGGAGAAAATTATAATCGGTAAACTTAGATCGTTAGAGAATCCAAATTTTAGAGGAATTTATGAAAGCCATATGGCAACAGCTAAAAAAAGCTTTTGAAACAGGCTACGAAGCTCCAAGTAGTAATTCCTTTTTTTTATTTTATTTTAACGTCTCTTTTTTGGAAACTTTAAAAAGTTAATATTTACAACTTAAATCATCTATTCCAGGAGACGGCGGTCACATACCTCCAAAGTAAGGAGTTTTAAATACAGTTTAAAAACTCGAAATTCCGAGGGTAAAGGAAAACTCCGAGATGAGTTGGAAGTGGGAAAATTGAAGTCAGGAAATGCATTTGTTGACACCGAAAGGCTACTCCGTGTCAAGATAAATCAGGAAAAGGGGGTAGGTTTATTTCAGGTTCCGAGTGAAAGACGGGGCGATATTTCCAACGATGTTTACGGAATAACTTTGAATTTCCATTTGAAAATCAAATGAGAAAATTCAGTTTAGAGAAGTCCATGTTTGCTAAGCAGCCCCGTTTCTGGAAAGGACATCTCCGAGAATACGCAGAGGAAATCACGACAAGAATTCCCAAGCGGAGACCCAGCCGGAAACTGAGCATCTCATTTTAGGAATATACAAATATCGGCACTCGAAAGAAATGATATCCTGAACATTCTGAAACATTAGTTACACAAAATTGAGAGTCGACATGTGTACTCAACTATATACAATCCGCAGGCACTGCATACGAAATTAATAAGCAAAACACAAAATCGGTTGCTAAAATTTAAATTTATAAACTTTATAAATATACTACCTGGGATTTAAAAAGTTACATAAAATATATTTAACTATGTAACTATGCCTAAAAATTATCACACTAATATTTTATATATTCTAGTGACTGGGATTTAACAATTTTTCTCTTATACCCGGAAGAGACGTGATTGTAAATTTCCTTATCGCATTTGTCTTCCCTCTCCTGCATACACTAAAGTGGGTGAATTCCCATTTGCACATATTTAGTGCAAAAAAGTAGCAGTTCTGGTTGACAAAAACAATAACATATTTTCTACGTTTACAGAACATACAATGTCAGTAATCAG
>CM063504.1:123755368-123760368 GCA_032207245.1 Pardosa pseudoannulata | reverse complement strand
TAAAGATGGCTTTTAATTAAAGAAATAGAGATGTAATGTAGCGTTTTATAAAAAAATACACCCTATCAATACGTAATATTTAGAAAAATGACGATTCCCATCTGTTGCAGAACCCATTATCCTGATATGCGTCAAAAATCGTATTAGAAATGGGCTGATGTTTGAGATAATAGAAATCGCATTTGTATTACCTAATCTAAGTAGTGATGGTATCAAATTTATATTTCGATATATTCAATTTCTAGGTCCCAGATGTTCTATTTTCGTCGAACACGAGGGCATCGCGTGTTCAAAAAGCAACAAATGCAGTTTTCGAAATATCCCGAACGATCATTTTAAAGCAACAAAGATAAACGACGTTCTAACATACATTTCAGACGTTAAACATACTAGCAGCAAGTTTCGCAACCGAACCATTCAGCCAACCATTCTGGTAATTACGGAACAACATCATAACCTTTCATTTACAAAAATTAGTATTTTTTCCCCCTGCGTTCAAACATCCGCCCCCGGGGGAAGAAGTTCATATAGGTATAAACGTGAGAAAGTGCATACACCGTAGAAGTGCAGAAAAGAACTCATTCGAGTTGCGAAACCAATTCGAATATTCCAAAGGAGTGAGTGACCGGCCAGGTTACAGAGGCCCCACAAAGGGGGCAGTTCCTCTTTTTTCTTCCTCAACACCGATAGTCAGTGAAAGAATGGGTAAAAAAAAATGTTCCAGAAGAAACGGTTAGGTGTTCCTTTTTGTTCTTCCGTTGCGTGGCTGTAATCTCTGGTTTGTCACACTTGGGTGGAATAAAGCCGAGTTTGGGGTCGAGTGGAGATCATTGCCCGTCAGGCGTTGCTGGAGAATCAATTCCGAATCACTACTGGAAAACTAGTGAAGTTCTGTTCTTCTTAAAAACTTCGAGAGATACTCCTAGTATTTGGAGAGTAGATAATACCTCTCCAGTTAATAGATAATCTGGTACCAATACTGAGCACCACGGATTGAACACAATATGAAACTTCTAATTATGGGTCACTAGAAAATATTTATCTAAATTCTGGATTTCCTCAAAACGAAATCGGAAAATGGCTGAGGTTACTTGCTTCTGACACTCCTAAACGATAATTCAAACTGAACCAGTATCCCACACCCATAAAAAATGCTGTAAAGCTCCTTAAACAATTACTTTAATGACTTAATATGATTTCTACTTTAATACAGATTTTTATGAAATTTGGTTTCAGTCTTTAATTTTTCAAAGACCACAGTCACAGAATAAAATATGACTTGTCAAAATTAAAAAGTTGAATAGTAATGTTCGAAAATCAAAAGTTGAGTAGCATAATTCATTTTTTCTGCATTTCCAATGAAGAAAAAGTAACGAAAAGAGACCAACGTGTATACAGTGCAGAAATAAAATGTATGCGTAAAGCATATGGCTGTTTTGAAGATAAAACAGCTTTTTGCTCATAACAGGAAATATAGAAAGAAACTGCCGAAAAAATAAAAGCACTGTATCTTGCAGTTTTCTGAATAAAGATGCATCTATCTCTGAGTAAGAGAGGAAGAGAAAAAGAAGTTAAAAGAGTTATTAAAGTGAAGAATAAGTACCTGTCGGTAAACACTGTGCATGCGGAATAAAAGCATAGAAATAGAAATGACTTCCCAGATGATAGAATTACTTTTATCACGTTTCAGATTGTGACCTTGTAAACAATTATGGTTTCAAGAGAGAAATATAAAAGTAAATAGATAAGAGACAGGTATCCTTCTATCATAGAATTTTTCCTCAAGTATACATATGAGTATTGCCGTTTCAAGAAAGCATATGAAAGAAATATACTAAGATTCATTTGCAAAGAAAACAATAGACTAAAAAATAGGTACGCAAATGCACACAAAAATGAACAATGGATTAAAATATGACCATGGTCACATTCGCACACAGAAATTAACACAAATTATCTGGATATAAGTTTCTAAAGACAATTTCTACAGCTTATGATAATGCTTACTTGTAACTCGCTACATATGTTTACACATTTTTTTTAATAAGGAAAAACGAATAACAGAAAAATGAAACATGAGAAAAATAAACGAAAGACTGAATTCGATAAAGTAGAAAGTATTCAGTCTAAAACGCATAATCTTAAGATTTTCCCCCATATAAATATACTTCCTTTGGATGCACCAAATTATAAATGATGTCCTCATGAATAAGCTGCAGTAAAAACAAAATCTTTAAGAATTAAAAAGCACATGTTGACACTGTAAAATTTATGGCATGAAATCGAACGATTAGTCTAGAAAGCAATGTTAGGCTCTCTCCCGGTAAGTGTATTTATATTTTAGAAGTATATTTTGAAAGAAATAGAGTATCTCCAAATTTTTTTCTTGCACATTGATGCACTTTTTAAAAAGAAGATAATGCTTTTTTGAATTGGTAATATAAATTATGGAAGTTAGCATTAAGAATTAATATTTTCAATAAAAATTTGCTTCTGTCATTGTATGGCTTGTTTTACTGTGTTGATTTTGAATAGTATTTTAAGAATGGCCTGAAAAAACACTCCATTAAGAGTGGACTGTATTTAAGTGGACACAACAGAAAGAGAAAATAACTTTCCTCATCAAATTTCTCAATGCAGATTTTTCTGTTGAGAAATTCCTGTAAGATCCCTTGACGGAAAACTTTGATAGAGATACTTATCATACAATGAATGCATTCTGGATCATGATAAGAGATAATTAGCCCATATCAACCCTTCTCTCTGCTCCTTCCAGATCGCTTGCATCCAACCAACCAGTCACGAGATCTCGCTGTAGCAATTACACCCCGTCCGAACGTTTACCGATCCCAACAACCCTTAACGACGGCACACACAAACAGGAAATCACGGATATTTATTTCCAGAAGGAATCTCCCGCGACCTGCCAGGTTAGCCGACTAATTCCTTTTGCTCTAAAAATAGCCTGCTTAAGAGTATGATGAGTTACAGGAACGACCGCCTTAAAGCTGCCCATTACATGAAGCTGAAATCGAACGCGGGGCACTTTTCATTACCAAATCAGTTTGTACTCAGTGCCCCAACTGAACTTGAAAATGCATCAAACCACAGACGCGGAGTGGCCGACAACAGGTTTTAGGTGAATTGAATTCTTCAAGGAATGTCGTAAAGAATATCGATAACCGTAACTGACATGGCTGGCTACTGTAACATAGCGTACAGAGATTGATTAATGACGTAAATTAAAGGATATGTTTTTCTAACTTCAGTTGCTTAGTATAGGCGTAGTTAGGGAGGGGTGGAGGAGACAGGGCATCTGTCCTCGGTGCCCATCGATAAGGTGTTCATGTTACGAAATTTTAGAATTTTATGTTTCCCGTTATAAATCCAAAGGAAAAAGGAAAACATTCGCATACAGGGTCCATCAATATGAGGTTTTTATTTATTATATTTTACAGTCTCTTTCTGATTTTGAAGCGCGAAACAGGAAACCACTACAGCAGAGATAACCATTAGCCCGAACGCAGAGATACCCATAATAGATTATGGATTGTACTTTTGATCGTATTTGACGAAGTATGATGATTGCTGAAAAAAAACTACTAGCAGTGGAGAGGGAAATTGCTGTTAAAATAAATAATGTTAATCATAGATTGGAGAAACTCTTTATTGTGTTATAGGCTGGACTGACTGCCCATGAGCTGTATACCAAGTACTGTAATTTGACCATCCACAAAAGGCTATTTCCCGTGTTCGTAAAAATATGCAGTATTTTAAAATATTATTAGTTTTTAGGTTCACGAAACTGTTTTCAAATAATAGCCTGCATTAAACTAGTGGCATAGTGATGGGGGATAAAGTTGGTGTATATCATACCCCAGATGCCACTGTCAAAGGGGAGCCAAATGGTATATTCTATATATTATATGTTTATGGAAGGGAAGGATTGCCAAAAAAGTGTCGTGTCTCGGGTGCCAGTTATGTTCTCTATGCCAATGTTGCTTAGTTACTCTAAGTCGTCATGGCTCGTTTCAACATCACGAGCTTATAGGCTAATGACATTAGGATCTGTAATAATATAATTGGATAGACATTCTTCTTTTCCGAGGAACTGAAAATGAACTGTAAGAAGCACTTACGGCATTTATATTAAATACTTATATACATATTTATTTAGTTATTACATTTGTGTTTCGTAGTTTTAAATAGTATGGGGATATATTTCAAGGTGAGTCGAAGTAGTTGATTAGGTTTTAAGATATATGGAACTGATCTGCTTATTTGACTTGGATGAATAAATACAAAAAGAAAATGGTGACACACAATAGTTACTTGTTAAACGCTAGTTAAACAAATACTTACATCTTAAAATCGATCTCTGATGGCTGAAAATATTAATAACACTACTAAGGCTCGAGCCCGCAGACTCTGGTTTGAAACGCCACCTCAGTAATATCCAATCATTATTCATACTGGCAGTTTAATCGAAGTTTTTACTAATACATATAAATGAAAGAAGTATTCATATCTGTATCTACTAAATGTGCAGGGGACTTCCCTAGTATGTATCAATAGTAGTTCTATGGCAACCAAAAATTAAACTTTTCTAACTTTAAAATAGCTCCCAATTTAAAATCTACGAATATCATCACTAAAATTTTGATATGAGATTAAAATAAACTGCACACAAAAATACAGTAAATTTACCAATTATTGATAATTAGTTATCGTGAAAACTATCGATTTCAGCAATTAAATTAAATTAGATGGTATATATTGGACATCATGCATTGCATTGGTGTTATATTTTTGATTTTTAGAAACAATTACGTTTGATCATAACAATTTGCATGTGCATATACATATATAGGTCATGCCTGTATTAAAGATATTACAATCAAACGTAAATATATGTCTGCGATTAAACAGATAATTTACATTAACATTCATTGAATGGGGTATTACTGAATGCCAATAGCTTTACCTATTCTACTGTATGC
>CM063504.1:123705368-123750368 GCA_032207245.1 Pardosa pseudoannulata | reverse complement strand
ATAGTTTTGAGATCAGTTCTATTTAAATTGTGGGTTAATGTAATAAAAAGCATAAACTTTATCTCAAAATTCTTCTGTATTAATTCTTCTACATTATCCATTAAAATCAATCAAGATGAATTATTTTCTATTTTTACTGCTCTGTTTTCACAGTTGCAAGAGGTCCTAAATGCTTCACAAATGCTTGTATAATTTTATGTAGTATTTAAAGAATTAATATTGGTCAGCGGAAACTGATAACACTTTCTACATGCAGTAGAACTGCTTTAAAAGGTATCAGACTGTTTAAGGCAATAATTGCCCCGTACTGATATAACTGAAAAACACAGAGGTTTAAAAAATTGATTACAAAACTTTGGATTTCCTAATAAAAAAAGTAATATTTTCCTATCGTTTTCCTTATAAGGCGAGCATCCTTCTTCCAACGAAACTTGCACCAGAGAAGGAAAATCTAGGAAGAGGTGTTCAGAAAAAAAAAAACTGCCAATAGCACACGCTGCACAATAGGGAAAAAGGAATCGCAAGCACACTTCACGCCATACAAGAATGGGGAAGAGGGGAGAATATCTTTGTATGGTGACGGGGAATTTGTCGTCAACCCATATTAATATGTCACAACGCCATCTGGCGAAAATGTTGTAACTTAATCTTAATGCTAAGGTCATATTTTAAAAAGCGATAAAATTTCAGTAAACATAATTTACCACAAAAATTTAATGCTACTAAAATTATGTAAAAAATATATACGATTTCCTTTTATGCCTGTACATTATATGTCAATTTTATTATTATTTTGTTTGAGGCATAATCAGAATTATGATTTGTCTCATTAGCTCTCAAAAGGTCTGTCACTGCAATTCATTTTATAGATACATAAACCCAAATTGCTACATTAATAAAACTAATAAGTTTCTTAATTTAGGCGATTGAAGCACCGTTTATACGAAATACATCATTTATATTTGTACGACATTAATCGATCTATTTCTGTTGAATGAGTAATATATTTCTAACACTACCTTAAAAAACTACAAAAATAGTTTTTACGGCCAAACTAATAGGAACCCGAATGAGAGGACGACCAAAACTTAGATGATTAGACTGCATTGAGAAAGACACAAGATCCTTGAAAATTTCAAATTGGAAATCCAGAGCCAAAGATAGGACTGCCTGGTATGGAATTCTAGAGAAGGCTAAGACCCATCCTGGGCTGTCATGCCACTGAGGAAGGAAGGAAGGACCTTAAAAAACTATAAATTATTACTTTTACATAAATTTTAATTGTACATTATTTTATGTCGTTTTCTAGAACGGAGTATAAATATTGCTTTAGTGTAGACATCATATAAAATATCACATTATTAAGTTTTAATATTTCTATGCAGTAACACAATAAGTAACATTTGTAACATTTTGGGAATATTTCCATACAAAGTTTTCTAAATTTTAGAGCAAATTCTTTGAAGGCTAAAATTGAAAGTATTATCAGTTAGAGTAGCAATAACTGTCGTGTGTAACCACAAAAGAAGTTGTAAGACTGCAATTTTTGCCATTACTAAAGACAGAAAGATAAGAATAAATCGCAGAAGAAACAATGTAAAATGTTCTGTAGTTAAATGCATAACGAAAATATAATGTAATTAAATTTGAACATAGATTGAAATCACCAGTAATTTTAAGATTTTTTCGTTTTAAACATAACAAAAACACTAGTGTGCACAAGACTTAATTGATTTTCCTTATATATATATATATATATATATATATATATATATATATATATATATATATACATATATATATATACATATATATACATATATATATACATATATATACATAGATATATATACATATATATACATATATATATATACATATATATATATACATATATATACATATATATACATATATATACATATATATATATACATATATATATATATACATATATATATATATATATATATATATATATATATATATATATATATATATATATATATATACATATATATCTTTTTCGTTTTATTTTGTATGCGTCATCAGAATTAATATTCTCACATTCTCTTTAAGAATCAAAATAGGTTTCGTATCATATACAGACTTTGCTGACTAAATTCTAAAATTGCTGACAAATACTGACCTATCTGAGTATAATATAATAATATCCGAATATAATAATAGCGGTTTTACTGACCATTTTTCATATCTTATATTAAGATGCATAGACAGTATAAACTAGGTAATAGTTCCTCATACTACATGTTTTTAATATATAGTACAGTTCCTTGAAACATCACAAAATCGTCTTTCCTCAGATTTCGGAATATAGAGATCAAAGGCAGGAATTCACTCGTCACTTCTTAAAGTTTAAGTAACAATAGAATTAGTTTCTTATTGCTTTCGATTGCTCAGTTGAATGAGATTCGATGACTAAAAAAAAAAACCAAAATTTCTAATTACTAATAATATTGAAATATTTTCCTCAAATCACAAGGACGATAAATTTTAGCCTGGGACTTTTTAAAGTTGAAAGACAAAAGATATGCTAAGAGCAAAGTCATAAACACAAAAATTCCCTTATTCATCCCCTTCCCCAAAAAGAAGAAAATGGAAAAAAAAAACAGTCTTCAGGTGAATCGCCACAAGTAGAGAAACAATATTGCCGAAAATCCAAATGTGAGTCGTTCTTAAAGCGTGACGCTATAATATACGCATGAAGCATTGCCATGTTATTTCCATGTCTAGTTTAATGAACCATGTGGTTCTCTACAAAACCCTCCTTTTAGGAACAAAACTAAATCAAATGGAGACGTGAACTGAAAGTAAAATTTAAACGCAGGATCGTACATAACTGAAAATGGGAAGACCTCAACCTAAACGGAGCTCCTGCAAACCTGGCAACCAGTTCAGCTGGTATAGAAATTGTATTAAAAGTAAAATATAGGACTAAAAATAAACTTGTGATTTGTTTCATGTTTAAGAGGCTTTGGAAATTTTTATTACTTGATAATAATGTATAAAGAATGGTTCTACGCAGAATTGTTCTTAGCTGCCTTTAAAATGAACTAGACTTAACAGAAATTCGCTTCGTGAACATGAAAAAAGAAGACTGAACTAAGTGATATTTAGCTTACTAAACACTGCATTACATACTAAATCAAATTTTCTTATTATAGCAATGCCCCAGAAGTTTTATTCTAATTTAGCCTGAGCCAGTCTTAAGAGGTGGACAAAGTAGGTAAGTGGCTGCCAGTAGATCCCACGAATTAGAGTGGACAAATAAACACAATTTACAAAAATATATTTTAATTACTAAAATCTAGAAAATGACTAGCAGTGTATTTTAATTATTGAAGTTTAAATCTCTTGGGCAGTATTTTTGGGGTTTGCTTGCGACGGCAAAAACTACAGATTCATAAAAAAACTGTTGATTTTACAGAAAAAACTGTCAGCTGGACACTAGTTAAAAACTGCATTTTTTACTGTAATTTTATAAGAAAACTTATTATAACATGAAAATATAATTTTCTACAGAAAACAATTTATAAACAATGGATTGTTAATTATTTTTATAAATAACGCAGCTATTTATTTTTGTAGTTTGTAAAAGTTTTTTTCCAGTTAAATTTACATTTTTATCTGTAAAAAACACAGTTCTTCACTGGTGTCCCAGGTGACAGTTTTTTGATGTGAAATAAACAGGTTTTTATTTATAGTGTGGTCTAACATATTCCATAGTTCGATGCTGCAGCCGCGGAGATTTTCCCACTAGAACTTTCTGTTGGAAATTCACCAACTTGACCTTGTTATGTCCTTCGGTTGTAGAAATCATTACAAATCTATTTATTTTTGGAGCATTTAGTTAAAGTAAAAATTCAGCTTGCCACTAACTCGTCGTTTCAAACACGCTAATGCATATTAATTGATATTTTAAAATCGACGTAGTTTTCTATACAGAGATATCGTTAAACACAGTATGTTGGTATCCACGATAAACATGCTAAATATGTGACAGCCAGACATATGAATTTTGAATTACAAACATACCAATAACGATAAAAAAATGATCACGCTTTTCAACACCAGTCACGAATCATTCCGACGTAAAAAGATATGAAATCATTATCATTAAGAACAGACTTAGCATTTTGTCGCGACAAATGTCCAAGGTATTCTTCAGGTGCAAACTGTAATTTGAATAAAACCACTTTATTATTTCACTTTGAATAGCATTTGCATAATTCTCTGGATGATTCCACAAGCGCAAACGGGCTCTTGGTATGGAGAGTCCAGCAGTCGGAAAGACAAATGCAAATTAGAGAAGAAAAGATCCATCACGATTTGCGACACTCGCGGCGCATGCATAAAGGAAGGAACAAAAACAATGCTACAGTCATAGGAACAGTGGGGAGGGGAAAGAGTAAAAGATAATAAGGCTTGCATATGCATGTGGGACAGCCATTCCTTAGTATTTTACATTTGCGCGACTCGTCTGTTCAACGTTTATTTGTGCAATGACTTTAGAATAAACGCAGTGGCTGAAACAGGCGATCATATTAAGATAATGGACAGATAATGATTTTCTAGACGGGAAACGTTTAGTTGGAAACCAGCGATGCACAGCCAGCTCTTTAGTTATGGCTTAACTATGGAATGTTATCCTCGCGAGTTTTCGTAAGGGAAACTCGTGAGGATGATATTCACGCCAGTATGAATGCATTACTATTTATAAATTAATACTTTAATGATTTTTTTTACTCTTAAAAAGTGATACGGTGCATGTATCTTATTTTCACTTACGTCAGTGTTTGCAAGACTGTTAGAACATCGGGAAATACATTGACTATCAAAAGTACATGAATAGGATGATGATAAGAATTGAAGAAATAAATAAAATATCTTTGAGCAGAGGTGGGATCTTTACTCTGGTTTCCTTTAAAAAATATAAGTAGCTGTAGAACATTGTAGAGAAAGGATGTGATTATATTTATGATTATCATGACTATTATGATTAGTATGACCATCTCAAAATAAACAACATTATGTGAATCTGAAAAAGAAAACGATTCTCAAATTATTCTTCAAGTGGTCTTAATGTAACACCAGCCTTCTATTGATAGCCTTTCACTCGTGTTTCTTACTTAAAAAAAAAAAATAATAATAATAATATGACATATTGTTGAATTGGGTAAGGAAATTCTAAATAGTTTGCTTTTCAGTAGTCCCATCAACAAAGAAGAGTGATAAGTTAGTTCACCACATAGATGAAATTGCGGCATTGTCCAATTTCTGAAGATCTGCATGTCGGTCTGGTAACTACCCATTTCAAAACAATTCTGCTTCTGCATCAATCAGTTTCTTACATCTGAATCTTAAAGCTGTAGAAAATTAGCTGTAAAGACTCGCTGCTATTTCTCTTGTTCTTTGGCAGCACTCCTCCATAATATTAATTATCAATGGTAATTGCGTGATGTTATGAAATTTCATTTTCAGCTTAAATTTAATTTGTTTGCATGCCTTCAGTCATGACCTAACGATACTAGTTTGGACAATTTGAGCAAATCCAGTCTACCTACAGAGTAAAAACTGCTAGCATCCTCTGACTTTCCTTTTTCAACGAGATGAGGTATTTATCCAATCAGAATATAATCAGCTTTAATACATGTAGATGAAATTACGGACATGTGAAAATTGCAGGGACGTTCCACTAAACGTTTATGGTAATTACGGAAAAAGATAAGTACTCTCTATCGACAACAACATTTTTTGCTAAGTGTAAAAAAACAACGGCATAAATGTTTCGAGTTTCAATAAATAAAATAGTAACGTTGATGTCTGCTCTAACAAGACGGACAAGAAAACTGTTTGCAAAGCCTAACGTCGAGTGTTGTAAAAATTACATATCTTACTACAAATATAGTAGTAAATTAGACTAGAATATTTAAACACAGACATTATTATTTATTTCAACAATATTTTTCCTGACAGCATTTTACAAGGAGCTACACTCCTGAAATCAATGTCATCCTGTACTAATACATGACTTGATATTCTACTAATGGCGTTATTGCAGGCACTTCAAATCAATGATTCAAATTATGCAATTGTTACACAATTCGCAAAGTACGATATTTAAACGAAAGGCGTAGTAGACAAGATTTTCTTGAAATTTATTCATGAGAGATCCGGCTAATGTCTGTTATTTTCAGTGACCAGTAGCGGGCGCCTGGAGGCGGATGTATGCAAATCGTCTCTGAGTGATCCATTGCCTCTTGACAGCCGTTGCGGCAAGTGAGATCACTTCAATAAGGCTTGCATATGTATGAGGGTAATGCATCAAGTATTATGATGAATCGGCGGACAGACTTGTGTTCGGTTTGCATCTCGCCATTGCAGGACATTCAAAAGCGGCTTTTACTAATTGCGTTCCGTTGTCTGGGACAAATAAGTTATCCTTTGTTTCAGAATTCTTCTGTGGGCTCGTCTTAACCTTCAGCCACGGCTTTTAAAGCAAAGTCAAGTCCAAGGGCGGCGCGGTGTTAAGGTATGATAGATATGATCTCAATCTAGGAATTTTAATTATTTGCCCTTCAAGGATCATATTTAAATTAGGGTCGTACCATCCTGCTCTAGTAAAGAGAAAGCCAATCAAAAGTAAAATCTTCCCTTATTCAGAAGATATGCTAGGGAGACTATTTAGATCACGTAGTGGTGGATAACTTGTCACAAGTTCTAGAATGTTATGCTAAATAACTAATGAATTCAATACTCTAACGATTTTATATTATCGATTTCTAAACATAAGAGACTTATTATGGAAAACACAATGCAAATAAGTTTAATTTTTGAATACTCAAATGCTTTAAAACTCCTTTACAGAAAGTTTGAATGTTTTAAACTAACTGTTTATGGTTAAGAAGCAAAAGCTACTGTAAAAATCAAGAATTGGTTTTAAAAGAGTTTAAGCTTCAACAAATTGATGAAAGTTATTGGATGGAAACTATGGTATTATAGCAAAAATTTTTAGATTATTTTAACTTTCTGTAAGAAACTCTCACCGAAAATTAAAATGATTGCCGAGTTCTGTAGGAAAAAGTTCGCTTTCTCTGTCTCACAAATCAAAATGTTTATTAATCATTATGCTCACATTTAAATTAGCAAATTTATTTAGATAGGCATGGTATCATTTTTCCCATTCCTCACGCAGACGCAAATTATCTTTACTATAAAGTAAAGCTAGATTTTAATCAGTCCACTAAAATAAAATGTTGTGTTGACAACAGCTTTCCACTTCCATGGTGATGATCTTTCGAGTACTTACATTCTCCGACTGATTGAAGGTAAATCACTTGATCCAAATCAACCAATCCAATATAGGCTAATTTAAAAATTTGTCACTGAACAAATATTTTCATATTTCACAAGAATTTTTATAGTCATTATACGTTTAATCTTGAAATTTATTAATCCCAGTGTTTTTATCTTGAAGAGTTTAAGTATAGCGTATTAAGGTAGTTCCCACTTTTAGTGAAAGAAATACATTGCAGTTGTTCTGAAGTTCATACGGAGTATTTTAAATTTGTAAATTAGAAAAGCAATTTTCGTTTACATAAAGTGGGTTTATGAGAAGATGAGAACCGAAGAACATTAGCAGTTCAATGAACATGTTCTCTCAATTATTAACGGCAATCTAACCTTTTCATAGGATCTAACAAATCCTTTCTCAGAGAAGCAGAAATTCAAAGCAATATAACATAAATTGACTTTACAGGCCTGTCTTTGTATAAATTCGTGTTATACCAATATAACAGTAATCACAACGAGAAAAAAAATACTGAATTTCTTGATGATTGGTCTTAAAACCAATGTGTTGCTACTCGAGGATTTATAACATTAAAACTTAATAATGACTTACAACTGTTTCCAAACAGCTACTCTCAGGGGGATAAGAAACATAGGATTTTGGTTTGGTTTGGAGTGCTACGATCTACTTTTTGCAACTCGAGGGCTAATGAGACCGGGACCTACTGCTTAAAGCCGATTCCGACCGGCTACGAACATCCATGCGACAGTGGGATTCGAACCCTCGAACTCCGGTACCGAAGGCTAGCACCCTAACCAATCGGCCATCGTTCGGCAAGAAACATAGGAAGTCTTATTTCAAAAGACCGTACATGTCCTAGCTGTTCTATCATTATCCGACTAGAATTTATGGAATGTTTGGGGTATAGCTATTTCTCCTTTAAGAAATTTCATTTATGCATCTTAATTAAATCGCTCTAAAGCTGCACTCTTTACTCCCTTGAGCTTTTATATTTCAAATTTAAGAAAAAAAATTTTAAATCAATGTTTTTACCTATTTTTATCAGAATAAATATAAGTCAGCGCTTTTATGAAAAAGAAAATTAAGGTTTTTATATTTCGGTATAAAAGTTTAGTATTTCAGAAAACGAAGTTCCTTTATTATGGGAAATAAAGAGCTAGGTTGTTTAGAAAACAACTTCTTTCCTAAAGGAACACAATAAGGTCGCCCACTCGTCTAGGCGTTTTCAGCAAAAAGAAAAAAAATTATTTGGACGCTGATTCACGAAGTTGTTTAACACCAAACATGTGACACATTGTTTTCCCGGCACTAGAAATATAAATATCTACGTTTTCGCACGCTCTCACTTCTAATACTGTAATTTTGGGTTGATAATCTTCGGCTTATAGATGCTTAAAAATTTAAAACTAACGTCTATGAAATACTAACAATTAAACTTTCTCAAACGCCTGTATTACAAGATTTATTCTGTCTGTTTTATACTGTGACGTACAGTATTAACGAAAATGTAACGTGCCATACGATATCAGCAAGTGTTCTTCCTAAGCAAATGTACCATCAGGGTTGGAAAAAAATCATGATTTAAAAAAAAAAAAATAAATAAATCAGATTTTTTTTATATTTAAATCGGATTTTTTTATCTTTTTCTGAATACTAATTTTAATTGTTGTTTTTATGTTTTTTTACAATATACATAGAACAGTTTGTTATAAGATGTAACATCTTATCTATCTAGTATATTCTTCAAACTGATTACCTAAACTTAAATATATAAATTTTAATATAAATACATTCTATTATTTTGTAATTGGATAGTGCAAACTAAATAAGACGTAAATTAAAAGAACAAATTAAATATTCTTTTAATGCAAACTATTTATTTAAAAAACAAATCACAATTATTTCAATATTTTTTAAGCATCAAATTATGGATTTAACTGTTTCAATAAAAACACTAGCTTTGATGCTTTATCCACTCCTAATTGGTTACGAAGGCTAGAATGAACAATACCAAAAGAAGAAAATTATCTTTCCATTCCAGCAGATGAAGCCACGGCTGTTGTTATTTGGTAGACAAACTGGATATCAAGTTTTGTAATACTCTCTTTACCTCCCATTACTTAAAATGATTTCCACCAGTCATAATCAGTCATTATACCTACCCCTACTACATACTCTCTGATGAACAACTCCTAAATTCTTGGAAAGCACATGGTATCTATTTACATTTATTTACTTATTGGTATTACTGTGCTGACTGATTCCCAATTCTCCTGTCTTTGGAATATAGATTTTAAAAGAAGTGAAAAAAAAAATGATTTAAATCAATGATTTTTTCAAAAAATATCAACTGATTTAAATTATGATTTAAATCATGCGAACCCTTTGAACCGTCACCTCGGAGATATTCTAATTTGCTAGGCATGGTGTCATACTCAGTCTTCCAAGAGAAGATTTATCGGAGATATGGACAATAAAAGCAAAGAGAAAGGGATTATCCTCTGAACAGTTAAAATTCACCTCCAAACAAAAGTAATTGCTACAGAATTGAGAATTTAAAACTTCGTTGGAAAGTTGACGATCCTTCATTTTATTTTAGTCATTTATGTGTTCGGCTTATATGTGTATGCTTACCGATGAACTTCCATTATTTTTAGTCAAATATTATCACGTATGGGGCGTATAAGCCAGAACAGCTTATCTACGCGAAATTACGGTATATATAGATTTACAATTATTCCCTTCCCCTTAAAAAAATGACGAGCCACGAAACTTTTTTAAGACATGAAAATTCCAGTTATTATTTTGTAAACGGAGAATCAACAAGCGACTTGTAGAAACTGAACGATTAAGAAGCGATAGATTCTACGAACTTCAGGTAGCACACGTGCGGCAATTTATGTACACAAATGATGCATCAGCGACGAGGACATATTAATAGGTGCCCGAAAAGCACATCCGGTAAACGGAAACCCGTGTTTATGCAAAAAGCAGGGGAGATGAGACTTAAAATAGACACTTGGCGATTTCCAGGAGAGGCGTGAGCGCGTGCAGTAGCACACCTCGGACGTAGAACATTGGAGGCTACGGATGCCTAAGTTTGATTTCCTACCCAAGAACAACAGTCAAGGCCTTAAAATATTTTTCTCTTTTCTCGGCAACTAATGCATTGGTAGGCAGTCAGTGAATTAATTTATCCCGTAAATTCCTGTTGCTTCTAAAAGTGACTGTTTTTATCTCAGTCTCTTTTAATCAAACTAATTTGGAGTCAAATAACAAACATATATTCGAAACATTTATAAATAAGTCGAAATTTTCAGTATTGCTATTCAGTGAGCTTTTGAATGCTTTCATTCTAATTTTTATGTGAATGCTTAAATTAATAGCACTTGCAAGCCTCACAAGTTGCCTAAGTTTGATTTCCTAACCAAGAATAACAGTCAAGGCCTTAAATATTTTTCTCTTTTCTGGGCAACTAATGCATTAGTGGGCCAGTTTGGAATTAATTTATTCCATAAATTCATGTTGCTTCTAAAAGTGACTGTTTTTATTTCAGGCTCATTTAATCAAACTAATTTGGAGTAAAATAACAAACATATATTCGAAACATTTATAAATAAGTCGAAATTTTCAGTATTGCTTGCTATTCAGTGAGCTTTTGAATGCTTTTATTATAGTTTTTATGTGAATGCTTAAATTAACAGCACTTGCAAACCTCACAAGTTGTCTAAGTTTGATTTCCTAACCAAGAATAACAGTCAAGGCCTTAAATATTTTTTTCTTTTCTCAGAAACTAATGCATTAGTGGACCAGTTGGTGAATTAATTTATTCCATAAATTCATGTTGCTCCTAAAAGTGACTGTTTTTATTTCATGCTTATTTAATCAAACTAATTTAGAATCAAATAACAAACATATATTCGAAACATTTATAAATAAGTCGAAATTTTCAGTATTGCTATTCACTGAAACTTTTGAATGCTTTCATTCTAATTTTTATGTGAATGCTTAAATTAACAGCACTTGCAAACCTCACAAGTTGCCTAAGTTTAATTTCCTAACCAAAAATAACAGTCAAGGCCTTAAATACTTTTTTCTTTTCTTAGAAATTAATGAATTAGTGGAACAGTTGGTGAATTAATTTATCCCGTAAATTCCTGTTGCTTCTAAAAGTAACTGTTTTTATTTCATGCTTATTTAATCAAATTAATTTAGAATCAAATAACAAACATATATTCGAAACATTTATAAATAAGTCGAAATTTTCAGTATTGCCATTCAGTGAGCTTTTGAATGCTTTCATTCTAATTTTTATGTGAATGCTTAAATTAACAGCACTTGCAAACCTCACAAGCAAATGGTTTTCAAAGTAAAAAATGTTTTTATCAAGATTTTGAGGTCGTGATTTAGGTAGAAAACAGGGTTTCATCTTGGTACAGAACAAGTACTCCTTAAAAGTGAGACAGGTGAAAAGATAGAAATATCAAAAAGATATTTTAACATAGCATTTTGCCTTTTTCTCTTCTTTAAATCAAATACTGCATATTTACATCACTTTTACCAAAACTTTTACACCCTTAAAGAATTAATTAACCAAAAAAATTGTAATTTAAGTTAGAGAAAAAGGAACAGGAAACAAAAAAGAAAAATACATGTACTGCTTGATTTTTTATAACTCTTTAAACATAATTAGAATGCATAATTAAAAAATATCCTGCATTATTTTTATCATAACTTTTATACCCCTAAAGAAATTGATAAACAAAAAGAATTTAAATTTAAGTTGGAGAAAAAGCAATAGAAAACAAAAGAGAAAAAAATATGGACTGATTAATTTTTTATAACTCTTTAAACACAATTACAATGCATAATTTAAAAATAGTCCTGTATTACACATTACTTTTATCATAACTTTTATACCCTTAAAGAAATTAATAAGCAAAAAGAATTTAAATTTAAGTTGGAGAAAAAGCAATAGAAAACAAAAGAGAAAAAAATATGGGCTGATTAATTTTTTATAACTCTTTAAACAAAATAGTCCAGTATTACACATTACTTTTATCATAACTTTTATACCGTTAAAGAAATTAATAAACAAAAAAATTTAAATTTACGTTGGAGAAAAAGCAATAGAAAACAAAAGAGAAAAAAATATGGACTGTAATTTTTTATAACTCTTTAAACAAAATAGTCCTGTATTACACATTACTTTTATCATAACTTTTATACCGTTAAAGAAATTAATAAACAAAAGAATTTAAATTTAAGTTGGAGAAAAAGCAATAGAATACAAAAGAGAAAAAAATATGGACTGATTAATTTTTTATAACTTTTTAAACAAAATAGTCCTGCAGTACGCTTTACTTTTATCATAACTTTTATACCCTTAAAGAAATTAATAAACAAAAAAAAAATTAAATTTAAGTTGAAGAAAAAGCAATAGAAAACAAAAAAGAAAAAAATATGGGCTGATTAATTTTTTATAACTCTTTAAACAAAATAGTCCTGTATTACACATTACTTTTATCATAACTTTTATACCGTTAAAGAAATTAATAAACAAAAAAATTTAAATTTACGTTGGAGAAAAAGCAATAGAAAACAAAAGAGAAAAAAATATGGACTGTAATTTTTTATAACTCTTTAAACAAAATAGTCCTGTATTACACATTACTTTTATCATAACTTTTATACCGTTAAAGAAATTAATAAACAAAAGAATTTAAATTTAAGTTGGAGAAAAAGCAATAGAATACAAAAGAGAAAAAAATATGGACTGATTAATTTTTTATAACTCTTTAAACATAATTACAATGCATAATTTAAAAATAGTCCTGTATTACACATAACTTTCATCATAACTTTTATACCCTTAAAGAAATTAATATACAAAAAGAATTTAAATTTAAGTTGGAGAAAAAGCAATAGAAAACAAAAGAGAAAAAACTATAGACTAATTAATTTTTTATAACTTTTTAAACATAATTACAATGCATAATTTAAAAATAGTCCTGTAGTACACATTACTTTTATTATAACTTTTATATCCTTAAAGAAATTAATAAACAAAAAGAATTTAAATTTAAGTTGGAGAAAAAGCAATAGAAGACAAAAAAGAAACAAATATGGACTGATTAATTTTTTATAACTCTTTAAACAAAATAGTCCTGTATTACACATTACTTTTATCATAACTTTTATACCGTTAAAGAAATTAATAAACAAAAAGAATTTAAATTTAAGTTGGAGAAAAAGCAATAGAAAACAAAAGAGAAAAAAATATGGACTGATTAATTTTTTATAACTCTTTATACAAAATAATCCTGTATTACACATTACTTTTATCATAACTTTTATACCGTTAAAGAAATTAATAAACAAAAAAATTTTAATTTAAGTTGGAGAAAAAGTAATAGAAAACAAAAGAGAAAAAAATATGGACTGATTATTTTTTATAACTCTTTAAATATAATTACAATGCATAATTTAAAAATAGTCCTGTATTACACATTTTTAGCGAAGTATTTGCCTCCAACTCCCTACAGAAATCCTTCATTTTCAAGTTAGAACACAAATGTGCAATTCCATCTTTTCCAAACATGGCTTCATTATTAAAAAAATTCCTATGCAACATTCACAGCCCCACAACGTGTTCACAGCTACTAATTAACTTGCTTACGATTAACCGCACAAAACAATATTAATAAGTTATTCTTCCCCTCGAAAAAGAAATAAAGCAGATATGCCGTAATTAATTTCAAAGAGGACCCTGACCCCGGTCAACACAATATGACACTTTTAAAACTTTATCAGATTAATTTTCTATTGAAGCCAGCTTTGAGCTCCACCGCTATCTCCTTCCTTTCTTCCACTGCTCGCCTCTTCCGAGAATTTCATTCTCGGGTCAATTAGCATTTCAAGATGCTCTTACCGGGAACGCATTATCTAATAAATACTATTATCTTGAGTATAATCAGCTATGCAATAATGCATAATGTATGCATCGGTTCACTTATCGTGGAGAATTTGCCTAACTGCCTTCTAGACATTAGTTACGCAGCTTTTCAATTTGCAGAACCAACCGAGCGAAACACACAAGCATGAATACGTAAATACGTGAGAGCGAATTTATACCGATCCTATAACGTCAACGGATGCTTATGACAGCACGTAATTCAGTAGCAGAAGAGAATGAGCTCTAATTTACGAGTTCAAAATCATCGGAAGCCAAGTACCAATACAATAGCCACGGAAAAAACTCATAACAACTTTAGTTTAAAAGAGTATTTCTTACACAAAAAGAATTTTACAATAATTACCCCTGGACAGATTTCAAATCTTAATACGGAACATAATTTTAAATTTCCCGAACTGCAATTTCGTTATTGCAGTACGGGAAATTGATTTTTCTTAACATAAAAATTGCATGCAGAATTAAAGAAAATAATAAAACGCTAGATTAAACAATCCCAAACTAATTTTACTCTAGCTAAAATATCATTTTAAAAGAAGTTCCATCAGTAGATTACAATCTACTTTTAAGTAATAATAAAACAACTGTTATTAATTTTATAAGTAACTATTATTAATTTTATTAATTTATAAATTAATATTGTTTTTATTAATAAAAATAATTTTAATAACAACTATTATTAATATTAATAATCAACATAGTTAAATTAATAAATTATTTATTAATTTAACTATGCTGATTAATATATCGTTAAATTAATTTAGGTAATTGTATTGGTTAATTAATATAGGTAACTGTATTAAATTAATACAGTTAAATTAACATAATACATAGTTAAATTAATATATTATTTATTCATTTTATCAATAAATATTTATAAATAAAATAAATATTTTATTAACATGAATTGGAGTGTATATATATATATATATATATATATATGCATATATATATGTATATATATATATATGTGTGTGTGTGTGTGTGTGTGTGTTAATAAACGTTTACGCTTCCTGAAACAATTTAGCTGTATAGACTCATTAATAAAAACTGAAAGAAATCAAGCACAATTTAATCAAAAAGTAAAGTACTGAAATCAAAAGTAAGTCTGAAGAGTAATTTAAAGTTTTTCCTACATCGAATTATAACAAAACCGTCAAATTATAAGGATTTTACGATTACTACGATTATGCAAATAATCGTAATTTTAGCATAATCTGTAACAATATTTAAAATAACAGCTTCACTTTGAAAGCTCAAATTATCATAAGAGAAATTATAATTAGTAATACGTCAACTAACATTCATATAAATTCTAAGTACGGTAAAAGTAGCCACATAATCTAGTTTAGGTATATACTCCCAATATAAATAGGGATAAGAAGCAAAATTATAAAATATAATATCTTTCTATATTGCTGAAAGTTATTAATACATAAAAACATTAATTTACACAAAATTGTCAAGTGAAATTTGGCTTATATTACTAAAAAAATAAATAAGTCTTCTATAATTCTCTTATCTTTTATTGAAAGGCAATCTAAAAACTATATTGCTGAGTAAAGTGTTCTAACTAATTTTTTAGCAAATGTTCAATATCAATATAAACAGCAAAAGTTCTCCTAAAAGTAGGATTGATCATTTGCCGGCAAAATGGTATTTTTGCCAGGACAGTGGCAAAAACCTGGTACAAACCGGCAAAATCTAGAAAAATTGGCTGAATTTTAAAAATGTACAAAATAATTAATAATTAACAAAATAATAAATAATTTTGTACATAATACAATTGAGACTTAAATCAGAATATTAATTAGGTATTTCATTAGCATTAATTTGACAATTTAAACAATTTAAAATAATTTTCATTGATGTTAGCAATAAAAATACAATATTCTATTTTTGTAAATAAATTTATATGATGGAGGCATGGGATAAAAAATGTTTTCTTTATTCATCAATTTAATATAGTAATGCTGTCTTTAATTGTAATGTGTAATACACACACACACACACACACACACATATATATATATATATATATATATATATATATGTGTGTGTGTGTGTGTGTGTGTGTATTATATAAGTACTAAAAACGTTTAAACCTACAGTTTGTAGGGGAAATAAGCTAATAATTACATTAAAAACATTGCACATAAAAACTTGCACAATCAATCTTCATTTTATCTTTTTTTTTGTATCTCTGGGTAGTATAACTTTAGATTTAGATTACTATTTAAATAATGAATTGGATATTCTATGTTAAAAAAAAAACATTATGTATTTTTAGATGACAGTTAAAATTAGTAAAAGTTAAAATAGATACATCCCCGTAAATAAAACATATCCATTTTTGCCACTTGGCAAAAATGTATTTTTACCAGGACGGTTTTTTCCACCTTTGGTAAAAACGTTCCAATCTTACCTAAAAGTAGATCTCATTTCCTTTAAAGAAAAAGTCTTTCAAAGCAAAAGTATTTATTGCAAATGACTTATAAAAAAATACTCATATAAAGTAGTTGCATTTCTCTTAATTCAACGAAATATATCACCCTAGCAATTAAAATCCCGTAAAATGGAATAGATATATACAATGCTGAAATTCACTTAAAATTTATTTTAAGAATGACAAATCCTTGAACGGTAAAGAAATGGAGAATTAAAGACTTAAGAAATAAATTACCAGTAAAATGCATTAGTAGCACTACCTGATGATGCCTCACCTTTATATAGAACAGTGTGAAAGCAAATTAACCCTTTGCACTCGAGGGCTCCGGAGCGAAGCCATTTAAAATTTTTCTTTAAACTCGAGGGCTCCGCTGCGAAGAGAATGCAAAATAATTAGTTTTTACAATTTGTTTTTGCTCTTATGTTAAAAACTGAAAATTATTTGCATTGCCTCCGTAGCAGAGCCCTCGAGTTTGAAGACAAATTTTAAATGGCTCCTCTCCGAAGCCCTCGAGTGCAAAGGGTTAAAATAAAAAATATAATAGCGTTAATTAGCCTGGAAAGCTACTGAAAATTTAAGTTTCTAGATTCGTAGGTTGGCATTCGGAGTTTTATGGTACTGAATCCAAATTGGACATAATGTGCTAAACATAAAGTGAAATGATAATGATACAAAATGCCGTAAGATGCTAGGGAAAAAAAGGATTTAAAGAGCAACACTTAACTTCTATGATTAGCAAGAAAATTACAAATAGCAATTCTTAATGAATGTTTACAACATATGCCAGTGGGATAACACATAAATTTTCTTTAAAATCTAAGACTGTTGTCAAACAGACTTCAGAGGTAACAAATACCAACTAACTTTAAACAAAATGTAATAAGATATATTTAAGATTAATACTACAATAAGTAAGAGAAGAAAATGAAACAGGATCTAAGTGTAAAATTTCGAGCGAAAAATTTTATTAAAATTTAATAGAAACGAATTCCAACAATATTCTTTTGTACTTGCAAACCTAGGATAGTATCTAGTGCATAGCAACTATATACAAATATCTACATATAATTACTACAGCAATGGAATATAACTATTGAGCAACATTAAATATTAAATAAGAACAATTATAATTTTAAATATATTTTCAATAGCTCCTCACACATGTACTAAAAAATTGATGATTCATTTTCAGATAAAGCTGGATAAGCAAAAGGCCGGATATTGTCCTCTGATACTTTGTTGCAAAAATAAAGTCACAAAAAAGGGGTGGAGAGAAGTAAGAGAAAAATTAGGTTTCTGAACCAGTAGTTCTTTTCCTCTTTTAGTTGAAAAGCTCTGTTTCACTCTATTGGAGGTGACGACGTGAATTTTCATGTGGTACAAAATACATCTGTATATATATCTACATAAATCTGCATGCATTTTCAACAGGGAATCTTCCACTCAGGCGTTACTTTCTTGCTTATGTGATGCTACTATTCACCCATTTCTTCTCGCTTCGTTTTTCCTCTTTTTAACTCGCATAACGGTTCACGAAGTGGAAAGAACAGGAATAATACGTGCACAACTGTTGAGTGTTCGTTTCCAATGCCACAAACACATATATGTGATCAAACAGATCAGAAGAGGACATCTTCTGCCATTTTTAGAGTCGACTCAGAGATTTCATTCGTATTTTTTCAACACTGATCTACACGAAAGCCATGAAATATATCCTCTTCACTCTCCATTTGCCCACTTTATCAAAACCATGAGAGATATCAGCGAATGAATGCTGAAACTATATGGAACATCCATAATTTGGACCATCAAGTTAAAATGGAGGACATACATCAGCAGTCTGCAATACTTTATTAGATAGTTTTTTTAACACTCCTAAATAAGTGCTCTTCTACAAGAAAGAAAAGTTCCAGAATGCCTTTTTAATATCAAAAACAGAAAATCCTAAAATCATTGAGTAATGGAAAAAAGGGGAGAAAAATCTACTTTGGAAAATCATTCCTTGCCTTCAAAAGATGGTTAATTTTCAAAGTTATTTGAAAATAAATCTGCTATTTACAATTCAATAATCATTGTTACGACTTGAATGAAATCAGTTCTATCATCATTATGGTGGGTGTGAAATGAAGACCTTTTGGAGTCTAATTGTTGCATCACCTGAAAATGCATCAAATGCTTGCAACCCGTTTCCAAACGCTGATTGCAGTATTGTTATTTGAGAAAGTTATATTTCTGGTTTCAATGGTATACGAGGACAGTGTCAAGAGGAACAAGATTTTGCCTTACATGTAGCCTTTTAAGCTAAAAGCAAATGAGTAACTCAAAAGATTCCATACCGAAAAGAGGGAAAGATTGCACTCTAACATCCCTCCTCTCCAAATGAGACTGGTAACAATAATTGTAGCAACAAGAAAATTAACTCCATTGCATAATGTTTTCCATTCTTCTTTCAAACGAGCTTCCTTTTATTGCGTTCGCATTCATTGATTTTTCTCATTCCATTGATTCTCTTTCAGCATCAAGTAAACTGGTTCACTAACAAGCCAATCGCTCAAAACTAATATACCGGGATTTTATCTTCTCCGCCCATCTTCCGGAAGCCACTACGCATTTTTGTTTCTTCGAGCAGTGTTCTGTCAGGAATCAAAAAGCTGCAACGCTCTCAGACGCAGATAGCAATCGGGCTTGTAAAAGATAGGGTGAAGGATGCATACATTATGCCTATTACTGCAGACGCTGATCCAAGAAGATGATAGCGCTCATTAGATAACACTTTCCTGGTAAGCACATCTTCAAATGCTAATTGACATTGAACGGGTCTCTTCGAGGAAGCAAGGAAACAAAGTGACGCGATAGCGGTAAATTACAAAGCTAATTTAAAACAAAATTTATATTACTTTGTTTAAAACAATAGCGTATTGAGTTTGGAAGGTAGTAAAAATTATTAGGATATTTGACTGTCTAATTTATTTTATTAATTCTTGTAGGAGCAGGGGATTCTTTTCCTCAAATCAGCAAAAAGTTTCAGTTCCATGCTAGTCAAAAATATATTAGTTCAGATGTAAAAAAAAGTAAACATACTTTTAATTTTTACAAGAAACCACTACTAATGACCTTATCACACATCAACGAGTACAATCCTAACTGAATTTGTTGCAAAAGCAACAAATTCAATTTAGGATTGCTTTTCTAGTTGAAGAGTAAGCAAATTTCTCGTGTGATAGCGAAAAATTTTCAACTGATTGAAGGCCTTATCACAAGTCTACATGAACTAAATAAATCGGTTGAAAATATTTCGTTGGAATACAAGAAATCTGCACAATCTTCACCACTAATAGGAATCATTAAGTAACATGTACATGTTGACGTGTGATAAGGCCTTTAAGATTCATTTAATTGATGTTGCATGCGCAGATTTCTTGTGTTAAAGCAAAATATTTTTAACAGATTTATTTTAGCTCAGGTAAAGCCTTATTACATGTCATTATGTACGTGTGATAAGGCTTTACCTTGTGAAGACCTTGTGCAGATGGCCCGCGTTACAACGAAAATTTTTTAAATGATTTATTTTAGTTCAGGCACAACAATACATTTAATATTAAAAGTTAATTACAATTAAAGTATTTTCCCCTATTAAATTTTTTCTGATACATATGTAAAGAAACTCAGACTCATTCTAAATAATATACCACCTAAAATGACACGTGTTTCTTGAAAGTGAAATAAAAAAGCAGCTGCAGCTATGTTTCTAGGAATTTTAATAGCAGAATATGCAGTCATAAGCTCATCTACTTCAAATATTCTATTTTATAGTATTTACACGCATATAACACGTACACAATTGGTTATTATTCTTTTTTAAGAAAGAAATGGCGTAAAATTATATATCGTGTATTATGAACACCTAAAATTTGATATACGAGTGATTTTTCAGATAATAATCCCAACGCGGACCCAATGAATCAAGCACCAACGTACTTCCAATGTCCTTCTAAATAGAAATTTATTCTTAAGGAAGCCCTTTACGCTTGTTATAGGATGTCTGAGGTTTTCTAAGTGTTTCAGCCACTACGAAATTTCCGTTCAAGCTGAAATGTAAAACCATGCAAACATTCCTTTTTCATGTATTCCTCTTTAATTTTAAGAAAAAAAAATTGTTTATGACTACGTAAGAGTAAGAAGTAGAAGAGGTACAGCAGCGCTTCAGTCGCGAGCAGTGCAGTGTACAATACAAAATGACAACCATACTGCATGTCGGAAATTTGAAGTTCAGTGTTAATAGTTAATTAATATTTATACACTATAGTTATTACCACTAGATTTACGGACCGAGCTAATTTGACTCATTAAAAATTTGACTACTATATATACAAAACTTTAATATCACTTTACAAAAACATACGTTGGTTTTTAGTTAAGTAATAAAATATATGTAAACTTTCATTCCTCTTCCCCGCAGACTCCTTCATTTCGCATTATCAAATGTGGTATACCTATTTACACGGTTGTGAGCCAATTTGACTCATAGAATGTATATGAAAATAAATAAATATAGTAATATAAAGTATATGAAGTATAGTATAAAGTAAATATAGAGAAGAAGTCGAGAACACTTCCATTCCAATGACAGAAATTCGTGCTACTGACGCACGGAAGAATTGTCAAGTTCAACAATCATGCAAAAGAAACAGATGTAGAAATCATTGTGCTAAATGTAATAGAATTGTTTGCGGAAAATGTGTTTCAAAAACAGATTTTATATGTAAAAAATGCTTTCCATGAGTTTTTTCGTAATAAACATTTCATTTAAATTAATTTGGAATTATTTTCTTTGCAAAAAAATTCAATTTTCTTGTATGAGTCAAATTGGCTCACTTCAGTAAAAATAGGTATATAATCAACATCCGTAAATCTAGTGTTAATAATTATATAAGTAAATACGGTAAATTTATTCCTTTTCAGCATCTGTCATTTCTATTGTACTATATACATTTACTGAGCAATTTCTGATACGATAACAAACTTGTCGACATTTTCAACAGGTTTGGACTTCTGAAATTAATATATTAACTTTTTCTATTGTGTTATTTGATATAAAAGGATTTCAGTGTGCAAATTTGCATTTATCGAAGTATTTAAACACTAAATTTTACAGCAAGGAAAAAACTCCTAACATCTACCAAAAAGTACCTACTGTTTTTCACTTTTTCATGAAAAGAATACCTATAATTCGTAAAAAGTATTTCCATTGCACACGTATTTTCCTTATCCAGTAATTGTAAAGAAAAAAAGACCTTAATTTGAATATTGATGTTTTAAACCTGTATTAGACAAAAAGAAAAAAAATTATGAATTTATAATGTAATAGTTCAGCTTAAAATAACACTTTTCTGAACGATGTCATTTATTTATTACTTATATATTACTAAATACTGTCTGCATCATACTGAATCTGCAATTCCTCAAATAAAGATGGTCTCCGATTGTTTCTCTTTTATACAGGCCATGAATTATAACTCAAATATACAATATGTATTAATTTTAAATTTAATCATCGATTAATTTAATAATTATTTTAATCAAAGCCATGAAAGGCGCAGGACACGTGAAAAATAAAATTGCAATACCTTTCCTCCAGCAAGTTTTATGACGATAAAGTAAATTACGTCAAGAATCACTTACCTGAAACAAAAAGAAAAGAACAAGAGTTAAACAATATACATGCTTATTGCTTCTCTGTTTGATCAAAGCATCACAACACTCATTTTAAAAATGACAAGCAAAAAAAAATATGCAAGATGTGAGCAAGCGTGATTCATTCTACCAAACAACTGTAATTACGAACGGATGGGAAGTTTCCACTTTTTTTTAAGCACCGACGTAATGCGTAATTTGTGATGCATCATTTATTTAATGTTGAATAACTGCTGTAAATAAAAACTTTTGAAAACAATTGAATCAATATTAACTTCTCATCATTGTTCAGTTGCACCTAAAAATTAGGTGAAAGTTTATATTAACATTTTTTATCAATTGCAATAAGGTTGGTCATTTTGCCGGTAAAATGGTATTTTTGCCAGGACAGTGGCAAAAACTGGAAAAAACCTGGTAAAAGCCTGCAAAAATGGCAAAATCTACAAAAATTGACTGGATTTTAAAATTGTACAAAATAACTAATATTTAAGAAATAACAAAATAAATAATTTTGCATGTAATACAATTGAGACTTAAATCATAATATTAATTAGGTATTTAATTAGTATTAATTTAATAATTTAAAATAATTTTCAATTAACAATTTATTAATTATATTTCTAAGAAACCACTCGTGTAAGGACTTAAAACATGTTTTTATAAGGTTACATCTGATTTTTAAAGGCAAATGTAAATGAAAAATTGGTTTGTGTTTTGGAATATTATGAAGTAAAATTTATATTTAAAGAAAATTTTGATTTTTGATACATGCCAATGAGTAAATTGAAATTGTTTAGAACTGACTATCTTGAAATTCTAATATTTTATTTATGGCATTGTCGTAGGTCGTAGACGTACCAAAAACAGTTTTAATTTTTATCAATAATATATAAAAAAATTACCATGCATCAATAAATGCTATGTATCAGTAACATATTTTTATATACATACAGAAAATTAATCAGTGCCGGAGCGTAATTTATGTTGCCCAGAGCAGATTCTGAGTTTCCACCCAAACCCTCCTACAAAATACATCGGTGCCAAATTCCAAAAGAGAAGAATCTGTAGTTTACCGTAGTTATGTGTAGTTTATTGCAGTAACGGAACTTTTTAGCATATAGATAAAACTATAAATTTAAAAAAGGTAAAAATAAGAAAAAATGGCAAGGTCTATTTATTTTATGAAAGATATATTAATCTAGTATTCACAAATGCTTTAAAAGTAAAAAAAAATCTGTAGTTTATTGTAATAATATAAATTTTAAAAAGGTAAAAATAAGAAAAAATGGCGAGGTCTATTTAATTTATGAATGATTTATTAATCTAGTATTCACAAATGCTTTAAAAAGTAAAAGAATCTGTAGTTTATTGAAATAAACTGGAAAATCAACCATTTCACTGTAATTGTTGTACTTATGAAAGATAAGTACACAACAGGAATCATATGATATAAAATGAATAAATAAAAATAAGTGAATGAATAAAAAACGTGAAGAAATTTTTCATGGGTTTTAAGCTTATGAACAGACTCTGGCAACAGATTATCACGAAATTAACACTTGTCCGAAACTTGCATAAAGATATTAGCCTTTAGCATTTACAAATACTGTTGTACAAGATTTCACTTTTTTCAAAAATTGTTTCTCAAACACATTTTCTAAACATTTTAAGCTTTTACCGCATTTACAATTAATAACTGTTTTAATGTTTCATTAGACAGAGATTGTCTAAACTCAGTTCTGATTTTTTTTAAATTTGGCTGAATACTCGTTTCTTGCTGGAATACATAATTATCAATAGAGGGAAGAACAAAGCGAGAATGGGATTTGTATGGAATTTTTAGGGATTTTAGAATATATCGCTGAAAATCGGAAGAATAAGTGTTCCGATCGGATGATTAGAACACTTATTCGGGTCTCTTCGAAAAACTTCATCATTGGTACCTATGAAAATGTATGATTATAACGATTAAAATTTCTGGAGTGAAAAAAATAGGCTGTAAAAAGAAAATTCCCACAAAATTTTGATATTCTTAGAAATTATCAAATGAAATTTAACTGCAAAAAAAATCATTGATTTTGATTTCTACAGTAATAAATTATCTAAAATCAGGTTTGTTACTAAAAAAATATTGTGAATTGAAAATGATTTAAACATTGTTTGCCTTCTTTACGTCCCATCAATATGCTATGCCGCTGAAATGAGCTTATGTTTTCAATAATAAATAATAAATAACAGTTTTGAATTAAATTGTAACGAAACCACAGTTAAACAAAAGAAAAGATTTTATAACACTTTTAGAAAGAAAGTAGAAAGCTGAACAGGATTCAACGCAAACCTTCAATGGTTCTTCTTTCTTAAGCAAAATGAACTATTCATTATATTAAGTTTAAACGAGAATGGGCAATAAAATAAATAGGAAAGAGCGAGTAAAATTAAAACATGTACGTCACTTACCTCAGTAAGTGACGTAACCGGACGTACCGGCAAGTAAACACAAAGAACGGTACAGTTTTTTTATGCTTGTTAACGAACTGGAAAATCAACCATTTCACTGTAATTGTTGTACTTATGAAAGATAAGTACACAACAGGAATCATATGATATAAAATGAATAAATAAAAATAAGTGAATGAATAAAAAACGTGAAGAAACTTTTCATGGAAGTTTTAAGCTCATAAGCAGACTCTTGCAATAGATTATCATGAAACTAACAATTGTCAGAAACTTGCATAAAGAAACAATAAATTAGACTACCCATTCGCTCTCGATGTTCCTTAAATTTTTCCTTGAAAACAGTTAACAAAAGTGATTTGTAACCAGGGTTGGGAAAAAATCATGATCTTTTTAAAAAAATCAAAAAAATCAGATTTATTTCATTTAAATCAGATTTTTTCGATTTAAATCAGATTTATTTGATTTTTTTTCTGAATTCTAATTTTAATTATTGTTGTGTTTTTATATATTTTGCAATATACATGGAATAGTTTGTTATAAGTAACAACTTATCTATCTAGTATATTCTACACACCAATTACCTAAAATTAAATACATAAATTTTAATCTAAATACATTTCATTATTTTGTAATTGGATGGTGCAAACTAAATAAGATGTCAATTTAAAGAACAAATAAAATATTCATTTAATGCAAACTATTTATTAAAAAAACAAAAAATTCACAATTATTTCAATACTTTTTAAGCACTGAATTATGGATTTAACTGTTTCAATAAAAACACTAGTTTCAATGTCATATCCACTCCTAATTGGTTACGAAGGTTAGAATGAAAAATACCTAAAGAAGAAAACTGTCTTTCCATTCTAGCAGATAATGTGAAGGCTGTTGTTATTTGGTAGACAAACTGGATTTCAAGTTCTGTAATACTCTCTTTACCTCCCATTGCATAAAATGAATTCCACTAGTCATAACTAGTCGTACCTACCCCTACTATATACTTTCTGATAACAACCCCCAAATTCTTAGAAAACATACTATCTATTGATACTTATTTACTTATTGGTATTTCTGTGCTGACTAATTCCCAATTATCCTGTCTTTCGAATATAGGTTTTAAGAGAAGTGAAAAAAAATGATTTAAATCAATGATTTAAAAAAAATCAACTGATTTAAATCAAGATTTAAATCATGATTTAAATCTTGATTTAAATCAGTTGATTTTTTAAAAAAAATCATTGATTTAAATCATTTTTTTTTCACTTCTTTTAAAACCTATATTCCAAAGACAGGAGAACTGGGAATCAGTCAGCACAGTAATACCAATAAGTAAATAAGTGTAAATAGATAGCATGTGCTTTCCAAGAATTTAGGGGTTGTTATCAGAAAATATGTAGCAGGGGTAGTACAATGACTGATTATGACTGGTTGAATTCATTTTATGTAATGGGAGGTAAAGAGAACTGAAATCCAGTTTGTCTACCAAATAACAATAGCCGTGGCTTCATCTGCAGGAATGGAAAGACAGTTTTCTTCTTTTGGTATTGTTTATTCTAGCCGTCATAAGCAGTTAGGAGTGGATAAATCATCAAAGTTAATGTTTTCATTGAAACAATTAAATCCGTAATTCGGTGATTAAAAAATATTGAAATAATTGTGATGTTTTTTTTAAATAAATAGTTTGCATTAAAAGAATATTTAATTTGTTCTTTTAAATGACATCTTATTGAGTTTGCACTATCCAGTTACAAAATAACAGAATGTATTTAGATTAAAATTTATATATTTAATTTTAGGTAATCAGTGCGTAGAACATACTAGATAGATAAGATGTTACTTCTTATAACAAACTATTTTATGTATATTGCAAAAAACATAAAAACAACAATGAAAATTAGCATTCAGAAAAAATTAGACATCCGATTTAAATTTAAAAAATCTGATTTAAATCAAATAAATCTGATTTTTTATATTTTTTTTTAAAAATCATGATTTTTTTCCAACCCTGTTTGTAACAATCGCATATCGTAAGCTAAAACCCATCCCACCACGCGAAAACCCAAGTCCAAACTGCAACTCAGGTTGGTAAAATACGAAGGTCATTTCCCCTTCACCTTCCCATTGATACGGTTACAGAAGTGAAAAAAATAGACGAGTGGAAAGGTTAAAAAATAAAATTTCACAGTGTTTCCTTTCATCCCTGGATGGGGGATCAATAATTTGTTTGTGGATTTAAGTGCGGCCGCTGTGGTTCTCGTTAGGGTGCAAGATGCCCGGTTAGTGCCAAGAAATCGGAACACGAATTGGAGGCTCCACTGCAATTGGTACAAGGAAGGGGGAGGGGGATGAGATCCCTAAAAAAATAAAAAAGAAAGAAAACAAGCACAAAATTCGCTTTTGCTGCACACGGAGAAAAAAATAATAATAAAAATCTGAAATCGAAAAATAAGTACATCTGAGAGGAGGAAGTTGAGAAGCTAAGGTACAGAGCCTGCAAGGTAGTCATGGTTACGGCAAAAGATTCGCAAGGGGAAGGGGGGCTTCCATATATATATATATATTTAGGGTCCTCCTTTTCTACTGGAAACTCCAGAAACTCTAATCCGAGAGAAATGACCAGACGGTTTGTTTCCGTAGATGCTACGTGAATGGACATGAGTGATTTAGTCAGTCTTCGGAACTACCAGAGGTAAGGTCGTCATAGTAACGACACACGCAGCTCTCCCAACCCCCCTTCTTTCTCCAAAATTTGGGGCCCCTTTAAAAAAAAAATAAAGACGGGGATGCAAGGGATACCCACTCCCCCACAAGGTGATGTGTATAGCAGATGGGTGGCAAAATGCCTCGAAATTGCCGAGTTGGGAATTCGAGAGAGTTTTTGAAGCCCACCTGCTTAGAAGAAAGGTGTGTGGGGTTCTGCCCTCAAAAAAGAAAACTTTATTCCATAGTTAAAATATGGTTGAATGCTACAGGATTAAAACAGGAAACAGTTCATTTAAACAACTAATACTTTCAGAGTTTACGGTTTTTACGTTTTCTAAATTTTAATCTTAAGGGGACAAAGGACATTAAATTTCAGTTTTTAAAATCTTTCGATTTGTAATTATATTGACAAAATAAGAATATATACAGTTGTTACATAAAATATACAAAACACAAAAATTTATTAAAAAGGAATTTTTTATTCAAACACAACTTAATTTGATAAAAATTGATTCGTCCTTAAAAATGTTCCTAGAGCACACCATACTGACCAATTGTTTTTATTTTTTCCTTTTATCTTTAGAATTTAAATAGAAACGAAACTCGGTACAGATTTTCATTTGCGTTAAATACAATTTATGTAAGAGAATTATTTAAAATTATACTATGTTTTATCAATTGTTTTCACCATTTTTTGGTATTAAATTCTGTGTAACTCGAGACAAATTTTGCGATTTTCAGAAACCCACCCAGTTTTATGGCAAACACATAACAGAGACTCTACAAATATTTGAGTAAGAAATACTAATGTAATAAAATAGTAATGCTTCTGAAACATTTCTAAATTACTCATTCGATACAAAAATCGTCAAACTAAAAATATTATTTCAAACAGTTTAAAATAAGGCTGTATGACAAAATTATTTAAAATTATACTATGTTTTATCAACTGTTTTCACCATTTTTTGGCATTAAATTCTGTGTAACTCGAGACAAATTTTGCGATTTTCAGAAACCTACCCAGTTTTATGGCAAACACATAACAGAGACTCTACAAATATTTGAGTAAGAAATACAGAAAAGTAATGCTTCTGAAACATTTCTAAATTACTCATTCGATACAAAAATCGTCAAACTAAAAATTTTATTTTAAACAGTTTAAAATAAGGCTGTGTGACAAAATACAGGTTTCAGGGCAGTAAAATACTAAAATATTATACAAAAAGTATCTTTGGTACTAAAGCTTATATTTAACTTAATTTTTTCAGAACAAAAATATATTTCACATTTTTGGTGAAAATCTATCCATTCCAAAGATGCCTTGTCCCATAATACCTTTATGCATAATCTTAATGCCTTAATATATAGTACTTTCGAGACTTAAATTTTCATTATGACTAACTTTTTTAGTTATTTGTTATAACACAAAATGTTCTGCTTATTTTAGGATACCTTTTTTACACGTTCCTGGCTTTGAAAGTTTTATCATTTAAAACAGTATAGTGGATCAGGGACTAATAGGGACTTACAGGGAAAAAAAAAAGCAGGGAAAACATAAACAAAATGAAAAAAAATTATATTCATTTACCTATAATATAACATTAGCAAAATGTCTGTTTTGTTTCATAAGCCTAAAACTTTAAAAATCTGACATTTTAAAATTATGAAAAGAAACTAAAAACTTTAAAAATTAAAAATTTAGAAGGAATAAGACTTTATTGTGCTATAAAATGAAATATAATGCTCAGATTAATATAGCTGAGGTTCACAGAATAAAAAAGATAATTAACTGCTATCTAATATAAAAATTAGTCCTAAATTACAAATTTAATGAATTATTGTGCAAGTAAGTGGATTTCTATTTTTTTTAACTTAGTGCACATTTTCCATATTTTAAAATACTTATCCGCAACATATAATAAAACTAAATTTTTTTTCTAAATCTAGATACTTATTAATGATTTGGGTCAGGGGTAAGTAAACTTTCGTAAGGGAAGAGCCAAATTATCAACGAAGTAAAACAAGGTAAAAGAGTATTCTGTATATGTATTAAATACTATTGATACAATACATAGAGACCTAACAAGTCATAAACGTCTATAGAAAGTACCACAAGCGGCTCAAAAGTTGCGGTTTGGCCACCCATGATAAAGGAAAAATTTATATTTCATATGGAATTTAAAATAGGATATTATCATGAAGACTTTTTAACTCGAAAGTTTTTCGTTCTTCGACATTAAGTACCGATGGAATGTTGAAGATTTATTGTTAAATTTTAAACATACTGATAAATCATAACGAGGTCGTTTATAACATTTCAAATTAAAAAGTAAAAATGCTTGTTGCAACGTATTTTTTATTAATAATATTACTCCTCAAATTTCTTTGCATTTTTTCCGCTGACTTTAAAGCATTCTTTATTGCATGTAATCCAGTGTAAGCGGAAAAAAATTAATTCATTGTACTATATTTAAAGCTCACATAATTTGCGTAAGAATGATAAAAACAATAAATATATAACATGTCAGATCGCGGGAAATACACCAATAAAAGTATACTAATAAACGAAACAGATCTTGTTTATGTTTTCATCAAATTTTGGAAAAAGGTGGTTTAAAAAAAATTTCTCCCTCCTCCGAATATATATATATATATATATATATATATATATATATATATATATATATATATATATATATATATATATACACATACATATATACATATACATACATATATATACATATATATACATAATATATATACATATATATACACACATATATATATACATATATATACATATATACATACATACATATATATATATACATATATACATATACACATATATAATAAACATATATATATAAATATATATATATAAAATATATACATATATATATAAACATATATATACATATATATACATATATATATATATACATATATATAACACATATACACATATATATATACTTATATATACATATATATACACACACATATATATATACATATACATAAATATATAATAAATATATATATATATATATATATATATATATATAGAGAGAGAGAGAGAGAGATATATAATAGAGAATTAATTATACAATATATAAAAATCATTTATTAACTTATATAACTACATATATAAAAAAACTTAATATTATAATTATTTTTCTTATCTCTAGTTTAATTCTCTAGTTAACATAATTATAATTTTTAAAATTTAAATATCAACACGAAACATCAATAAATTTGTTAACCAGAACCTAATTATTAAACTTACAGCATGAAAGATAATTTTGCTGGGGATTGGGTTCCAATCAAGTAAAATACAACAAATGAGACACTCCTCCCTCATATTCCACACAATAGATTTGACCTTGCTATCAGTTATAGATTTCCACAGAAATAACTATTCTATCCCCTGTGGTACATCCGGATTACTCAAAATGTGTGGTCGCCAATTCTAGTTCTCACAGGGAACAAAGCTATTTCCATCCTCCCTTAACTATTCTAAAGCAGCCCTATCAATAAGCTACTCTATTCCATTTTCTCTATTTGTCTCAATTTAAGCTTAAGATCACTAAGGGCAAAAAATTGCAGCCCGCATGGTAACTATTGCAGCTGGCAGATTTTTAAGGCGACTGGGATGTCAATACATGTAAAGCTTGTTGGAAAGTTAAATGGTTTGCTATAAAAGACTCATTAGAGCAGTGATACAAACATTTTGTGAGAAAAAAAATTAGTATTATGTTAAAGTTTGAGTTAAAATATATTTAATCAATTTTTTTTTAAATAATAGATTTAAATTAATTTATTTTTAAACACAAATTATGAAATAAAAAAAATTGCTATAAATAAAATTTAATAAAAAAGCAAAATAATCTTTAATGATACTACATTGCTAAACACAAGAATAAATTTTCAACTAAAATGTAAAGTACAAATTTTTGCGGGATTTGGCATTGTACAAAATTTAAATTCAAAGAGAATATCATCTAAATATTACATAATGAGATTGATTGAATTTTTGAAATTAATTTTTATGTTAGGAAATGATTAGCAATCAGAATTGATAAAGATTTTATAGTATCCTGTTTCTATTTGATTGTTAAGACTATAGTATTTGCTCACAAATATAGTGCTGCAAAAAATAAACATTCAGCTGCATTGTTTTTAATAATTCTAAAATTTCCTGATAAATTTATAAATACATTGTTTTTTTTCTAACTCTTATAGAACTGATTTAAGCCAATTAGAGTCAATGCATATTTCAGGTACATTACATTGTCAGAAAATAAAGATAATATTTTTGTTTTACATTTTTTAAATTAAAAAATTATAAATACACTGAGTAAAATTGTATGTCATACATTTTCATTTGTGAAACAATGCATTTTTATCCAGTTAAAAAGTGCAAAATTTTTTACTTTTCATACATATAAGCACATTTTAAAAAATTTAATTATACAATATAAATTGATCTTTTTGTGGTCACATTTAAATAATATAATGGCTTGTAGATTAATAATTTTTCTATAAAAGAATTATACATAAGTTTCATAAATTTTTTTAAATAACTATATAATTATTAAAAAAATATATTTTGTATATATTAGAATACATTTATACAAACATTATAAAATATATATATATATATTTATATATTTAATAATTATATTTAAATATTATTTTTTAAATATTGATTTAAAAATTTTTTTTTCACTTTTAATAAAATATATTAAAGACAGAAGAATAATATACACATAAATACAATAGTATAATAACTAAAAAATCATGTTTTAGAATTTATAACAGAAAATATGTTATATACAATATATTATAACTATTCATTTTATAATTATTAAATAATATTACAGATATAAATATTTATAGAATATATTTTCCATTAAATATAAAAATAATATCTACATATATATAAGAATACATAATATATACATTAATATATATATATGTTATAATATATATATAAAATATACATATATACATGTTTATGTATTTTCTCACTATATTTGGTGGTAGGGGCGCAGACCAGTGTTTTGCCACGGGCGCTAAAAGACCTAGTTACGGCACTGAACACCACTAATAGCAATTTTAATAACACACGAGATGAGTATTAACACTGTGACACTAAATCTGTAATCTAATATCCATGCATAATGTTAATAACATTAATTATATTATTTAAATCATTATTATATAAGTATATATATATATATATTATACATATATATATATATATATATATATACATATATACATATATATACATATATATACATATATATATACATATATATACAAGATATATACATATATATACAATATATATACATATATATATACATATAATATACATATATATACATATATATACATATATATACATACATATATACATATATATACATATATATATATACATATATATATACATATATATATACACATATATATACATATATACATATATATATATATATATATATATATATGTGTGTGTGTGTGTATTTCTACTGTTAATGTAAAAGATAAGTCATAACATTAATTTTGCCACATATTTAACAATGCTTACTGCTGGGGATATAGAGCTCTAATATCTAAGGAACACCAAAAATTCTCATGGCTATATCTATGGCTAAAGAATACTTTAAATCACAGTAAAATCTTGTAATACGGAGCAGGACTTTCTACCTATCTAGGAAAAGGGAACCCCCTTCTAGATAGTTTGAGTCGTTTACTCGTAATAATCCGTCTGCAGAGACCTATGGAGATAGAGGTCAAAAGAAATTTCAAGAAAAATTAAAGACCCTTGCACAGGATAATATGCCAAATCCACGATCCATACCTGGTATTTCGTAGGCATTTATAATAAAATCCACTCACTTTCCTCCGTGAATACATGTACGTTATATATATTATACGCGTTTATACAGATATATAAATCCCTCGTTATACAAAAAAAGAGAATAATCTTTTATAGAGCAAGAGAAAACGAATTCCAATTGCATTATCTTATTCCACAGTCAAAAATGGCTATTTGACGTTATCCGCTTACAAGCAAATCCCAGGTTATGTCCCTTGAAACGTAAAAAAAAAAAGGAGAGCGAAATAGAAATAGAATAAAATAAAAATAAAAAACATTTATTTTATTTTTTTATTACTATTATTATCGACAGTAGAAATCCCCGTTCTTTTAAGAAGGGGAAAAAAATTCCCTCCGTTGTCCAGTGTTGTTTCCCAATCCCCCTCGGCGCTGGGAGAAACAGGGAGAGGGTGAAGGAGGGGGGAATGACCAATGGCCGAAAAAGAAGGGAAAGAGATTATAGATGGAAGGGGGAAGGGGGGAGGCGGGGGGAAAGCACAGGGAGAATTCAAGTTGCCCGGCGAAAGGCATAGAGGGGATTAAGTTCCACCATATGTACGTATAGTAAGGGCTTTTAGCCATGCAATACCGGTCCAGTAAAATTTAAAGACTGTTCCAGCGAACTATGAAAGGTCTGCATGCACGTTTGCATAAAGGGAAAGAAACAGAACCTTCGGCTTGCAGCATACACGATATTCCAGGAATACAGTGGATGTCTGAGCTAGGTCCAAAAGCTAGACAAGCGAATAATATGGCAAACTCGAATCGAATAACTCTGACAGGTGGAAAAATAAAACATGCGCCGCGATGTAAATAGGATTCTTTTCTTGTATATATATATATTCTCTTGACTTCATTCCGTAATGTATTATAAATAAAATACGACTCAAGAACAAAATATTCAAGTAAATATCAAAGAACTTTATGTTTAAAAGCTGTTATAACATCGCGTAAAAATGAAGCATTGTTTCGTATGGAGGGATAAAACCTATTAAGGCGGATTAAAAGCAGAAAATGCTTGCATATTTTTTTTTTCATATATCTAAGAATAAAAAGGGATTAATGTATAGTCCCTTATACGATTATGGGCTTCACTCAAACTAAAAATTTTTAAAAAAGAGGTATCAAATTCAAGTAAAAAAGTAAAGCTATGCAAAGTATATTTTTTATATATATAAAATGAAATAAAAAATGAAAAAGAAAAGAAAAGAGACTGGGAATTTATTGGAGATGCATTTAAGGTCTGTCTTAAAGGTCAGCATCGGCTAGTAAACACAGTGTTGGTTTGGGAAAAAAAATTTTTTTTTTCGTAATGTATGTCTCAGAATTTTCTATTATATACGATAATGAGTAAAGAATCGAGGAGAAGTAACATTCTTTAAATAATGCTTCACGAAATTATTACAAAGAACAAAGTATAAATAGTTGAGTATATTAAATTTTGTAACATACTAGATGTTACAACCAGTGTTGTTTGAGTATTTAAAAATAATAAAAATGCCATATATTAAAAATTTAACTAAATGTAGCTAAAGTATTTTCCATAATTTTAATTCCATTTCATTAGGAAGGAAAGAACCCCAGTCCAAGAGTAAAATATCTTCCGTTTTTCACGAATAACATCTGAACATTCATCATCTACGTTATAATCATTTGTACTTATAGAATCTAATGAGATCCGCATGATTCAATGGGAAATCTGGAATCTGTTAATAAGCAATAAGAATATTTATAAACTAACCTGGGATGATAAGGTTGTATCAGTTTGGGCTTATTAAGTTTCTATCAGTTCGCTAGAATCTGTTAAGTTAGGCAGATGTGCATTGCACACCATAAAAGTTTTAAAGTATTAACGTAATAATAATAATAAAAAAAAAACTCGGTTTATGGCTCTTGTTTTGGATAAGGAAGTAAGATAATGACAAAGTACGACTGCAACTGACTTGCATGGGTGTAACCATATGTTTATATATATACACATATATATATATATGTATACATATACACACATACACACACACACACATACACACACACACACACATATATATATATATATATATATAATGATAAAAAAAATTAGCACGATTAAGTTCTAACATTCATTTTTCAGCCTAATTTGGTGCAGAAATTAATTCAGTTAAGGAGAGATAACACGTGGGAAGCTAAACTTGGCCTGCGAGTGTATCGCAGAGGTATTTGATTACAGATCATCATTTTTTAGAAGTTTATACATTGGTACCCCGAAAACTGAGCGAACTCTTTCTTTAACCTTTTTTACACGTGCATAATTGTACATTAGCATCTCTAGAGAAAAAATGACTAATCTCATGTTCTGAAGAATAAAGATTTTGTCGGCTAAGACTACCCGAGTTTAATGATTCTTGTGCCTTGTGAATTTTTTACGTGTAATGAATTTATAAAATAAATACAAATTTTAAAATCTATCTCCTAGCATTTTCTACAATTTAATGTCTAAATTTTCGCATTATTACATACGCTCACACATAAAACAACATATCACACACACACGTGCTTATTTGTGGGATATTTATCCTTTTCCGGTGTATCTATCAGAATTTTGTTTAACTTCAAAATCGTCACTATGTCTGTGGTTTACTTATGCTGAGCACTATATATCTGATCTCACCCACATCTCTAATAATAATTTTAGATTTGATAGATTTAGTTTGGAAAGCTACGGTCTACTGTTTTGCTGCACGAGGGCTAATGAGAGAGGGACCTACTGCATAATGCCAATTCCAAACAGCTACAAACATCTATGCCAACAAGGGGATTCGAATCCCCGAACTCCGCAACCGACGAGAAAAACCCTACCCACTCTGACATTGTTCGGAATTAAAAGATCAGAACAATACTGTCGGATAAAGTAAATTGTTTCCAGAAACAAAAATTATAATCAAGTTAGCAATTACAATTAAATAAAATATATTGAAATAAATGAAAAATAAAAATACTTAATTAAATAAAAGCTTATTTAAAGTTTGAAAAAAAAAAAAGGCTTTATAAGATGTTCAGAAGAGCTGCCTTACCAAATATCACGCCTCTAGGTTGTACAGTTACTCGCAAGCGTGTTTACATAGCATTTTATGTTACTAATTTTTTGTTCTAGGGTCAAACACAAAGGATTAATTAAGGCCACCTCTCTCACATTAAAAAAATATAATCTTTCAAAAAAAGTTTACCTTGTGTCTCCAGTAACTTCAAATAATAATAATATGACCACAAGTGACTATACATTTCTGTAGTAATAACTCCACACGTGAGATTTCACGAAAAGACTTAAGCCTAACACACCACTCGATGCTTATTCCGTATGCACAAGCTGATTTCCGCTTGGCATACATACACACAAATCAAGAGTTCGAAAGGGAAATAACCTTGACCCCAGACTACTTCTTCCCCTCCCCCCTCTTCATGGAAATAGTCATCCATTAATCAGCCATGAAAAGGAAGGGGCCAAGTGAGGGCAGCAGGTAAAGAATGTAAATGCGGGGACAAGACATGGCCTGAAAAGAAAGCTAAGGGGAAAAAGGGAGGGATTTTGAAACATAGGCGAGCAACTAAGTTAGCATTCATATGCCCCCACACGAGTCGCTTTGTGGCGCTCCCAGAGAAAGTGCCCGCCAAATGACTATGCGGGTACAAACTAAGCACTGAAATTTATGCCTGATGAATAAGAAACCGGAAACATTCGAAGAGGGGCCATTATGCAATTATCTCAATAAGAAAGAAAACAGGAGATCCACAGTCCGGGTAGCCTAAAGGGCTTATCACACGTCAGCCAGTACACAATGAAAAAACAACAGATTCATTTTACGATTCTCTTTCCCGATGAAGAATGATTGCGGAAGATTTTCAACATTATTTTGGTTCAGTTTGACATGTGATTAAGTCTTAACACTACTTATTTTTTCAACTGATTGTGGCTGACTGTTGCAGTAGCAATTTTGCCGCTCCATACAAAAATAAAAAATGATACCTCCCTGCCACGCAATTATTATATTAGGAATAGTCTAATTGCCCCGCAATTAGACTATTCCTACGATCAGATTAACCGGACAATTTATTTTTCCGGTCAAAGTAAAAATGCCTAAAAGGATTGAAAAAGTAAATGCTATATTTTATAATGAAAACCTAAAACTTCATGATCATGGATTTTGACTCTTTAGTGTTATAATTTACTTACTTAATGGTTTTTAAACATTTTATTTTGCCAATATATATGAACAATTTCTCCTTTTTTTCTACAGCTAGTTTCAGAGAGAGACTAAAATACTTCTCAAAAAGGCGATTTCACGCAGTAGGGCAAATTCTCAAATTATGACAATTTTGGCTTTAGTTGCAAACGGAAGGGCAGTTTATTGTTTGCCTATTGGTTGTTGTAAACATGAAAATGAATGGGAAGGGCATCATAGTAGTTCGTGATGTTGCGACAAATTGCTCTATATATCGACCATATACTTTTAAATTTTCACTTTAATTTAAATTTAAATTTTAAATTTCATAAATTTTCACTTAAACTTTATAAAATAAGTAGTCTTGTAGTTGCCAAAATTATATAATAAATAGAAGTATGGATATATTACGTACATGCGCAGTACGAGAGTGTTTTCTTTACATACTCATACCTGGTTGCTAATTCATATTTTATTCATATTATTTGTTATAGTAAATATAACATTATTAAATTTATATACAGATTATCATTGTATCTATTTGTGCATATTTATAAATTAACTAATTTATAATTATTAAGAGTAATAAAAACTTTAATAATAATGTATTTTTCAACAGACTTAAATTTCAAGACTTAATTTACAATATTATATTCCTCTCGGAAAAACTACATTCTTTTCTAAGAAATTTGAGAATCATCAAGAAAAAGAACTCTTAAAAACTTTTGCAGTGTTTAAAACATCCATTTATATATAATTTATTTAATATATGAGCTATGTTTTCAAAACAAGAACAATCATATCCAATACTCTGTTAAATATTATTCAAAAGTTACAAATCATTTTCAGCTGTTTATGATATACGGTTATCCCAACTATTTTTTTTTTATTAATATGTCGGGGGGGGGGTCATGTACAAGCCCTCAGGAATTCCCCTTACTTTTTTTAAAATTGTCTTGTCATTTTCGTATGCTATACACATTAGTTTGAAACGGACTTAAGCCATATAACTTCTTCTGGCGAAACTTAATAAATGCTGTGTAACGGGATATAGTTTGGACGATTAGTGGTAGGGACTTTTTCTGACCTTTAAGACTCTTTCAGCAATTACAAACAGATTTGACTGAAATTGACTAAGGGTCTAGGTCTTCGAGTTCCAAACTAAACCAAACCTATAACAGGCCTGTGCAAACAAAAAGCTAGGTAGGCCGCATTAGGATGCTTCTTATGCGAGCAAGGCGAAATATATGTTTGTATGTATGTATCTACATACATATTAGGGGTTTAAATTGAAAAAAAAAATACATTATTAGTAAAGTTTTTTATTATTATTATCGTTACAATGATAGTCTGTAAATAAATCGAATAATATTATATTTACTATAGCAAATGCGATATTAGTTTCTATTGTAAAAATTTGGGAATCCTGCTGCTAACCGCATGTGGCCCACGGGCCAACAATTGCCCATTCCCATCCTAAATAACTATTTAGCAAAAGAAATACTGTGTAACAGGAAATAGTTTGGACGAGTAGTGGTTAGGACTTTTCCTTACTATTAAGACTTTCTGAGCAGTTACAAACACCTTTGACTGATTTTGACTAAAGGCTAGGTCTTTGAACTCCAAACTAAACCACACCTATATCAGGCCTCTGCAAGCAAAAAGCTAGGCAAGCCGCATTAGAATGCGTCTTATGCGAGCAGGGCGAAATATATATTTGTATGTATGTAACTACATACATATTAGGGATTAAAATTGAAAAAATACATTATTATTACAGTTTTTTATTATTAACAGTCATAAATTAGTTAATATATAAATATGCATAAATCGTTACAATGATAGTCTGTAAATAAATCGAATAATATTATATTTACTATAACAAATGGGGTATTAGTTTCTATTGCAAAATTCGGGAATCCCGCTGCGGGCCGCATGTGGCCCACGGGCCAACATTTGCCCATTCCCGTCCTAAATAACTATTTAGCAATAAGAAATACTGTGTAACGGGACATAGTTTGGACGAGTAGTGGTAGATACTTTTCCTCACCGTTAAGATCTGAGCAGTTAACACAGACTGATTTTGACTAAAGGCTAGGTCTTTGAACTACAAACTAAACCAAACCTATAACAGGTCTGTGCAAACAAAAAGCTAGGCAGGCCGCACCAGAGCGCGTCCTATGCGAGCAGGGCGAAATATATGTTTGTAAGTATGTATCAACATATATATTAGGTATTAAAATTGAAAAAAAAAAACATTATTATTACAGTTTTTTTATTATTATTAATCATAAATTAGTCAATTCATAAATATGCATAAATCTTTACAATGATAGTCTGCAAATAAATCGAATAATATAATATTTACCATAACAAATGGGGTATTAGTTTCTATTGTAAAATTTGGGAATCCCGCTGCGGGCCGCATGTGGCCCACGGGCCAACATTTGCCTTAAAAGTTAAACACCTTTGAGTGATCTGCTAATGGTCTAGGTCTTTGAGTTCCAAACTAAACTAACCTATATCAGGCCTGTGCAACAAAAAGCTAAGCAGGCCGCATTAGGACGCTTCTTATGCGAGCAAGGCGAAATATATGTTTGTAAGTAAGTATCCACATATATATTAGGGGTTAAAATTGAAAAAAAAACAGCACATTCTTATTACAGTTTTTTATTATTAACAGTCATAAATTAGTTAATATATAAATATGCATAAATCGTTACAATGATAGTCTGTAAATAAATCGAGTAATATTATATTTACTATAACAAATGGGGTATTAGTTTCTATTGCAAAATTCGGGAATCCCGCTGCGGGCCGCATGTGGCCCACGGGCCAACATTTGCCCATTCCCGTCCTAAATAACTATTTAGCAATATTCGAGAAGCTCTGTCAATGTCCAAAACAGTTATACTGCAGGAAATCAAAAAAACAGGAGGAAGAAACTTGGGTTGAAATAAAATCTAATATTACCAATGAAAATATAATAACAAATGGAGCTCTCCCTCTAGTACTTGCCTGACGCTTTCGTAATGAACATTATTTCAGTTTCGAGGAATAGGCCATTTACCCCCCCCCCTTCCCTCTCGTTCCGCTCTAAAAAAAGGAGGTTGGGGGGGGGATAAAATACGAAGAATTTCAACTGTAAGTGAATTTCGACTATTCATTCAATGAGACGTTCATCTTTATATATACGGCATGCCTTCGTCCTCTACGCAATCTCCAATTTCTGTAATGGATTCCACCACAGGAGAAGTGTACACTCATTTAAAACAAATTCTTAAAACTTCAGCCAAGAAGAACAATCGGAGGCGAATCCCAACAGGAAAGAACAGAATAAACAAGTGGACTCGCAGAACAAATCGCTGGGCGTTATACATATTTCACTTTTAAATACGGCAGCAGAGCGAAGGAGGCAAATGCTCCCAGGATATATATATTAGACGAATAGAGCCATAAATATCTCTTCCGGCAATGGACATAACTCTCAGTGTTTGAATTCGGAATACTCAAAAATGTAAGGAGTTGTTTAACGGCTTCGGAAAGATAGCTATCCATTTTAAAAATCGCTATTTATTTTTCTTTTATCTCCTTGTCTTACCGCCAAAGAGAGATATCCTTTATGATGAAAACTATTACCCCTCAAGTATTTAAAAGATATTTTTATATTCGAGAGTCAAACGTATAGCCCGGTGCGAATAAAAAAGAGCTTTTCTTTAATACATATTTCACTTCGCAAATATGTAGGCGGTTTTGAATTATAGTAATCGACTTTCCAATGTATAGAATTCTTGAAGAAACTATTTTCTGATAAAGTTGCAGTCTAACAAAAACAAAATTATTCTGGTGAGTTTCTTCACAGAATATCATAATACATGACTTCAAGAAGTTTAATAAATAATAAAAGTAAACAATCTACATGCATGAGAAACGCGTAGGTGTGTGACACCAAAATCGATTACATATCTACTCTCCGAATGGCAACGGCTACAATGACCAGATGTAAATGGCAAATTTGCAATTAAGCCTTATGAAATGAATTCAGGACTGCTCAAAAGCAAGCTGCAGGAATAAAAAGAAAACTGGGAAGTAATTACTTATTTTATGTAATGATTGCAAATACTTATCCTCTTTTCTTTAACATAGTTAAACTCTGTTGACTACGTGGTAACTTTTGTTACTTTTAAAGCGTTCTTATCTTTTAATCAGATGTTTTAAATTCAGTTTTATAGAGAACTTAGAGGTACGGTTATACATTTATTGGTTGAACTCCTCTACCCCTAAACAATGTATATAGACGTAAACGTGTATCTCAGTCAGCAGTGATCTCGTAACTGAAAAGTTCCAGGTTCGGGGCTCGAACTCCTCTAAGATCAGCCGTGTTCGTTAATGACTAAGGGCACTTAAAATGTGTTCGTGGTTGCCTTTTTTTTTGGGGGGGGGCGGTAGGAGAGCTACGGTCTACTTTTTGTAACACGAGGGCTAATGAGACCGGGACCTACTCCTTAAAGCCGATTCCGAACGGATACGAACCTTCATGCCGCAGTGGAATTCGAACCCACGAACTCCGGTTCCGAAGGCCAGCACCCTAACCATTCGGCAATCGTTCGGCAGAAAAATGGCGGCTAATGACACTTCTTCTGGGTTCGTGGTTGCAATGTCCTCCAAGTTCTCAAACGATATCTCCGAAAGGGGGGTAGGCATGGGGGTTTTCTGCTAAATTTTGAACTCATTTTGAGCAGAGTCCTTTCATTCTTCAAAATACAAAAGGAACACCCTTTGCCTTAATTCGAGTAGCATCTGGCTCACGTGCTTGTTTTGTCTAAGTAGCATTAGTAATAATAATAACAACAACAAATGTAACCGTTCTGGTTATGTAGCGGATAGTCGACGAATAATTTGAGATACATTGCAATATTCGTTGCTTAGCAACAACACATGCATGCGTACTTTCAAACACACATTCATTAGAATACGTAAATTATTTTAAAGAAATTAAGATAAAATCTTAATTTTTATTTACTATTCTTATAGCTTCTTTACAGTCAACTGCTTTATAATTAAAGTCAAAATCCTGCGTTATACGTTTCTGTTAGTCAGTGGCATACACAATGGAGAAAATTCAACCCCCCCTCTCCCACAATATCGCTAGTGAACCAATAGACTGAAAAAGAAGTCCATAAATATTTAATTTTTCACAAAGATTTTGCCTTGGCTAATGAATTATAGTTTCGTAATTATACTACAATAACCTTTTGTGCTATATTAGAATTTGACAAAATGGACGGAGCATCCCATACGATAATTTTTAAACACCTCCTCCCGATCAAAAGAAATCTTCATAAGCCACTGCTCCCAGCGTTTATTTACATTTCAAAAGCCATTGCTCTAATCTACATGTTATCGAAATAAAACTAAAATCAACATCAATAATAAGTGTTGTTATTTACAACATAAACTACACAAGCATTAACTAATATGCAGATAAATTTAATTCAGATATCAAGGTATTTTTACCGTAATAATTAAAACTTTATGACCCCTAAATACACGCACAGGTTCGCAGCTAGACATGGGGAGGGGGGGACTCGACTGGTGTCCAGTTCTCCTACCCCAAATTCTGATGCTTATTATATACTACATACACACTGCATTATTCTTATCTCAATACTTGCAATAATATCAGATCTTGGCTTATTTATCCGTATGCATCAAACTAGAAAGGTTAAAAAGTACAATTCTATTTAGATAATATTTCGGAAGCTGAGAAATACAGTGTATTTTACAAAAGTATGTTAGACGTGACTTTTACACATGAGATAACACGTGTCATTTAGTCGTTTCGAACGATTTAATATATTACATGTTTTTATTTTTTTTTTATTTCCTCAAATGAATATACAGTTTTATGACATTAACAGTTAAATGATCAAAAGTTATATTTTTATTTCTTTACCATGGGCTAAAAACGGGAAAATAATATTATGGCAGACTTAAGATTGATTTTATTAATTTCGAGTATCATATTTAAAACAGTAAGATAAATGAAGACAGAAAGTAAAAAATAAACGAAAATGCAGATTTCAGAAACAGAAGAATAAAACCGAAAGAGGGAAAAGCACTAATTTTTATACATTCAGAGACCAATTCGGTTAAAATGAACAATATTTTCACAGTTATTTTTGATCTATTTTACTATTTATGACATAAGTCCAAGGTGACAAAGAAGCATAAATTATCGTGTATATTTATTAAATAAAAATTTGTAACAATATTTTCTAAGTTACACTAGTGTATATTCAATTCCTCTTATTTATATGCTATTCTAAATACTAGATTTCAATGTCACTTTAGCGAGGAAAAAGAAAATTATAAGAAATTATCTTCTGCTTTACCTATTAAGACAAAAGGAATAATCCATCTTTTGAGATCATTATATATCTACACAATTACACAGACAAGCTACTTGACTTTATGACTTTATAAAAATTTATCCGAATACGTCAGTACTGACACTTAGGACTGTTTGATGTTTTAAGAACATGTATATATATATATATATATATATATATATATATATATATATATATATATATATATATATATAAGTACTTACGAAAATGCTATATAAATACTCAATAAAAGGGCGAAATTAAAATATTTCTGATTTTTTCGTTTATATTTCAGCTAAAATAGTGGAAACAACATTTTAGAAGCTCTAGGCAGGCCCGTCCTCTATTTTAGGTCTCTCTATTGCACTGGCTTAGGCTATATTTTAAAAAAGCTAGGTAACATTGAATTAAAAATAAAAGAAAGACAATGAAAAACTCACTAGTGGAAAGCAGACGTAGTCTTTCTAGTAGATTATATTGTTTATTTTGAAATAATTAAATAACACGTGTTTATTTTGAAATAATTAAATAACACGTGTTGTTGTTGTAAATAGAACCAATACTAAAAATGATATACTATTGCATATAAAGACATATGTAGATGTGACTAATAATAAAAGTTTATATCGAGATTTTACATAGAGAAGATAGTAAGATTACTTTTTTTCGATAGACGGGGGGGGGGTAATAGGATATAAAACATCTATATGCTATTAACATTACCTATAATTGCTTAAATATATTTAGTGTGAAGAGATATTAGATCTGTACTGATCACCTCTTGGTTACAAGTTACATTTTTATTTGACTTTATGAGTCATATACTGATATTAATATGCGAAACTAGACTGTCACCCCTGAGAAAAAACTAGAATGCGTTTTTATATAAATAAAGCATAGCATT
>CM063504.1:123682868-123700368 GCA_032207245.1 Pardosa pseudoannulata | reverse complement strand
TCTTTAAATTAAAAATTAAATTTAATGACCTAAAACGACATTAGTATATTACAAAACAAGTAAAGAAACTGACAGTTTCACTTATGCGTGTGTCATATTTGAGGAATGCTTATGGGGTTAAACAAAATTTTCGCAAATATTATGGGTTCCCCACACCAGTGGTCGTCAAAGTGCGGCTCCAGAGCCACATGTGCCTCTGGCACAAATATCCACTGAAGGCGCAATAATATTTTCATTTAAAATTAATTTAGTAAGAAAAAAAAATTACATCTTATTTTGATAAATTAAAATTCGTCTATAAATCGAGAACATGTAGAATTTTTTGTTTAAGTTAAAGGATAGATAGATAATTAAACATTTATATTGTTGTAAAAATACGTAACGAACATCGAGTTTAATTTTATTAGTTTTCGTAAACGTAAACACAAACCATGTACAAGCTGAAATTGTTCGTATGTTTTCCGCGTACTCCGGTGTGATACAAAGGTACCACAAGCATGCGCAAGCGTTTTATTTGGTGTACTACTTATTTAGTGTAATACAATTTTATTAAACAAGCAGATTTGGCTCCCAATTTTTTTTAAATTGTTGTATTGTTCATATTTGGCTCTTTGGCTAATAAGTATGTCAACCACTGCCCCACACCAAAGAGCACACATAATTAATATAGATAGATAGATGGATTGAGAAAGAAGCTTCGGAATGGTTGAAAAAGAAAGTAAGAAAATTCCAGATAATTTAAATAGAGTGACTTCTTTGTACATTTTAACAATATGTTTATTCATCGATGAATTTAAACCATCAAAAGAATAGCTCGTTGAATTTTACAAGCAAATAATGCACACACACACGAAAAAAAATCTAATATGTTGAATCAAATGATTTATAAAATTATTTTTCCAATACCAAATGATTGACATTTTTTACATTTATTTTTCTCTATAAATCCTAGAAAGAGGCTAACAATATCCAGCCGACAACTAATCAACAATTCAAAATGATTGTTAGCACACGTGCTATCTGTAAAGAAGATTCAGTTACAGAACGCAAGATCCCGAGATATATACCTCTCCATCGACCTGTGCTATCGAAATAAGCTGCGGTTTAACGTCAGTCATACTTTCTTTCAAGCGTTTAGGTTTAGGGATTACCGTTACAAATAACAGGATGAAGCGTTCATGCTCTTCAGTAAACGATATTTTTCACATTGAATCAGTAATTTTTTGTTAACGTTTTTCAAATAAAAAAATTAAGATTGCTAAACTTCAATAAGTTTAAAAAAATAGACTTTAGAGGACTAAATTAATTAACAGAGAAAAGCTGTTAAAAAACTATCTTTAACTTTTATTTCTCAAAAAATTGAATAAAACCACTTTTTAAATTTTCTTTTAACATATATTTTGTTTCAATAACCTTCTGGTTTTTCTGGATTGTATTCAAGCCTCCGACGTCCAGTGTTCTAAAAAAGAAGTTTTAAATATTTTAAATACAATTATTAGTAATATTTTTCCAGGGTAGTTTTGTTCCATAATAAAGTTTACAATTTACTTCTACCTACTTACTCTGCTTTCATTGAATTATTATTAAATGGTTAATACTAAGAATAACAAAACACAGAAACAAAAATTTCTCGAAGAAATTGTTCGGAACAGCAATTTGTCTTAGAAAAGCATTTTGTTTAGTCCAGCAATTCTTAAACTATAGCTCTCGAAACCAAATGAGGTCTTTGAAATTTAATTTAGACACACAAATTCAAAGAAACATTAGCTGTAATAATTTTCTATCACCCAGTATTGCATTTTTACATTGACTGATTAGTTTAAATGTTTATTAAATCCAACTATCGATCAAAGTTGAAGATGTTTATGCCCAACAGCGTCAAATCTTCAAAGATTTAAATTGTTGTGCAGTTATTTTGGGGCAAAAGTTTCATAAGAAGGACATTTGTCATATTAAAACGTGATCTTCTATCATTAATTTCTGTGTACTTGAAACAATTTCTATCTATATTAATATATTGTTTATCAAGGATATAAATTAGTTATGAAATTTTTTTTTATTTTTATATCTTTATTTTATATTTAATACCTGCAGTCGCGACGATAAAAAAGGGTCATGAAAGACAAAGTTGTAAGAAGTAATGGTCTGGTCTTCTAGAGTGAGTTCATCCGGACACTTTTTAAAAAATCATATGCATTTGGTGAGTAAATATCAATATCTTCAAACATACATAAACCTAGTTTTCTAAAGCGATAATAGCAGAAATCATTTTTACTCTTCAGATCTTACCATAGTGTAAAAAATGCCTAGGCCCAAGATTTTTTTCATGCCAAAATATTAAATAATTGATTTTTGAAAGTTATCATTACAAAAAAAAAAAAAAAAAAAAAAAAAAACCCACCCTATTTTCAAAATTGAAAACTAGATTTACAGTTTTAAGAGTTGCTATCCGTAATCAGTGATTTTGAAAACTGACAAACCCTAGTTGACCTCAAGCATGCTCATTTATATAGGTCACAGACTTCAATTCTTAGTGCTATAAAATAAACCAATATCAGCTACCAAATGGCTGACGCTGGCCTTGAAACTGACAAAATAGAATATCTATATAGTGTAGAGATGGGAGTGAAATTAATCAGCAACTTGGTGGTAAGGAGCAGACTGTGAACTCCAACACAGTTACATCCACCAAGTTCCCCGTGGATCATAAATCCACACCTAACGAAGAATCTCTCAGTCAAGTAAAAGGCAGACCTGAAACGGGAGATTCATCACTTTTCTTTTTTTAAAAAAAAGATGTTTTGCTTTAAAAGGAGGCAGGGAAGGAGGAGAAGGAGGGTTCTCGTGACGTCATAGGGAGGGATGCCGATAGAAGGTGGCAAAGTGGCGCCATTAGAGCCAAAGAAGGTCTCTTTTTCTGACACTTTCAAGTTGTCCGAGGGAAAAGACGCATCGGCTGGGGATCAAAGTTCGAGAAATCGCTTGGGGTGGGGTGGTGGAGGGTGTTCAAACGGTTTCGATATCTCGGGGAATATTCGAACAGGCAGAGGATGTCGGGAAATGAGAGATGAAGGAGATCGGAAGGCGAGACGAGGGGTTAATGAGAGAAGTTGAGCGGGCTGAAATCTCCAGTCGTTCCAGGCGAGCGGGATGCTTAAACCCACACTGGGCAGGGTCAAGGGTAGGGAAAACGGAGCACCGTGGTTAGAGCTCGGAAAGAAAAAAGAGCCGACAGAATTCGTAAAGATTCACAACAGAAAAGTTCATGGTTTGGACTGCCGGAGACTTACCCTCTAGTCCAGAATTTTCTGTTCTCTCTAGATGCACACAGAATATCAACAATAGAAAAGGGAAGAGGATTGATAAAAAAAATTTAACCTAAAAGTTGCTTATTTACTATAAAAGTAATCCAGGAGTTAAAATAATAACATTTAACTCAACTATAAAATCTACACGATGCAATATTATTTTAAGCCAAGTTGTTAAAAATGAAAAAAAAAAAACTTTTGTATGCAGGTATTTTAAAATATTTAAAAATATTTATTAGTTTATCAAATTTTAATTTTATGAATGTTTAATATTTTTGCAATTTTTACTGTTATTTTATACTATATGATAAGTAAGAACTTTAAAATGTCCAATGGCATAGACCAGCATTTGAGTTTGACCGGATTAGCAGTTAATTTTCAGTAACCAATAAGAGAAGAGGCCTATGGTAATTTAGCAATTAATAAGTAAAGTTCGAAAAACGTTCTCATATATAGACTCTAATAGAAATCAATATGTTTGTAGAAGATTTCGTTAGATTTTCTTAGCAGAGATTCGTTAATCTATATGAATTTTATCTTAGAGCGAAATTTTTTAAACAATTTTCGTGGAAAAAATATTTAGAAAATTGGGCAATTTAATTTTATTTTGCGGATATGAAGGGTAATTTTTAGAATCAATACGAGAGGGGTTAAAAATTGCTTGATATTTGAAAACTAATTAATTTTTACAGAGATTAAGAAATGGTTAGGGAGCTACGTATAAAACTAAGTATAAAAAGATAAGAAGTTTTTAATATAAAAAATATGTATTACTATTTAAAAGTCTACACTCGTAGAAAAAAAGATATTAAAGTAGGAACTAGGGGGTGCTAATGTGAAACACAGAAATGAAAGATAAACAGAAATGCCAGTAATCAGTAAAGTGATTACTCGGATGAATACTAAAAGGCTATTTTAGCATGAAGAGGAAGGTCATAGGACGATCAAATTTTTATATTATAAAGTTTTATTTATAATATGCGTATATAACATATTATTTATATGCCGTTCATTTCTGGACACAGTTCAATATTTCTCGTTTGAAAATTTAATAAATTAGCATAAACAGTTTAACTTGCACATTATTTGAACTAATGCTAATTAACTTTTCTTTTATATTTCTTTTTCAGAAACGGTTATACTTTATCATTTTCAAGCTTATAATCAATTAATGACATGTATATCCTTTGAAAGTAATATTTTTACAGAAATGTATATAACTCCTTAGAAAGTATCCGCAAGATATTCTCAAAATAAATGATCGAAATGATGAAACTGTGATGTATTTCCAAAGTAATATCAACTCTTTATCCTAAAAACCCGTTTTAAGCAACAATTTGGAAACAATCTCAGACCAGCAAAGGTTAAGAAAGAGGGAAAAAAACCCAAATAAATCTGAGATTTGTTTCGATTAAGGAAGTTTTCACCGAAATTAGTAAGAAAGAAGATTGGATGAACCCAAAGGGAATACAGATTGAAGGCGGGATAAATAAAAGTGACTAAGGCAAAAACAAATAACTCCCGCATACAACAGGGGAGGTGGGCAAAAAAGAGGGAAGAAATCATTATTGACAAGTTTGTCTTGAATGGTTTCTAATTTTCTTCTCCGGGATATGTAAACCGAAGTCAACAAAATAAAGCGAAATGAAGGGGCAAGGAAACCGACGAGACGTCCCTTGATAAGGGGCCTTGGATCCAGCACAAAAGGGCCAAATGAAGAAAGGGAAAAAAATAAGGAGAACTTTTCAGTCGTCACTGCTTTGTTTCGAGAAACTGACCAACGGGAGAAATCAATACCAATTTCTAAAAACTACTGTACCCCAACAAATGTCAGACTTCCCGAAACCCACCCCTGACTAACAACCCAAACAGAGGAGCAAAGATGAGGGGGGAAGCGGAAGAGGAGAGGGCGAGTTCTCTGTCTTAGTTATAACAGTTCCCAACGCTTTGTGACACGTGAAGTTTTCTCAGCGTTATTGTCCATTAGGTACAATCATACTTGTTCGGGTTGCCGCCCAGGAGCCAATCGCAACTACCTATTATTGGAATTACCTATTTGCCCCGAAATAAACGGATAGGTACGGGATAAAATAATTCACCAGTGAGAAATGACTTCCGAGGGGGGCTCTTAGCAAAAGTAGAGTTTTGTTTATTTATTTATATATATATTTTTTGCTTTCTCTTTCTCTCGAGGATGGTTAGTTATTTATTGTTTTTCATTCTCCAAATTTTGTTTGTTCTTTTGCTTTCGCGCCTGCTCAATGAAGACGCGAGTGAGTAATAATATCTGTGCGGAGGAGTGACAGTTATTCGAAGGCTAAAGGGATGCAGATTCTATAAGGGCGTGGGTTTAGGATGCTTCTCGGAAAATTGGGTGTCAGTGATGTTGCAAAAGCATGACACGTTAAGGAATCACTCGAACCAGAGAATAGTTTTCAAGACAGTGGATACTCCGAAATGAGCCAGAATATAGTTAGGGAAGGAAATTACGCTTGTTAGGGTGGATTTTCATTAATGCTAATGACAGCTGAGCAGATGTCGATAATTTTGAGAAGTTGTTGATTGAGTTACAAAGAAAAATATTTCTGTTCCAAACAGTTAGAACAGTATCCTGGGGAATGAACGACAGAACGAGTACTCAATGACTAAAGGCTCAGTAACGGTTTAAACTTACATTTTTTACACGATTTATAAAATATAAATTTACTGAGAGACGTGAATCTGCGGACGAAGTACCATTATAATATTCTACTTGTATGTAAAATGAATTACACATTTCAAAGGAATATTTAGATAGCTTATGTTTAAAATTCTCTAGTTTGGTTGCATTTTTTTAAGGTTACTTCTTTTTTTAATGTTCAGTTTGATCCATCAGATTATGTCAGTTTTACGATCGCATCATTCAAAAATAAAGATTATAATACATCGTTTTTTTTATTTCTTTTTTTAAGAAATATAAGCAAGAATTGTTTTTATGCTGTTCATTATATTTATATAGCAACCAATTTTGTCTCTGTACCTATGTCCTCAATGTCCACTTTCATTTTTCATTGTGAAGCCATGAGTAACTTTAACCCTTTGACAGTTTCAATTTTTCCAGAATTCGATCAGAAAAATGTCATCTTTTTATTGCATTTTTTTGTTCATTTTACATTTTTAAGTAAAGATATGTTATTAAAATTAACATTTCTAATATTTTTAAGCATTTATTACAACTTTTTTTTCTTTCTATGAAAGCATCACAGAACTGAAGTTTACCTTTAGTCTCATCGATATCCAAGTTAATTTTTGGAATACCAGTGAAAGCAAATCTAGGAGGCGGATCCGAAGGATTATCACAATTAATTAAAAAAATTTTTCTTGCTTGACTGATTACATCTGTGCTACTATCAGAGTCACTACTATCCAGGTCATTTAGTAAACTTTCGCTACTATCATTTACAAATAATTCAGTTTCTGATTCCGAGTCACAGTTCGAATCACAAGAAATTAGCTCCATACGCTCTGAATTATCCATTATTTAAAAGTAAAAATATATTATTCAACTCTTACATCAATAAAATTATCAGGCGATTAGTAAAATATAACCAGAAAGCTATACACTGAAAGATAACAATTCGTCTTCTGATACAAAACATGCGAAAAAACCCGCGCTTTTCCAATCAGAGTAGAAAATACAATAAACTACAAGCTATCATTTACTGGCCATATTTACGAATAATTTGTTACTAAAATTGGAAAAAAATATGGCCGAAACAGTGTTGTCAAATTGTTAGAAATCAGATTGCCCGTGCGCCGTACGGGCAAATCAGTAAAGGCCTAAAAGCTGTGCCCGCACGGCGTACGGGCAAAACAGAGAAGGGGTTAAGGCTACACGCGTGGAGCAAGATAATCCATTGAAAAGTAGAAAGAATATTTGTTTTATTTCCTCGAACTCCCCTTTACAATAGGTGGGTGGATGAAGTCCGGTTAGCAATACATCTGGAATTCATACTTAGAAGAGAGAAAAGCTATATCCTTCTCATTCAGAGATAAAGAAATATTACTTTGATTCCTATAAGGCAACTAATTTATGGTGTCTGAAAAAAAATCACCATTCTATCTATAATTTTAGATTTTTTTAAAATCTTTTTTAGGTATGTAGTTTGATTCCTGTTGATGGCAAGACGATTCATAACTTTTCATATCATTTTTAAGTAGTAGTCCCTAGTTTAGTAAACCTTCCAATAGCAAAACCGCGATACAGCAATCCGAAATCATCAACCTTTCCACTCTCAAATAGGAAGAAGAGAGATTTGTGCTTCTTTTGATACATAAATTAGTTCTGAATAAGTTCTAAATCACCAAATTCCTCGCAGTTTGAAAATGTGATCTTACCTGTATGATCTATCACAAAAAAACAAGTAAAATAATCTTCAACTGCTTGTGGGTGAACAAGTTTCGATAATATCTAATCTGTAATGGAAGAGGATAAGTGCATACTAAATATGCTAATCTTTGTTAGAGCATGACGCTACATCTCTTTAAAAAACCATTGCTTGATGAAGCAATAAGTAGTTAAGTTCAACGATTTAAGATTTTCACATATCCATTGCATATAATTGGATGCAAATAGAGCTTCCATTATGGATTAAGCAAGAGAAACTATTAGTGTTTATCAAAAGTTTGAACACGTATAGAAAGTTAATGGAGACTTACTAAGTATCAGATCTGTGACGGAGTTTGGAAGTAGATATTGTTTTGTTTGTAAAACAGTCAGAAAAAAATAGGTATTTGGGACTTTAAAATCTTGTTTACGCCATTATCTTGTTTTTTCAGCCTGCCATATTGACTATTGATGCACTTGACTCCATGAATTCCCGATTTTTAGTATATGGAAAGAGTTGGGCACAAAACAGAAGTCGTATGAAACATTGTGCACTAAAAACAAAAATGTGTGATGAAAGAAAAATATGTTAGACAAGATTATTTATCTATATTATGTATATCATGAAAAGTGTTCTAGATTTCTGATCATCATAAAAGACAGTTATGAAAGCCTATACCCTATCAATTCTAGATTAGACGACAAAACGTTAAGTGAAACAATGCTTGAACCTTAAGATAACTAGTTACATATATATAAAGTCTGAAAGGTCTTATCAAAAGTTAGCTTGTATAAGTTGAAAATGCAACAGATTCAGTTTATAATTCCTTTTTATTATAAAAAATTATACGTGGATTTCTCGCGTGGTAGCTGAAGATTTTTACACGATTAAAGGTCTTATAACACATTAATCTAAACCGAAATAAATCAGTTGATGCTTTTTCAGTATCACATGAGAAATTCGCACATTCCTCATTTCGAAAGGGAATCGTAAACCGAATCTGTTGCTTTATCAAAGCGTAGATGTTGACTTGTGACAAAGCCTTTAAATGTCTTTTATAACAAATTGTTGGCGTACCAGTACGACTAAAATTGTATATTTTGAGATATTCGTTCCAATTCGTTAGGTTTTATTCATATCTGCCGAATTAAAGTTGTTTCTGACAATAAGTTGCTGCAATAACAAATCGGGAAATTGTCGAATTAGTGAAGAGGTGAAAAAATGACTAATTCAAAAACAATACAATTTGGCTTGGATTGTTTTACTTGTACCCGGATGATACAGATGTTTTAACGAAATAATTTTCATCTTACGAAAAGGAATAACGATTTAAATCCATACGCATTACCACAGATGTCTGAAGAGTTCAAAATACATTTCTTAGTTTTATGTACGAATTTTCTCCAAACACATAATATAACTGAATTCTAAGATGCAGAAAGCAAAGAAAAACAAACTTCCTTTTTCATAAATCTTACAATATGGTGAAATGCGCACAAAAGAGGAGGAGAGAAAAAAAATAACACATATACACACACATATATATATAAATATACAGACACACGCGCGCTTGCATACAAGAGTAGAAAATTGAGTCTGCGATAAGAAATAGTCTGAAGAATCCGCCACAAAAAACCAATTTCTTGTTTACGCATTCACTTTGCAGTATTTTAAGTGAATGCGAAAATAGACCACGTTCCGTCGGTTTCGAGCGAATGGCCATAACAAAATTGCTTTTCATAAACAGGGCGCGCGCACAGAGAGAAACCAATGCATTTGCTTATGTTATTCATTCGCTGGCAAAAGAGCACTAGCGATTGAACGTGTAAATAACAAGAATCGGATGGGGGCCGAATTGCTATTCACGCGGCGTAAGCCAAGAGAAAGAATGAATTGGAATAAGAAGAACCAACAACAACAAGAAGAAAAAAAAAGAAAGAGGATTTTTCGCGAAATGTGCTGGAATATATTATATTTTTGCGGGGCAGTCTTCAATTTGTTTACATTCAAAGAAGACGGTAAATACATAAAAAGATGGGCCGCGAATTTGCTATTGACTCAAAAACAATACAATTTGGCTTGGATTGTTTTACTTGTATGCGGGTGATTCAGATGTTTTAAAGAAATAATTTTCATCTTACAAAAAGGAATAACGATTTAAATCCACACGCATTACCACAGATGTCTGAAGAGTTCAAAATACATTTCTTAGTTTTATGTACGAATTTTCTCCAAACACATAATATAACTGAATTCTAAGATGCAGAAAGCAAAGAAAAACAAACTTCCTTTTTCATAAATCTTACAATATGGTGAAATGCGCACAAAAGAGGAGGAGAGAAAAAAAATAACACATATACACACACATATATATATAAATATACAGACACACGCGCGCTTGCATACAAGAGTAGAAAATTGAGTCTGCGATAAGAAATAGTCTGAAGAATCCGCCACAAAAAACCAATTTCTTGTTTACGCATTCACTTTGCAGTATTTTAAGTGAATGCGAAATAGACCACGTTCCGTCGGTTTCGAGCGAATGGCCATAACAAAATTGCTTTTCATAAACAGGGCGCGCGCACAGAGAGAAACCAATGCATTTGCTTATGTTATTCATTCGCTGGCAAAAGAGCACTAGCGATTGAACGTGTAAATAACAAGAATCGGATGGGGGCCGAATTGCTATTCACGCGGCGTAAGCCAAGAGAAAGAATGAATTGGAATAAGAAGAACCAACAACAACAAGAAGAAAAAAAAAGAAAGAGGATTTTTCGCGAAATGTGCTGGAATATATTATATTTTTGCGGGGCAGTCTTCAATTTGTTTACATTCAAAGAAGACGGTAAATACATAAAAAGATGGGCCGCGAATTTGCTATTCGAATATAATCTTTTATTCCAAACAAAAATTCCGCTGGGGAACGACAGAATTCAAGCGGAGTGAGAGCTCACGCAAAATTCAGTTCAATATTTTAAAGGCGAAATAAAAAAAATAAAAATGAAATAAAAGTAAGTAAATAAAAACATCCCAGATGCAAATCTTATTTCAATGGAGCGGTTTGTTTCCATAAAAAAGGCCGGAAAAGTTTTCAATAAAACTGCATATAGTTTTCGGAATATGAAATTGAGAGGAAAAGTTCGCATTAAAATATCACGAGTTTCGCTGCTGCGCGATATGGCCGCTGAATGTAAAAAAGAGAAGAAGCTACTTGCATATTTGATGGCGAAGAGCGGGAAGCAAAAAAGATACGATAGCGACAAGCTCCGGCCAAAGCAAGCGAAGAATGATGGAGTGTTTTCCTATTCAGCAGAAATTTAAAATATTCCGAGAGAAAATGTTAAAACCTCTCTTGCGGGAAATAACTAGGTACATTTATTGACTTCGCCGCATTAATCTCCGGTTGGAAATGAAATGTTACCTCTTCCAGCACAATCTCCTTGAAAAGAAAAACAATTTTTTTTAAGAATTAATAAGATATTTCTAATTTTTAAGCACGTGAAATCAGATGTTAACGGTATTTACGCAAACTTGTCGAGTTAAATATTGCTATGAATGTAGCCTTAATGATCTAAAATAGGTCTGGACAACAGAAAATGCCCGATGGCCGCACTGTATGAATGCAAATTACAGTGGTTTCGGCTTAATGTGATCAGTTTGGGACACCTTTATTTTGGTAACAATAACCGATTGATAACAATAAACAATATGCAAAATTAGATAAATTCTCCCACCCTCCTTTAAATCACATGTGTAGAAGGACGAGACTCTTATATTTCAAAAGGTGTTTAGAAAATAATTTAGTCTATTTTTCAGGAACCATTTTTATTTCCTTGCAAAGTTCCACATCACAGAACACAAAACAACAAAGAGAACAAAACACACTCTCATAGACCACTGACACTATATTAGAACACACTTGATGGCTTTCTGCGCTACCTATCGTAAAAAAGGAGAGGTGAGTAATTGTACCCGCTACACATGTACGAAATTTCAAAATAAAATGAAAAAACTCACCTTACATTTATGTACTGTATCTTACCCTTTAAAACAAAAGAGTTATATACATAATTAAAAAAATTGATCAATTGTTGACTGTCTACAATTTTTTTCTAAGAAGCTCATTGATAATTTGTTCGTAATCATAATGTTTAATAAAGTCATCGGATTGTACTACACGTTTCAACACTTTCAATGTAATTCAGATGCTGAGAAATGTTTAACTGCTCTGCAGCATTGCGTTGACTCATTTTTGGTAACCTGTCATAACGATTTAAAATTTCGATCTTTTGTTTTAATGTTAAATCATTTCGCTTTCAGGATTCCATATCGACAACCTGCATGTAAGCGAGTAAGGCATAAATTGTGAAGACGCTCCTTCTCTGTTCCGAATAGAATGTGTTGCCTTCTGCTTATCGGACAACGATTGACCACCAGCTGGGTGTGCGTATTTTTGAAAAATTCTAGGAACGTGTAAGTTCCCACTCATTTGATCATTCCCCATTTTCCTAGGTGGAAGAGGGAGAATTCTCAGAAATTAAAACAGCAGCGAAGGGTAAGAAAAGACTGGGTTCCTTCTGAATATATTGTGAATATTCTTTTGCCAATTAAAATGAGGTTCGAAAACTGGTAACATTAACCGATGTAACGATCTCATAAAGTCATAATTTTAACATAGACAACGAATAGAGAAAATCGGGACCAAGTGTTTCGATAAAAATAAGGGATTGATAAAAATAACCGTGATCACATTAAGCTGAGTCCACTGTATATACATTTCAGAGAAAAATTGGTTAGTTTGGATTTTTGGAGCGGTATGGTCTACTGTTTTGTTACACGAGGGCTAATAAGACCGGGAACTACTGCTTAAAGCGAATTTCGAATGACTACGAACATACATGCCAGCAGCGGGATTCAAACCCACAAGTTCTAGTACCGAAGAACAGAATCCTATCCATTCGACCATTGTTCGATTGAGGTAAAAACTGAAAACAATATATTATTACTTAAGTTTATTATTTACTTGCCTTCCTATAAGATTAATGTTTCACTCAGTGCGGATTCATTTAAAGTGGTACTTTATAAGTCTCAATTAATAATACTAAATGAGATAGAATTATGCTTTGTCATGACAGTATGTAGTTCCCGAATCTGGCTGTCCACGAAAGTGTGTAGACTCTACATTCCTCCTTCTTCAACAAATAATTCTACCACCTGAAATATACCAGAACCCGAGAAGTCTTAGCTTTGCTTTTAAAGAATTTACTCTTTGCGAACTCTAGGTTTCAGGAATTTCGAGAAACGGTAAAATAATGTGTTTATTAGCAAACTGGTGGGAAAAAAAATAACTAATATACCTTTCCTAAAGACAGACTGCCAAGAGATGGATTAATAAATATCTGGCTGACAAGGAAGGTATTAAGCCTGTCTTTCGCGGAGCCACTAAAGCTTATTTTGTGGTCATATTTTATACTCTAAGGAGGTAAAGGAACCAAACAAATTACATAGTATGCATAAAAAAATCTCAACACACAACAGTTAAGTGGACAAGAGTTTTATAAAAGGAATTATACCTATCAATGCGAGAAATACATTATTTTTTAAACATAACTAATAATTTAACTATGATCCACTAACTAAAATGCCCAAGTTAAGGAGAGGAAAAACAACTTTACCACAGTTTACTTTAATTTTCAACTCAATATGTACGTGTGCTTGTGAAAAAGCCCTATTCTAACCAAACTGTTCTAGTCTATTTCAGCAGAACCGATCCGAGAAGCTGAAAAGGTTTTATTTGTAACTAAGGGTGGACCCGTCGTTACTTGCTATAAATCCTCTGGACTGAAATCCCATTCCTCTGACGGATACAACAATTTCAGGTACAGCTTGAAGGTACATAGCAAAAGAAGTCCGCATTGTCCATGTACACTGATAGGTAATTCTCATTCGTGTTCCCCAGTCATTTTGCGGAAAAAAAGGTAAGCAGTGTACGTCACTTAAGGCATTTAAGGACGAGAGAGAAACTTATAACAAAGTAAAAGCTAAAGAAATAAATAATCAATAATTATTATGAAATTGTACATTAAGATAATTGAAACAAGTAGGCTATGTATCGTACAAAGTTCATTGACTTTTTACTTTGACAAAGAATTAAAAGCATCACAATTCATTCTTTATTAATGGAATGAATATGTCCCAATTAAGACATTTTTAATTTGAAATATTTGTAAAGTGGTTTTCAAATTGCAGCCTATGTGACGTATATGTTCATCCAGGGGCGTACACAAGGGGGTGTTTAGGGTTTTAAACACCCCTTGAGTTCAGACAAAATGGCAAAACTAAAAACTTTAGTAGAATTTATGCGGGCTGATATTTTTTAGAATTATGAACCCCCCCTTGAAAAAATTCTGTGTACGCCACTTTTTTTCTTCTCATAGGGTAGGGTGGGACATATGAATCCAAGGCCTCAAAGTTAATGCTTTTTGCAGGTAAAGTGTTTATTATTAACTATAAGGAAGGTTTATCTATTTATTTATAATAAATAACAAATTTTATTTTAAAAAAATAGTGCACTAATGATCAATCAAGGAAAGTTAGCAAAAACACAAGTTTCCAGTAAAAAATTCGAATTTTTAATGAGTTTTGGCGGAAAACGGGTGGCGCCATCTAGGTGACCCCAGATTAAATGAACATTTAATCTTTTCTATGGCTAGGGAATTTACACATTGATTTTCTCTGTGATATATATCTCTCTAGTAATATTTTTATTTTCAGATCAATTTATATGTCCCAAGTACTCAAAGGACTAAAATTTATTAAAACTCAACATATTAAGACGAACGTGAATTCATTTTGAATTTCATTATCTGTAGAGATACTATTAAATATAAATAAAATGTTCATTAGGATGATTCTTTTGCCTTTTTTCATTTAAATGTATCACGGATCCTGATGCCACCACTGATATGGAACCCGCTATAATTATCAATCACACATCTTGCTTATCATCTCTTTTGAAATAACCACACGTCTGCAAATGTATTACATTATCATTCATATTCATCAGCACGACTAAAACCAGGTTTAAATGTTACACAAAATTGGTATTCACCAACCTATAATTGGAAAATTACTTCATCTTCTACATCACTGAATTTGATCCACTGAATCAGTAGGTTATACTAGGATTTATTTATCAGCCATGCGTAAATTGTCTCACCATTGAATAAATTAATATGGCGATATATCAATCCTTACTCAGTGTGAATTCTGATGTATGCTAATGAATGTTCAGTTACGTAATTAACTTAAATGTTTGTATAAACTGTCTAAAATTTAAGCTGGGTGCTGTATTTTCTAAAAATAAATAATTATCGATGAAATAATTGTGATATAAAATATTAACTACACGAAAGTGGTACAGATGCATTATAGACGCCCTGTTTTTTTGTCGCCAAATTTGGCGATTTTATGGGGCGATGAGTGGGTTGGTGTATTTGCCCTGACTTTGGTATGGCAGCTCTAACGTGTTCTTGCACCCCATTGGTGCACTTGATTTCTGATGTCAGTATCCGGCACTATTCCAGAAATTTGCATCTTAGCTGTTCTTTTGGTTTACAGTCGCTTTGGTCAGGTTGTATTTTTGTTCTTTTCATTTTCTGGGATTTAGTAATTTAGTTATGGTGGGTGTAGTTATTTCGGTTCTTACTATTTTTGAAATTGTTAAAACGTATCAGGATATTCTAAAACAAACAAGATGCTTTGGTTTGGAACATTTTGTTTTTGTTCTTAACATTTTCTGGAATTTAGTTAATTTAGTTATGACGGGTGAAGTTATTTTGGTTCATGTTAGATTTTTTTTTATAATATTAGTGCTTATTAAAATGCTATATATCGTTTATTCTGTTGATATATATCATAAATATTACTAATCTTTTATTTATTTTTTAAATAACGTAAAATATGATAATTATTATGCTAATTTTATTTTAATAATGCTTTAAATTATTAATCTGTTTTTTTTTCTTTTAAAGTTTAGCTTTGTTTCATATATGCCATGTGACCGCCACCATGTTTTCTACTTGGCGATTTTTCAAAACACGCGTTTTCCTATTGGTAAAAAAAAAAAAAAAAAAAAAAAAAAAAAAAAAAAAAAAAAAAAAGGCGGACGCAACCGGCGTTTATTATGCATCTGTTCCGAAAGTGAAGATAGGTTTCCCCACAAATTCTCGCACAAGTATGCTAGTATTTCTTAATTTTATTTACTGTAATATTTTTAATGTCTCAAAAATATCTGACTTAGATATTATCCTAGTTTAAAAAATTAAGCTCATCTTCACCTTTACTTCGGTAAAGATTTCGGTACAACTTTGATATACTCCCAAAAAAATTAAGCGCCAAATCTGGCACTCCCTACGGACTTTTTAGGGTTGCTGTTTCTTATTTTGGTGTTGCCAATTTAGGTTTTTTCAGCTTTTAGGTTTTTGCTGTTACCAAATTTAGTATTTTCTTGTATTTTCTACCATTTTTTGAGTTTTTCTTTTAAAGTTTTGTGGCAACAATTTTTGGATTTCATATATGTTTTACCGCCATTTCATTCATTCGCCATTTCTTTGTGAAGTGATCAAGCGGATTTCTGACTTGCTGTATTTTGCTGCAAATCTGGTTGTATTTTCCAATTATATTTTTTCTATTAATTATTTTATATAAATTTTAACTTGCGATGTATATGTTTCGTAATCATGTTTAGCGGTTAATGTTGATTGTGTCAATAAATTTATTGAAATTGCTGCTGGGGTAAATTGGGAGGAATTCAAAATTTCTGTATAAATAATTCTTTTTATTAGATTGCCGACAATTTTCAATTGTGTTTGTTAAAATTTTTGTGTAAATTCATTATATGTTATTTAGTGTCATTTATTTGTATTTTTTAGGTATTCTTTTTTTTGTATTTAATGATTCCGTATTTTTTATGTATTAATTATTTGTATTTAGCGAGAATCCATCTTGGCGAGAAAAAAAGACGCCCAAAACAGGTATTTTGCTTGGCGAGAAAAAAAGTCGCCAAATTTCCGATTTGGGAAGGGGGGGTATATCAAAATAGTTCCAAGATTTCTCTATTATTATTTATTTTTGATATTTTGCTAACATTAATTCATAGGAATAATTAAATCAAATTAATTTTCACAGATGTAAGTTTAACTCTATTTTCATGCCTTAACAATTGTTGCGAAATTCTCGCATAAAGTTCGTTGATTGAAAAGACTTTGGCTAAGACAAAACAATAACAATTTATTAACACGCCAAATAAATCACAATTACAACGGATGGCGATAAAACTTGACAGCCTTTTGGCGAACTTTATCAGAGCCATACGGAGAGCATTAACACAGGTCCTACTTTCACCATATCTCAGCGAGAACTCATTTTTTTTAGGAGAACTCACGGCCCCTTCATATAGCTTTCAGGTTTCTGGAAATTTCCTCAAGCTTTTAGTAAAATCTAGAAAAAAAAGGGGTCGACAACAAATGTCGCCAAGATCTCGCCAATTTGGTGAGATACCATACAAATTACATGTTTACAGCATTTTTAACACTATGTGACGCCAGTCTAGGGGAAATTATACTGGCGTATTATCAAGAAGGAATAAATAGCAAAAGTTCAAAATTATTCTTTGAAAATACTAGATTTCTATTTTCATTTTTCAGATAAACTTTAAAAGTTAAATGGATGTATATCTTCCATATCTTTCCGTTGTATTACTGGAATAGCTTTAGCACTTTTATCTGGTGCAAACCAGCAGCGTGAATATCCGTTATATTATAG
>CM063504.1:123620368-123677868 GCA_032207245.1 Pardosa pseudoannulata | reverse complement strand
AAAAACTTTCTTGGAAGGTTTAGACCTTTTTCTTTCTTTTTGACTACGTGAGAATGATTTCCTTTTTAGACGATTTGAAGCATAATATTATATACTATTTATATAAATTTGAAATGTACATAAGCGAAATTAATACCTTAGCTTATGAATATGATTGGGCTAAACAAAAGTGGAAATCTGATGCACTTCTTAGGCACTAAGTTCTTAGATAATCAAAAATATACAATTGCAGAGATGCAAATCTAAAATTTTCCCGGACCGTGATATTAAGAAAAGTAAAATAAAAAGATTTAAACAAATTTGGGATTCACAGACGTCTTTTTCAATGTGTGATTTTTTTTCCTGGCACGTGTTCTGTTTTCATCCAAAATGTCCGTGATAGCTGCTCAGAATATTTCTGGTTCTCATTCATATCAACAACTGTAAAATGAATGCGATCCTTTTTCTCCTAACAAGATCTGCAATAAGGCAACCATTATTTAATCTAGGATAGCATATACCCACTAAATTCTACTGTTCTCAGAGCAGCATCACATGTGACGAAGTGTCCAAGATTCTGGTTTTTTTTTTCCTATGAATAGAAGTGCGTTTGGGGATTTTTTCTTATACAACCGAAAACACACTGAAAATCCACAAAAAATTAAAATTCTTAAGCATAACCAGTGATTTATTAGATTCAGTTTGGATAACAAATTAGACCAAGAACTACAGCTCAAAGCCAATTTTTAATTGTGCATCAAGATCATCACTGAGTTTCAAACCCACATACTTTGGTACCGAATAGCAGTCAATGACAAAGAAGAAATATTTTTCTTAATAGCCAGAGTGTATGTTCTTGAATTTAGGAGGATGCAGTAAATTTTATTAGTCTATACGCATACTTTCAAAACAAATGATAGAATAGTTCTTGTTAAAATAGAGAGTAGAGGTGACCAATGAGATTTAAGATACTCTGGAAGTGGAACTCTTAATTTCCCCTTGTTTAATAGCACATTTCTATTCCTCATATAATTTTAGTCCTTCTTTTTACTCGAAAAGCTGATCCAAGAGTTTTCTTTAGAGTATTTCTAATTTTTAAGATAGAAAACTTGTTATAATCGACAACAAAATTTAGTTATTTTCTAAGTCAACTAATGTCTGTAAAGAAAACACTACTAAAAATAAGTTGATCTTGACGAATTTAAACAATGCAACTACCCGAGAGTATTTACTAAGAGTCAAAATCTTAGGTCATAATCAACGCTAGTTAGTTAGTCTATCAATCGTCTTTATATTACAATTCTAGTAAAAAAAGTTGACAGTTTACATAGAATGAAGAAGATAATTTAACACACTGCTTTTGCTCGCCCTTTGAACCGTAATACTTAGATTTTATGCGTTGTTAAATATTGAAGATAGTTTGTAACTGTATGGACATACTTTCTTTAATGACAAAAACTTGACTGCTTTAGAGTATTCGAACTTTCGCAAAGTTTCTGTGCTCTACTTCTAGAGACCGAGAAAAACCTGTTTCATGATTTCATCATCGAAAGATGAGAATAATCAGTCAAAAATTTCACTACTAGATAGATAGAATGTCCCAAAACGATACTATTTTTCCTACCATTTATAGGATAACGGATTTAACCATTATAATTTCTACATTATGTTACTTTTGAGTTCTACGAATAAAAAAAAAACCTCTTTCTAATTTTAAAACTTACATTAATTTGCAAAAAATATTTCTATATTTTCTTTTTAATTTCAACCAGTTCAAATCTTTTAAAATTATTTACTCCACTGTTCACTGTTGATTAAAATTTAAAAGTTTTATTTTTGCCTGATATGTATCTGTATTGTGTAGCGTGGATGCATATAATTTACACTGTAATATTGTACATAAAATGCGTTAAAATAAAATGGAATGGTAAAAGTTTTGCTGCTTTCCAACGTGTTTTGAAATTTACAAACTAAACTATCACATATTTGTCAGAGTTTTCGGTTTGGTTTGGTTTGGAGCGCTACGGTCTACTTTTTGCAACACGAGGGCTAATGAGACCGGGACCTACTGCTTAAAGCCGATTCCGAACGGCTACGAACATCCATGCCACAGTGGGATTCGAACCCACGAACTCCGGTTCCGAAGACCAGCACCCTAACCAATCGGCCATCGTTTCGGCTCATATTTGTCAGAGATACACGAAACAGAAGGGTGCGCTTCATACGTGGGAATCTTGTTTATAGGTGACTGATATTTCCAATGAATACATATTTTTAAATTCTAGTTGTGGCCATATGGTCATAGGTTAACGAGTTTAAACATTTCGTTGGCAGCAATTAGTTAATAATTTGCTTGTTTCGTTTTATTTTGCCAAAGAAATCTTAAGTTGCACGTAAATATGTATCAGAGAAACTGGGTCCAACTAGTATCGAGTCCATTTTCAAATTGCCAAAAAGTGGGACTTGGGTCCCACGTTAGGAAACACTGGTCTAAACCAATCTTTCGATTAAAGTACTTTCAGATACAGCGCCGGATCTATAGCTATCAACGCTCGAGACGGAAATCTCCATGGAGCGTTCTATTGAAATGATCCCCATACAACACATGTCAACAGAAATATATAATTAATTATTTATTTGAGTACTAATAAACTATGAAACAGATTTGGAAGATAAATAACTGTAAGACTAATGAAAAATCCATCTTACATCCATCAGAAAAAAACAAATATTTAAAAACACTTGTTTATCTATATTCTCTATTAAAACACGTTTTTAATTTAACTATCAATACAAAAGGCGAACAAAACACTCCTGAAATGTGAGTATGACAGAAGTGGGCAAAAGCCGGCCCTTTGGCATACTTTATCCGGCCCCTTAAAAATCCTGCATACAATTTTTTAAATCTCTTATATGCGATTTTGTTGAAATCAACAGTATTTGTACGCGTAGTGTACATATAAATAATGAAAAATATATAAATAATAGAGAGTATTATAATTTGACGAAAATCTACATTCGGTATTAAGGACTGCTACAAGTGATTTGGATCTACATTTTGAAGAAATAATATCAAATGAACATTCCAGATTTCACGTTTCGCATTAAATAAAACTATTCTATTTTAACGTTTGATGTTTGTCTTTCCTTTTTATAATTCTATTTACTATTATATTTACAAAATGTAATATAAATATAAAAATGTAATAACTATGATCAAAATACAATAATTTGTATCGTTAAGATATAAATAAATATAATAAAGTCTTTCAGTAACTGATTTATTTAATGACCATTAATTTAATATAATGGATCATATTTCTTTAAAAATTACAATTACGTGACATATTTTACTGGGCACAAATTGTTCGCATATACACCTAAGTATGACGATTTACTATTACTATTATCTATTACTAACTGTCAAATTTCTCTATCCAAATGCTTTAAAATGATACTTATAGTGTTTTTGTCAAAGAAATTTCTTGGGCAGGGAAAAAACTTCACCCAAAATATTCGCGTGTGCACAGCGTACGCGCTATAGTTCTCCGGCCCGGGAGACATTTTGAAAATTTCGTTTTGGCCCGCGCTTAAAAGTATTTGCCCACCCCTGGAGTATGCCTACAGGATTGTGCAGTTCGGGAACTACCCAGTTGTCAACACCATAAAATTTGTCTCCAAGGAAGTACTTGAAATCTCGACCGTGAACTATTTTTACGTTACTTTCTAATTTTTTATTTGGAGTCTTTGCTCACTTCATTACGCTACACTATATATACTTAAGATATATTACGATTATACTTCAGAGGTTTTTCCTGATTAGAAGCCCAAGGCGGTCTGCATTTCCTGCCCCACCCTCGATACGCCTGTGCACAGAAAATGATTAAAATTCCACCTAGCTATGTGGGATCGAATTTTACTGCACAAAAACTCGGAAACTACCAATAGAGAAAAAAAACCTCCTAAAACCTATTGTTTTTCCATATAACTATATGTTAAAAGAAAACGTTCTCAGCCATAATTGTCAGACAACGATGTTTCAAAGACTAAAACTGATGCTTTCAGTTATTTTGCTAGGGACATGCACTAATGACTCTATTGATTAACTGCCAAGAAGATAGTGTGAAAATATGCCCGCAGCTTTCCCTTGCTCGCATCAATTATAACCAGAAAAAAAATCTGTGTTTCTTGAAGTATAAAAAAGACATGCTCAGAACATGGTAAAATATTTGACGCAGTTGAATGCAAGACTAGTGCCAAGGCAGAACTGGATAAAGAGCTATTAAAGCTATATACATATATTGGTAATTTTTTTCCTCTAAAAAACAGAAAAAGAAAACCAACATGCTACCCCACGCTATCGTATGCATCGGTGAATTTGTACCATCTCTGGAAGATTACATGAACGGTTACAGAGAGATTATTTAAATTAGAGCCACAGATTACTGATTTAACATCTAATCACACCAGACGTGATTGGAAATAAAATCATAAGATAATGCGACGAAGTAAAAGATAATCTTACAAGTAAAAAAAGGTATACTTGAAAAGACTTTGAAATTATACATTGAAAGGTTGAATAAATGAGAAGAAAATGAAGAAATACGGAAGATCGGGTTTCACAAAGGAATTCATTATCTAAAAGTTTATGATCACTGTGATGAAAGTACAAACAAGGAAAGAGTATTTTAACGCATTGATGACTACAAGGCATGCGTAATTCTGAGCGCTCTTTCCTAAAAGAGAACAACATAACACTTAAACAATGGAGCTTGGGGAAAAAGTAGACATAACGAATAATAGTTATAACGAGGCCTATAATAATAAAGCATTAGCTATCAAATAACAGAATAAATATAATAATTTTCTACTCAAAGAGCTATGCGCCTAAATTTTTTGGATTTTTCACTACTGAATGCATTTGCGATGCATTTAAAATTCTTCAAATATGTGTTATCCTAAATACTTAGATGCAAAAAATTGGATTTACAACACCAGATAATTTACATTTCAGTTCCTTAAAATGCGAGATATTTGTATTTCTTAATTTATAACATTTTTTAACCGTAGAAAATTTTCTTGACCTATAAATTTATTATTTTACACACAACATATTTATTGGGTCTATTAAGATGTAAATTAAGACGTAAATTTAAGAGGGGCACTTACGTAATAAATAAACCTGCTTCGGCAAATCATTTCCTTTACTTTTTTATCTGTTTTCAGGAAGCGTAGAAGAACTTGATGAAAAATTTACACACAAAAATGTATATAATGGAAACTCATTTAAACGAAGACCGTGGGAAAGGAATAATTCTTCGTATAATTGAATAATTCCCATATGAAAAATACAGTCGTTTTGCCTATGAAAACATAAACCAAATAAATTCCAAATTCTTGTAACCAGTTTTATTGCGAAGAAATGCTTTTGCTCTTTTATAGTTGAAAGATACCTTTCAACAATTTCAGAGGAAACAAGTACACACAATTTAATAAGTACTAGCTGCTTCGAACCCAGCCTTCGGTCTGGGTAGTAAATATTTCCAAATAAAGTTTTAGAACCACTACTGTAAATAAACGTATTCGTAAAAAATGTCAAATAAACATGGGGTGCTGCAGATTGTTTATGAATATGATAATTTATTAATCACACACAAACTCTGTTATAAATATAATGTTCACTCTTTTGCCTGGGAACCACAGCGTAAAGATGCTAAATTCGAAGCCTTTTTCTATCACATGAGTCAAATGTCTTTATGTCATGGACATGCATGCTTTTAATGTCTTTATGGTGAAAATTTATTTGAAATATATTTTTATTCCTTAAATTTCGTTTGTTATAAATGTTTTCATGCCGTGCTGCAAATGATTTTTTTTATTACATACACGATTTTACGCTTCCTTTCTTTGGTGTTTAGAAAATAGGTTCCTTTTATGATTTACTGAAACACCAAGAAATGGTGAAAATAGAATATTTTCGAAGTTATTAATAAAGAATTCAATTTTTATTTATATCTATCATGTAGCCTTAAATTAGATAAGACATACGAAAACTTTATGATAGTTACTATATGTTATAGAACCGTTCAATTACTTAAAGAAATTGTGACATAATTAAAGGCTTAAATCAACTTTGATTCTTGAAAAATCACAAAATAAATATTGTTTCACTCGAATTTTACTTGCACAGGTTGTCATTCCAAGGGATATAAATTGATAGGAAGAGATTTTAGTTCGGAAGTGAAAACTTAAAAACTACAACAAACCGCACGCATTTACATAAACAAAACACACGAACGGACACTGTTTACATATAGAGATAATATCAAGATGCAGTATAGGTTCTCATTGGAGAGTTTTGAAAGTTTCGTTCTTTTTTCTTATTTCGCCAAGTTTTATTTCAGATGTAAGACTCGTTATAAATTTGCTTTCTGATATTTCTTCATATTTCTTCTAAATTTGAAATTTTCGAAAAGTTTATTTTTACACAATTTAAAAAGTACTAGCTGCTTCGCACCCAGCCTTCGGTCTGGGTTATACATGTTTCTCAAAAGAAGGTTTAGAATCACTATTAAAGATAAACGTATAAATAAAAATGTTGAATAAATCTCGTATGCTGTAGATTGTTGATAAAAAAAAGATAGTTTATTAACAACGCTCAAACCCTGTTGTACATATGTACATTCGTTGTATTGCCCGAGAACCACAGCGTAAGGATGCTAAATTCCAAGACTTTCTCTACTACATAGGTCAAACTTTTTTATGTTATGGATATACATGCTTTTAATGTCTTTCCTGTGAAAATTTTATTCTTTTGGTGTATAGAATAAAAGGTTTTTTTTAGGGTGCAGATCACTCTGACCTTTGCCCTGTAAACATGTTCTAGGTATGCATATATGACACGCGTTCGCACATACACACACAAATACACAAAGAAAAAGAGAAGAGAATCAATAATTGCTGTGAAACTGACAATTTAATACGAGCGAAAAACAAGAGATAATCTGGGCAGGGAAATTCAAATCTTTGAATACTTTCGCGCAATATCACTAAGAGATAAGAAAGGCAGAGAGATTTCACAAGTAGACGAGTTCTTCAGTTTTTATCAGAACGGATTTATCTGAAAGCTCACTGAGCCTCAACATAAGTTGGAAACGAAAGAAATAGAATTAAGAGACTGTTGTTCACAAAGTGAGACTGTATTCATGTGTAAAATATATGAATCGGAAAAAAAGCGCGTGAAACAGAGGCCTTTAGGCTGATTAGATTGAGAAATATTTTCAGTTGCCTCGGAAATGTAACTCTATACAATGCGGAGGAATAACTGGAGTGAAATTTCATCCCGCTGCATGACAAAATACAGCCATTTTTGCTTCGTTGAAAAAAAAAAAAAGAATTAACGAATTCTCCTTTGCATGATATTTTCTTTAACGTGTGTTTGAGCATCCTTCACGATATCAGGAACAATTCGAATATTTACTTTATATATTTTTGTTGTTATCTGATCATTTAATCATTCTCAAGAAGCTTTTCAATAGGCGAAGAAATGAAGTGTAAGAAGACAGTAGAGTGTTATATTATATGAATTCAAAAATTTTAACTATCACATTTTTTTTAGTGCTAGAGCTAATGCAGCTTTAAAAGTAAATTTTAATTATGAACGGAGTAAATTGAGAAATATTATAACTTTATATTATATTAAACGAAAAATAAAAAGCTGAAGAAACGTGAAAAAAGGTTAATATTTTTCAAATATTTTAATAAATGGGGAAAAAAAGAAATATTATAACTTCATTCGAGAAATATAAAAAGCTAAGAAAACATGAAATAAAGTTAATATTTTATTTTGGAGCTGATTACTTTAAGCGTGAAAATAATATCTAAATGATAAATTTTTGAAGTTTGAATGCTAAAAATTATCATATACTAGTCACTTCTCGCCAAGCCTTTGGTCTGGGTAATTAAGGTTCCCAATAAAAGATTACATTTATTTCAAAATTCAAATTAGTTTTTAGATTATATTACCCTAACAATATAAGCAATTAAAAAAATGAAACAACTCATTGTGATAATTTTATCATGAACTTAAGAAATACAATCTAAAGAAATAATATATATATATATATATATATATATATATATATATATATATATATATATATGTATATATTTGGTAGTTCATTTTTGCTCGGCATAACGAAAAAGCATCTAAATATTTTCAAGATCATTTAAAAGGAACAAATGCATAAATTTATAAAAGCATTACTCAAGTGCCGTGAATGTTTAATACTTTTCCGATCTAATCTAAATGATAAATAATTAATATCTAAATGATATATTTTTGAAGCTTGAATGCTAAAAATTATCATATACTAGTCATTTCGCGCCAAGCCTTTGGTCTGGGTAATTAAGGTTCTCAATGAAAGATTACATTTATTTCAAAATTAAAGTAAGTTTTTAGATTATATTACCCTAACAATATAAGCAATTGCAAAAATGAAACAGCTCATTGTGCTAATTTTATCATGAACTTAAGAAAACAATCTAAAGAAATAAAATATATATATATTTGTTAGTTTATCTTTGCTCGGAATAACGAAAAAGCACCTAAATATTTTCAAGATCATTTAAAAGGAACAAATGTATCAATTTATAAAAGCATTACTCAAGTGCCATGGATGTTTAATACTTTTCCGATCTAATCTAAATGATAAATAATTAATATCTAAATGATAAATTTTTGAAGCTTGAATGCTAAAAATTATCATATACTAGACACTTCGAGCCAAGCCTTTGGTATGGGTAATTAAGGTTCCCAATAAAAGAGTACATTTATTTCAAAATTCAAATTAGTTTTTAGATTATATTACCCTAACAGTATACGCAATTGCGAAAATGAAAATAATTGTGATAATTTTATCATCAATTTAAGAAACTTAATCTAAAGAAATAATATATATATATATATATATATATATATATATATATATATATATATATATATATATATATATATATATATATATATATATATATATTTGGTAATTCATCTTTGCTCGGAATAACAAAAAAGCACCTAAGTATTTTGGGAGATCATTTAAAAGGAACAAATGCATCAATTTATAGAAGTATTACTTAAGTGCCGTGAATATTTAATGTTTTTCCAAACCATACTATGTATCGCTATTACCGATATAAGATTATTGTATTAAAATTGGATAGAAAAAATGGTGGGACTGAATTCAAAAGAAAAAAAAAATATACTTAATTAAAATCGATAAAATGAAATAAGTCTAGCAAATATGATCAAAGAGCTCAAAAATTTGAATTAATATGCTCCATGTGTATTTCTTTTACATATATAATTTTTGTTCATGGAATACCTTCAAGACCTCTTTCTAAATTTAGTCGCATTTATGGAAAATATTAGGAGAAACAAAAAATACCAGTATAAATATCTGTAATAAAGTTACAAAATATATGCAACGGATTTTACATTACGAAAAATATTAATTTTAGATAACTTTTATACTACATTTCACAGAGTAAATAATTAAATAATTAACAAATTCCAAACAATTACAACAGTTAGAAATACATTCAAATATTTCAAATATTCAAAAAGTGAAAAAATTTTTTTAGAAAAATATTTAAAGCAATAATTTTTTCATTTGTTGTAACAATTCTAATTATTATTGAAAGGTATACATTAAGAATATCATTTTTTATATATCTTATTGTCATTCCATTGTACATAAAAATAGAAATATTGAAATCGTTTTAATTGCATCCAGCTTGAGATGATCTATACCTACTTTTTTTCACAATTATCATGGGTAAAACTTGGCTGTTTAGCTACTTGCTGTACATAGATGCAGTCAGGAATTTAACGTAGGATGCAAAGAAAGAGATCATAGATTATAGAAATTATTTTTTATTTAAAAAAAATTAATTTAAGAGTATACCAGTATCATAATTCATCTTTCTGGATTGCTTTACTGAACCGAAATTTTCACTAAGATATCAAGTGACATGCGATGACGTAATCACTATTAAACCTTTTGATGTTAAAGAGTACATCAATTTTCAATAGAAAATTAATTACATTAAGAGATTTACGCATCAAATTTCTTAATTCACAAAAGGGTTATACAAAAATTTATGTCTATAATAGGCGCATAATGATGCAAGATTAATGATACATAATACAATAATACAAAAGTCAAAATTTTACTTTGAAAACCAAACGGTGTAAACGAAAGACAAATGCATACTAAAATTACAGCGGGACCTCGACCATTTAAGTGGTATTAAATTTATTTCCACAGAATTAATGTAATTTCTACGTATTCACTATTCCAGGATACTTTGTTTCGCCGAATCGCTCTTCGGGAAAATTCAGTCAAATTTCAAAATTTCCCTGAAAGTATTATTATCATCATTTATCCCGGAATTTAGTACAAATGAGAAAAATGACAATTTTGTGTTGATAGAATATTTCAAGAATGTATGGGTGGTAAAAATGTTTCTGATATTTTTCTTAGATCTCTAAAGGGAAAAATATAAAAGAAAATTATTTAATACCTAAGTTCAGTGTTAAAACATATGAAAATAATGCAGACGATATTTAAATAATTTAAAATAATTCAAATGATTACATGAGACGGTTAAAGGAAGGACGTCATAATACTAGAAAAAAATGCTATTTTCATCTACTTATAATGTGATAAATTTAATCGCCTGCTCTTAACGGTAAAAAATAGGGCTTGACTTAATGGCATTAAACTCTCGAAAAGAGAGGGAATTGGGAGATTTCGAACGTTTTAAAGACAACAGTGCTTTTCATAGTAATCTGAAGCATAATTATAGCAATTGGACCAATAGTTTAGGAGAAGATAAACTTTACTCGCTTTGAATTTTGCTAACCCCAACTCATCAAGTATCCAGTATGGATGCCTCTATCCATATCCAACCACTTTATAAATGGGAGGACAGACGGACAGACGACTTAGGCTATTATTATATAGGGAATTGAAACTAACATAAATGACGTAACCCACGAATTGACGAAGTAAAAAATATTAACTTAAAATTTCTTTACATTATATTTTTAAAAAATAAATTCAAATTTTTAGTAATACTTAGTTTCAATGCTCTTATACGCATATAAATATTTTAACCAAATTAAAGGAAAGCAAAAACGATATCTAAAATAATTAAAAGTAAATTTATATTCAAATGCATTTTCTAATTTTTATAGTTTTGAGTGATATATTGAGTTGTGAAAAGGGTACGGTTAAGTTGGTTCAGCATCTCCCAAGACAAAATCCTGGGTGCGTGCCTGTCCACATCCATTTCCCGCATTCATCATTTTCTACCGTTCATCGTTTCCCACGTCCACCACCTGAAAAACGATTGTCGATTGTACTTGCTTTTTCGTTCTGTTCGTTAGCCGGTTTTCCTTTTTAATTGACTGAAATGCCTGAAAAACGCAAAAACCGTTTACTTTAGCAGCATAAAATATTCCGCATTTATCATTTTCTACCGTTCATCTTTTCCCATATCCACCACCATGAAAAACGATGAATCAAAACTCGATTGTACTTGCTTTTTCTGTCCAATCGTTAGCCGGTTTTCCATTTTATTTGACTGAAGTGCCTGTAAAATGCAGAAATCGTTTACTTTAGCAGCATAAAATATCCTAAGAAGCGGAGGGAATATCCCGCATTCATCATTTTCTAGCGTTCATCGTTTCCCATGTCCACCACCGGAAAAACGATGGATCGAAGCTCGATTGTACTTGCTTTTTCTACCTGTTCTTTAGCCGGTTTTCCTTTAATTTGACTGAAATATGATGACTTGTAGTGCTTGAAAAATGCAAAAATCGTTTACTTTAGTGGCATAAAATATCCCAAGACTTGGAGGGAATATCCCGCATTCATCATTTTCTAGCTTTCATTGTTTCCTATGTCCACCACCCTGAAAAAACGATGGATCAAAGCTCGATTGTATTTGCTTTTTCTGCCTGTTCGTTAGCCGGTTTTCCTTTTTATTTGACTGAAATGCCTGAGGCATAAAATATCCTAAGAAGCGGAGGGAATATCCTGCATTCATCATTTTCTACCGTTCATCGTTTCCCATGTCAACCACCCTAAAAAAACGATGGATCGAAGCTCGATTGTACTTGCTTTTTCTGTCTATTCATCAGCTGATTTTCCTATTTATTTGACTGAAATACCTAAAAAACACAAAAACTGTTTCCCCTTTTCATCACCTAGAAAAACGATGGATCGAAGCTCGATTGTACTTGCTTTTTCTCTCTGCTCGTTAGCCGGTTATTCTTTTTATTTGACTGAAGTGTCTGAAAAACGCAAAAACCGTGTACTTTAGTGACATAAAATATCCTAAGAAGCGTAGGGAATATCCCGCATTCATCATTTTCTACCGTTCATCGTTTCCCATGTCAACCACCCTGAAAAACGATGGATCGAAGCTCGATTGTACTTGCTTTTTCTGTTCATTCGTTAGCCGGTTTTCCATTTTATTTGACTGAAGTACCTGTAAAACGCAAAAATCGTTTACTTTAGCGGCATAAAATATCCTAAGAAGGGAATATCTCGCATTCATCATCTTCTAGCATTCATCGTTTCCCATGTCCATCACTCTGAAAAACGATGGATCGAAGCTCGATTGTACTTGCTATTTCTGTCTGTTCATCAGCTGGTTTTCCTATTGATTTGACTGAAATACCTGAAAAACGCAAAAACCGATTTTCATCACCCTGAAAAACGATGGATCGAAGCTCGATTGTACTTGCTTTTTCTGTCTGTTCGTTAGCCGGTTATTCTTTTTATTTGACTGAAGTGCCTGAAAAACGCAAAAACCGTTTACTTTAGCGGCATAAAATATCCCAAGAAGGAGGGAATATCCCGCATTCATCACTCTAGTCATCCCCACACACCTGAAAAACGATGGATCGAAGCTCGATTGTACTTGCCCTGCACGTTAGCCCAAGACAAGCTGAAAACGCAAAAACCGTTTACTTTAGCGGCATAAAATATCCCAAGAAGGGAATATCTCGCATTCTCGATGTCCATCACCCTGAAAAACGATGGATCGAAGCTCGATTGTACTTGCTATTTCTGTCTGTTCATCAGCTGGTTTTCCTATTGATTTGACTGAAATACCTGAAAAACGCAAAAACCGTTTCCCATTTTCATACATAAAACGATGGATCAAAGCTCGATTGTATTTGCTTTTTCTGCCTGTTCGTTAGCCGGTTATTCTTTTTATTTGACTGAAGTGCCTGAAAAACGCAAAAACCGTTTACTTTAGCGGCATAAAATATCCCAAGAAGCGGAGGGAATAGATGCGGACCGTTCGAGCGGCAGCAAATAATTTATATCCCGCGCTCACATAAAAACCCGCCACTTGGCCCGATAAAATTTATAAGGCAAATACAGTAATGAATCAGGCGAATGAACACACAACCACAACTCGAGATAACATCCGAGCACACACACCGTAAGAGACACATTCCAACCCCCATTAAGCCACCCAAAACACCCTACTGATGTATGGAATTTCTTGGAACGGCAGAGGGCATCTCAATAATTCTTGCATTCTCCGAGAAACACTAAATTATGCGGGTGGCGACAGAGGTCGAAAATGTATGGCATAAAGGAGGGAATATGGTGATACGAGATAAGGAGTGATCAATATACATAAAAGATGGAAAAATCATGCATTTATGGGGCAGGCATTTCTCTTCTCCCATTTCAAAAAGATACCTGAATTTTTATATAGATATATATATGTGAAAGGTAGGAGCGAGGAGGGAGCGGACGTCCAATTTTTATTTTTGCATGAATATGAAAGAGAGAACCCAATAAAAGAAACTCCATAAAGGCGAAAAGGCTGAAGACCCCCGAGTTTTTGGTCTTTTCCATGACTATGTAATGTTCGACCTCGTCCAGGGATACATAATGCTGAGTAGAGCTGTCCGGAAAATGCGAAATCGACAAACCTCCATTTTGTTTCTTTCAAACACGTTTGATCTTCACTAGCAACAAAGTCAGTAAAGCATAGCTTACAAAACGTGTAAGAGACCGACATAAAATGACGTATAAATAGAAAATTGGTTACTCTAAACTTTAATAAACAATTTTGATTAATGTATATTTATGCAAAAGCAATAGTCTTTAAGATAATTTTATCTTTTCGATATTAGTTTCGTTCAAACTATGTTCAATCGAATTATGATGTAAATATTTATCCTAATGTAGGGTAAGGCGAGAGAAGAAGGCACAGGCTGCAGATAATTTCAAAATTTAAAGCAGCCACAATTCAAAGAAAGAAAAAAAGCTTCCGTGGATTTTTTACTGCTCAAACACGATCAAACGAATGCTGCGTAGAAAATTTATTTTTCTGTATGTCACGGATACCAACTTCTTAGTCGTGAACAAGATGTAAAACCGAAGTTTTGTGTTCTTTGCGTCACATAAACGAATGGTTTCGGTTGGTTGTGCTACAGTCTACTGTTTTGCTACATGAGGGATTCCAACCCACAAACTTCGGTACCGAAGGAGCTAGATTTTTTACCGCTCAAACATGATCAAACGAATGCTGCGTAGAAAATTTATTATTCTGTATGTCACGGATACTAACTTCTTAGTCGTGAACAAGACATAAAACCGAAGGTTTGTGTTCTTTGCGTCACATAAAAGAAAGGTTTCGATTGGTTGGGGTGCTGCAGTCTACTGTTTTCCTACACGACGGATTCCAATCCACAAACTCCGGTACCGAAATGTAGCATTCTACCCATTCGGCCATCGTTCGTCACTCATAGAGGAAATATTTTATCATTACAATGGTTAGAAATGCATCCAGGGGGTAATAAAATGTATAAATGCCTGTTCTCTAGTTTGGTTTGGAGCGCTACAATAAGTTTTTGCAAATCATCCCTATGATTTGACCAGAATCTACTGATTTAAGCCAATTCTGAACGGCTACGGATATACTTGTCAAGAGTGGAATGCGATTTCATGGTACGAAAGAACCAGCAGTAATCATTCGGTACTTAAAAAAATGAAGTAGTACAAGCAAATTTTAAGAATTTTTAAACCTAAATAGTAATTTTTTATAACTTTAAACATTTTGTAAATCATTATTACTCTAAAATACAATAATTCACAAAATTTGACTGTCATACAAATCAATATATAAGAAATATAATTTATATCAAAATTATATAATGTATGTTCCAACATTTATCAAATGATTAAAATTATGCGAGAAAGTTTAGTTAACTATGTATATATTTATATAACAATTAAACAAAAAAAAACTCCTCTAAGCAACAGCCCCTATGGGACCAGGCCTACTGTGCCAATCTATTTACGTGACCAAGAGCCCTGGGTTGCGAAGCATATGTTCTGGTTAGGTGGTCAACCTTACGCGGAACCTCCAGTGTTTAGTTCCGAAGCACGCTTGGTCCTCAGTTCATCTACCCACTGAAGGGATGAAAGGCTGAATCAACCTTGTCCAGCCCTGGGACCTGTGTCGTGAGAGTGCGATGCACTACCCCAACGCCATTGGGCTTCAGCTAAACAATTATCGCATTAATACTAGCCTCTTATATTAAAAATCCAAATTTTAAGATTGAAGAAAAACTCAAAAATTATCTTTCTTTTATTTTTCTATAATACTTTTTCTTTGAGTCAACAACAAAAATTATTTCATAGAATTAGTTAAGAATCATACTTTTCTAAATAATCTATTCTTTTACCTGAAAACGATTTCTCCTTTACAGGTTCAAGTTTTAAAAGTTAATAAATACGAATCAATATATGAAGATTAAAAGCACGTACTTTCCATGTTAGAAAGAATAGACAGAACATTCTAAATTCTTATTAGTTGAGAATTATAAAATTAGTTGAGTTTTCAGGCTCAAGTTTTAAAAGTTAATAAATACAAATTAATATATATATATATATATATGATTAAACACACGTACTTTCCATGTTAGAAAGAATAGACATAACATACTAAATTGTTTAATTGTGTGTTTTTAATAATTACTGTTAATTATCGTTACCTTTTCAAAATATAAAAAGATTTTGTAATAAATAATTTCTATAACAATTATAACTGAGAAGAAATAAAAATGGAAAAATATTAATAAGTATAAATATAAAATATAAAAAGTTTGTGCTTTGTGTAACAAATTACGGTCTTTCAAGAAGTATTGGAAACGATAATAATTTCATAATTTCTAATAAAATAAGACACTTAAAAGATAAGTCTTGGTTCATGTTAAAAATTATGCCTGTTTGACCCATCATAAATTTTTGAATGCTTAATAAAATTATGCAAACTTTATGATATATGTAATACCTGATTCAACTCTTATAAAATTATAATTTCATACCTCTTTATTGACTACTATAAAATATAAATGCTATAGAGCAATTTAAAATTATGCTTTAACACTATCCTTAGAATTTAAAAAGTCTTCTGAATAGAGAACTCCAATTTTCTTAAGCATTCATATAGTTGTATTACATATAGAATAACTAATATCATTGAAATAATAAAAAAATTAGATTCTTTTTAACGAATAATTAATTAGAGTTTCTTTCTTCTTCTATTTTTTACAAATTTGCAAAAAAAATTTTTTAATCTTCTTAACAGACAAATATTTCTGTTTTCTTCATTCATTCTATAGCATGCAGTTTTGAGATCCCTATAAGGTTGTAGGTTAATACTTAAAAATCCCAAATTAAATTATTGTCTGAACCGAAATATTTTTTCTTTATAATTCTCTAATATTGTTTCACCTTTTTAATTATAATGAATTAAAAGGGATTTTTTAAATGAGTTAAGGAGATTTTTTATTGGTCTTAAATGCCTGATAAATTACTGTATCATTTGTATTTGTGAAGTATTTAAAGCAATATTGTCTATCGAAACAGATACGCTTTCAGCTTTCAGCATCAACGCTTTCAGCATATTTCCAGACTTTTTTAGAAAGTATAAGACACCTTAAATATAAGCTCTAACATTATATATATTCTACTGAATATTCGGTCTACATCCATAATATCACATGGACTGATATTCAGTTAAGTTTAGTTTGGAGCGGTACGGTCTACTGTTTTGCTCACGAGGGCTAATGAGACCCTAACCTTCTGTTTAAAGCCGTGTACTACCTATAACCACCCACCCACCCGATTTCGGGTGTAGGGCGTTGAATTGCTGGTTCTGTCTGACCGTCCGGCAACAATGCGTTACACGGGGTCCAAGTCAGTATTCCGCCCTTATAATTTAAAATAAAAACAAAAAAAGTAGACAATCTAGACAAATACGTACAATGGAGTTTCCGGAAGTGCGGGGGATACTCCGCAGGAGTCCTGCCCAGGTTAAAAGTCCGGTTGACCCGGAGTACTACATGGAACTTTCAACTTTCTGACATGAGAGCAGGTGTTGGTGAGGGAAGCAATATCTGCACACGGCAGTTGTGATCTGCTTAAAGCCGATTCTGAATGGTTACAAATATCCATGCTAGCAGCGGGACTCGAATCCGAGAAATCCAGTAGCGAAGAGCAGTGATCTACCATTCGGCCATTGTTCGGAAACGGAAATTCAGTGGAACCTATATGCTGTTTGTTCATTCACCATATGTAAAAATGAAGATAATAATTACGAAACAAATCATACATTTGTAAAAGCATAGCTTCCCAAATGTTAATCGTTTTTAACGGTTACATCGACTGGATCAGGAGAAAAACCACATACTTGGCAAGTTGCACCCTGTTGACATCTAATGAGATAATTAACAGCGTGTCTGATGACTTTGGCTACAAAATCTTACATCAACAGAAGCTTCTAGAAAGGTGTCGAGCACGAATTTTTTTAACATAATGTATGTTACACTTACATGAAAATCTATAAATAGAAGCCCTCGCTAATCCAAGAATATGGAGCTTAGAGATTTATAACGGAAAGTTATCGTCTGTTTAACGTTGGGCATTTAGCTGATATTTGTGGGCGCTCTAAGCCAAACCGTTTTGCATTCATTTGCTGTTTGGAATCCATATTGAAACCCATGCCATGCAATATAATTCAAGCACAGATGTTCATAACGATCCATAAAATGTCGCTATAGTGAATTCTTAGATTAATAGTATACGACAAATTAAAAAGTAGTCACCTGTAGGTAAAAGTGAAGAGCACACTTACTTTTCTTTTCATGACACATTTACGATGGAAAGTAATAGTTCAACACACTGGACTTACCTAAAATAGATAAAACATAAATCATTAATTTAATATGCAAAAGACATGGAAATAACATTTAAAGGGACATATAGAAAGTACCATTCGATAAATCTTAATTAAAATTTTTTTTTCTAATCATAATGAGATAAAAAAAAGGCTGAATGGATAGGGCGCTGTTCTTCGGAACATAAGTTCGCACATTCGAATTCCCCTAATAGCATGGATGTTCACAGCTGTTTGGAATCAGCTTTAAGCAGTAGGTCTCATTAGCACTCTTGTGCGAAACCGTGAACCTTAGCGTTTCAAACCAAAGCATAAAATAAAAAGCTCTAACTATTTTAAGATATATTTTTTATAAATACTTTAATAAAACTCTCGATATGTTTTAAAAACCAACAAAAAATACACCAAATGGATAAAAAAGTGAAATTTACTTACCCACAAAATAATTTTTGAAACATACATATTAGCATCAAATTTTTAAATCGCGTTAAACGTGCAGATTTTTTTTTTATCATCTGAACTCTGATTACTTTAATACGAGCAATACGTTTTAATTATAAAAATAAGCTTATAATTTTATAATTTCTTATGTTCAAGTAATAGATTTATTTAAAGATTACATAAAATAAGTGCTGCAAGTTAAAAAATTATTTATTTACAAGTTGAAATTTTGAAATATATAAATAACAGAAAATTTTTCATTAAAAATATTTTTTAAATATCAATTAAAAATTATATAAATTAATAAAAAAATGTTACAATTTTCTAAATTTATCTGTTTTTACATTTTTTAAAAATCATTATTTCTTTAAAATTTAGTTTTTGATTCTTTTAAAATATTACATATTTTTTAAAATCATGAGTTTACAGAACCTAAGCTTATATATATATATATTATATATATCCACTTAGTTTTCATATATAATTTAGTCTAATTTATGTATTTCAAAACTTATTATATTGTCGGTTAGTAAACTTATTTTTTACACTTAGAGTACACATTTTATCTATTTTTAAAATAAATTATTACTTCTAGGGGCAAGACTAAATTATTTTTAAACCTTGTCTTACATGTACAAACACGGCAAAAGTAAACAACCTGAATATATAATAAAAAATGGCAAAGCTATGTATACTTACTGAGATCCTTGCTATAAATGTTTTATTACCATAGGGATAATTAGAACGGAAGCTACTGCAAAAATTATATTCTACAAGGCAAAGACCAGTGCTTACTTGAGACCCCAACTAATTCCAAATGATAACCTTTCAGCTTATCCAGCCGTCAAAACGGAATGCGACTATCAGAAGGTGATGATACTAGTACAAACTATTCTATAGTTAAATTTGGAATCATGGTGAGAATTGAGATGGCAAGCCTGACATAATTATAAGTAAGTGTTTTATTATTAGGTCAAATAACATTTAGGCAATTATCTAAAACAATTGATGAACTAGTGATGTGCATTGTGATACAAATTTATACGAGATTTTAAACATATGACTGTATAGATTTAGATCGACTTCATATATAGATTGTTTTTATCCTACAGTAATTATTATAGACCATCTTCCACTACTAGCAGTTGCGGTAACGGAAACTACTAGTAGATTTCAGAATCTCAGGTGATTAGCAATAGTCTGTTTGGGGAAATTTTATTTTCTTCATTCACTTAGAGTATTGGATTGCAAATTGAATTTTATAAAGAAAAATGTATTAATATGTGTGCTGATAATTTGATAGATATATTCTTTTTACAAAAACAGACTTTCATTTTAAAAGAGGTATTCAGAGTGATAGAACACATTTACAATTTAGATGAGTAATATTTAATGCTTAATACACAAAAGGTTTTAAGTGGTACATTTATACCAGAATTTTACATTTAATCTAACCATATCAGTTTGGTTGGTTGAGAGCTCTAAGGTCTATAGTTTTGCTACGCGAGAACTAATAACAATGGGACCTACTGCAGATTCCGATAAACTACGAACAGAAATGGCAGCAGTGAGATTCGAAACCACGAATTTCAGTACCGAAGAGTAGTGCCCTACCTATTCGGCCATCGTTTGGCATCTAATCATGTTAGACAAGATAATAATAGGAACGAAAATAGAAAATGATTAATAACAACAACGTCATCCATCATAAGTTCTCGTTTACTTTATAGTAAAAAAATAAGTTTAAGAGGCGAATAAAAGGTAACAAATAAAAAGGAATGTGAAGGAGACAGTTATTTCCACTGCTTGAAAAGTAACTCTGGCAGAAAGTTGGAAGGATACAAGGCATTTCTGCCACTGACTTCCTTTTTCCTTGCACTGACACATACGTATGTGGTTTCTTATTTGATTTTTAAACTGGATATCTTCATTCTAAAAAGAATTAATGATCTCATTTCACAACATTGAATTTACACCAGTACATATGTAAGTGCAGGTAGCAGAAGGAATCTCTGGTCTGAGGTCATCACCGTGATCCGAGTCAAAGAAACAAAATGGCGCGTCTTGCAGAGTGCATCCCAGGTTATGCCTTTTATATTCATGTGCACTTCGTATGCTCCGATATATAAGGCATTTATTCACAAAACCCAAATATGGGTTGGACTCTAAAAAAGGACACCGTCCAATAGAGGGGAGTGGGTGTCTTAGAGATCCACTTTGCGCAAATGGGTGTGCTTTATGGTTGACGGTGGGTTATGCTTCGCGCTCTTTTGATATTTAGATCACTCTGGGAAGATGGGAGGGTGGGATTCAAAGAGTTAGAACGAAACTTTTAGAAAATTCTGAAGGAGATGAGAAAACATAAAGAATGCAGTAGTAAGATATAAAAGCATGGTGGGTGTTCGCATAAATGGCTTTATTCATACTTTTTGAAGTAAAGCTTTTATATAATACATACATGAACGAAAATGTAAAAAATATGTTGAACTAAGGAAATGAGTTCAGAAGTTAGCTGCTTCATTTTTATAGCTAAGTATATTTTGATCTCATTTTTCTTCTACATACATATTATCAACATAAGATATGGCTGAAAAAAGGGAATTTGCGTCTAATGTGGTGTAACTAAAGGCAAAAGTATTTAAAAGATAGAACAAAAGGAAGTTCAGATCATGTGTAAGGTAGAAAAATGAAATTCAGTACAGAGTACCATAAGCCTACAAAATTCACTACACTTTGCAGTATTTAGTTTATTGCAGATGGATAATTTGTTCCATTTTTCTATAGCTATGTATATCCAGTTTCTAGAGAAATGCCTTGTAGGGAAAACCTCAGAATGTAAATGAAGCAAAGTGCATTAAGCGATTATCTTTGTAATTTTTTACACATAACGACCACGAAAGCATGATTAGCTATTTTCAGTAAGACGCTGTGGCTCAGTTGGCAAATAAAATGCAAGTTCATTGTAAAACGTAGCCAAAAATAGAAAGTACCCGGGTAGTTGTTTCGCTGCTTTCTCAAGTAAACAGTATTTTTACTAATAGGGCTGGCTCTCAGTAACTTGAAAAAGCAGAGTGAGCCAACTTGGTTGTATCCTAAGTACCCATTCAACTTTTCGATTTGTACGTTGTCTTATATAATTATGTCATAATATGACTATAAGGCAATAAGGTAGCTCAGTAGGCAAAGACAACAATCTCATAACCGAATGGTCACATGTCCGTAGCTCAAACCAGTCAAAGGTACACCATGTTGATTGATGGCAGCCGTGGCACGTAAAATAGGTTTTTAATGTCATCCAAGTTCTCAAATGATACTTCTGGAGGTGGAAGGCCAAAACTGGGGATCTTCTACTCAGTCCTTGCTTTTAAATTACGAGGACTCATTTTGTCTGTATTTTCCTAGGAAGAAATTTTGGCCACCTATACGGTGCTATAATAAAAAAATAGTCAGCAAATATCAGCAGGTGTTGTATGGTCGAATGCTTAAATGGCAGTTGCTCACGTGTTATTAAATAATGTTTCTGTCCATGCAAACAGTGGAAAACAGAAGAAAATGTAATGGAATCTTTCATTGTATTGCATAAAGAATTTCATAATTTTTTTTGAAAGCCATCACGATTAGAACTATTTCTTTATCAATACAGTGTATAACTGTGAAGGGTAAATTTAATATTATTTCCTTAGCTTCCATTTTTATCAATTTAACAGACGATTTGTTAAATCTTGTTGAAATTTAAACATTGTTTAAATTTAATCGATTTTAAATAAGTTCATTAAAGATCTTTAATATTTAATTCATTAAAGATCTTTAATAGATTTTGGATGTAAATTTTCAATTATATACCTATTGAATACATTTAGAAATAAGTTATACATTCTATACAATTATAACATTTTTCTCAATGGGTTGTATATAGCAAACAGAATTTTCGGTCCCTTCAAGTTTGTTATACCGAGGTTTGACCGTTTATCTGTAAATAAAAATATAAAAATATAAAATTTACTTGCTTTTCAATTAGATTTGAGATATTCGTTGACCACATGGCATTTTAGAAAGTCTCCTTACACCTCATTTTAAAAGAATCTCCTAAGACTACACTTAAGTCTGGGCTACGACACGGCCTATCGAAGATACCATACTAACTCCCTTTTAATTAATTATAGCTACTAATTAAATGTTTAAACCTCTTCTCTTTAAGTGCCTGGTATGTGAAACATTTATTTTTCTCATTAGTTCAATACTATAGGTTACAATTTGATTGAGAGTGCATCTGCGGTAATAAGCTGTAGAACGTAATGTCTTCTAAATCATAGTGTATACAATATTCAATGCAAGATGGAGCTTAATGAAATATGATATCATATATAAGGAATTTTCAAAGTGTTGCATCAAAAGCAGAGTTAAAACCAAAAAGAAATTTTTCTTGCTTTACGAGGAATTTGAAGGAAAGTTTTTAGGGGTTTTCAGTATGGTAGGCGCTTATTATTTACGGAGATACAGCGATATAACAGGAATAAGTTTACTTTGTTTTAAAATTACGCGTTTTTTACCATTCGTGCTCCAATGTCGAGTCTGAATCAACATAATCTTTATTTTTATTTTTTCTTCTCTATCAAGTTCATAAGTCGAATGTGCTTGATACGGTTTTTAAATTTAAGAATTAATGTTGACACTTATTTAACTGAATTAAAATTGTTATATAGACAATGAATTGATATAACTGGAACATTAATTTGGAGCAGGCTACTGCAAATGAGGAAGATTAATTAGGGACGCAAAGGATTAAAAACATTGTGAAACAATTTAATCAGATTTATTAAGAAAAAAATGCTCACTTAAAGAATGATTAATTGTCTTAACACATTGTGTGCGGGTACATTTTGCAGCGGAATTGTACTGGGAGTGGGCGTTTTGCGCGTAAATTTAGTTATTCAGTTAAATCTCAATAGATCGAAAAATTTTTAATTTTTTAACCAACTTTTGGTATTTTATATTGAAATATATAAATAGACAAATAAACACACACACACACACACATATATATATATAAATATGCATATATACATACATACATACATACATACATATATATATATATATATATATATTATATATATATATATATATATATAAATGTATATATATATATATATATATTATACAATATAAATATATATATATATATATATATATATATATATATATATATAATTTTCACAAGGATAAATAAAAAGTTAATTTTAAATCTAAATTGATTTTTAAATCAACCTTCCCGTTCTGTGGTTCCACATCGACTGATGTAAAAGCTAGTTTTTATTTGTCTGAATTTTTCCAGAATCTATGTAGTAGACAACAACATTCGGCTTCGTTTTCCTGTATATACAGTTATTTTTGTATCCACAAACAAACCATGTTGTGCTGAACGATGGCCGAATGGTTAGGGTGCTGGACTTCGGACCCGCAGTTCGAATCCCACACTGGCATGGGTGTTCGTAGACGTTCGGAATCGGCTTTAAGCAGTAGGTCCCGGTCTCATTAGCCCTCGTGTTGCAAAAAAAATAGACCGTAGCACTCCAAACCAAACCAAACCATGTTGTTACACTAACCCGTACTAGTACTTGCCCAGAGCTCAAGTATCAATCAGAAAACTTACTAGTACGTGTCTCGCATACAATGTGTTAAAATAGGTGACAGAGTCACTACTGTTGTGAATACATTTCAGTTCGTTAAAGCTTATAAAAGTTGTCAGTTTTTGTTTACAAGCAAGTTATACCAACAAGATTGTAATCTTAATATGTTACAATTTGCAGAATACAATTCCAAATATAGAGGTGTTTAGCATATATAACTGTCAAGAATAGCTACAATATCAGCGTTGAAATTTGAAATCTGATTCGGCGAATCTTATAAATAGATGACTTTAACCACATTCAAGTTGAATAGTAGATATATTAATAACATAAATGCAAATTCATGAAACTGAGAAAGGAATGTTTGTGTCCAATATCAAAAGAAAAAATGAAATTGTTTTAAGGATACCAGGGTGAAGTAAAAGCGAGAGAAGAAATTAAGAACGAGCACTGGACAGTATATTCTCATAATTCTCCCACACTTTGCGCCAGTAACACTAAATCAAGAAAAGGGTGGCGGAGGTACAGACACGAGTCGGCAAATGGTGAAAAGGGAGAAAAAAGGGAAAGGATAAGGCAGCCAAAAGATAAGAAAGTGATCCGTATACATAAAAGATGGGAAAATCATGCATTTATGGAGCGGACACATTTCCCTGCTGCATTTGGAAAGAGAGAGAGAGAGAGAAAAAAAAGGGAAGCAATATGCACCTGAATATTCGAATGCTTGGGTATTTGGCGGGGCGGGATTCGGAAACGCCATATTTCTGTGACTGTAAAATGAGGGTAGGCACCGTAATGGGATGCGCTATAAAAGAAAGAGAGCGTGGACTTAGCATTTCGGAATGGCCGTATATCTGAATTGTCAAATGGACGATCACCGGGGTTAGGGATGTGCCGACACTTTTGCGCGTTCCGATCATAAAGCAGGCGGGAAAAAACCCTTCTCGAAGGGGTTATGTAAACCACTTTGCAGATGCGACCGTTTTATTCGGAATATATATATGCGAGTTAAAGTGTAGAAAGGAAATTGGACGAGGCCTGGGAATGTCTTAGGCATATATCCCAGTAGAAAGGGGGAAAGAAGGGCTCTATTTGAATGTATTTTCTATTTGTTCTAAGAATATAGCACCATGAATCTAACTTTAAATTTAAAACAACGGTTCTATTTAGGCAGACGCATAAAGGGAGGATTCAGTTTTCTTCCAGTGATATATTTAATCTTGTTGAAAATACTAGGGTTCACATTTTGCCAAAAAAGGATAATGAGATCCAATCCGTCCAATTTCTGAACGGCTACAACATCTGTGCCAGCAATGGAATTCAGACAGGTGGACTTAGGTACCTAAAGGTAGTACCTTACCTCGTCAATTATCCAAATGGTGGAAAATTAACATAAACTACTGATTTATCCCAGGTCAAGTACCGCTTCATTACATTTAGTACTGTTTGGGAGATAAAAAGGAGTGAATCCATGTTTTGTGTTTCCATAATGTTTCATCAAGGTAATGCACCCACATTTTAGTTGCATATAAACAAAAACATCTAAACTTTAAGTAGCTCTACATTTTAGTTTGTCCAGACTGGAAATCAGAAGATCACATACATTATTTAAGCAGAAGAAAGGTGCTGTGCAATGAAATAATATATAATGTGATTATGTTCTCATTAACGATGATATTAGGCATTGCTTGTTCACGAATAAGTCACATTTATTTTTATAAAAGTTCTTAGCCTCTTTTAAGCACAGTAGCGTCACAACCCATAATTCTTCTTACTTTAATTATTAGTATAATTTAAAACTCGATATGCAAATGACATAATGTTATCTACAAATAAGTTCAATTCATAATATTGAAAATAAAATCAACAGGTAACTCTTCTTAGGATCTGAACTTGGATTAAATGTGTAGGACGTTACCCTTCGTTACCGTGTTTATCGAGTTCGTAAATTAGAATCCCACTATGTTCCTTACCGTTAGGAATTGGCTTTAAGAAGTAGGTCCAGGTATTATCTACCCTTGTGTAGCAAAACAGGAGAAAGTAGGGCTTTAAACCAAACTACAACCTAAGCGTTGCTGGTGAATTTATTTTTGTTTCCCTAACTTAAAAAAAAAAGAAAAATTGTTATAGATAAAATATATGATGAAGTAATTTAAATGAGAAGTAAAGTATTCAGTAAGTACTATCATAAGGAAGAAAAAAAAAGGTTGCTAAATTACTTTAAATGTTAAGGAAACCTTTATGAACTTTCATAGAAATTATTATTAAAGAAAAATTTATGCTCTCTTCAACAACAGGATATACAGTCAATTATTACTGTTAATTGCAATTCTCTCCAATCTGTTAATTCTACTACAGAAATGCATGCTGATAAAAGTGTTACAATTCTAGATACTGAAAATATCTCATCAAGTACCAAAAGGTTTTGTTTTGTTTTGTTTGGAGCGCTACGGTCTACTTTTTGCAACACTAGGGCTAATGAGACCGGGACCTACTGCTTAAAGCCGATTCCGAACGGCTACAAACATCCATGCCACTGTGGGATTCGAACCCACGAACTCCGGTTCCGAAGGCCAGCACCCTAACCATTCGGCCATCGTTCGGCCAAGTACCAAAAGGAAAAGAATAATTTTCAGTACTTTTGTAAACTTCAGAACAGATACGAAACGTTCCAAGGGAATTATTTTACGTATTCTGTTGAAGTAAAATTAAATAACTTTCAGACGTCAATAATAATTCATTACAATATATAATATTTTCATGTTGTTTAAACTGGGCAGAACACCTGTACAGAATGGACGAAGATCGTGTAACAAAAAAGATCTTCTCGGCCAGACCATTTGGCAAAAGAGGGAGACCTAAACTTAGGTGGCTCGACTGTTTGGAATCAGACTTAAGACTTTGAAAAATTACTAATTAGATGTTCATGGCCAGGGACAGAAGAGCTTGGAATTCGATGCTGAGGAAGGCAAGGGCCCATCCTGGGCTGTCCGGCCATTGAAGAAGAAGATATAATGTTTTCGGTCGGTGCTAATTCAAATTTTTTTACACAGTTTAAAGCATATGTTACTAACCTAGCTATTTTGTTTATTTATTCAACAATCCAACAACAGATCGAAACGTAACATTCAAGTATTTTCAACAACAAAAAGTATTAAAACAATTATCATTAAGTATCATCAAGCCAAACGATAGGTGAATGAGTAAGGCGCCGCTCTTTGCTATCGCAGTTTGTGGGTGTAAATTGACTAACAGCATGGATGTTCGTAGCCGTTGGGATTTGGCTTTAAACAGTAAGTCCAGGTTTTTCATTAGCTCTAGTGTAGCAAAAACGTAGACCCTAAAATGGACCGTATTGTTCTAAACCAGCAGATTCATTACTTGTCTAATAGTTAGTTTTCAACTTCGACCATATCTTTCGTTGTTTTAATATTTTGTGATTTTTTTTGTCTTACCTCTTTTATGTAAAACTCTCCTGTCATTTTCGTGTGATGCACACATTAGTTTGTAATAGCCTTTGACCAATGTAACCTCATCTGGTGAAACTTATTAAATACTGTGTAATGTGGCCACGGTTTGGCTGTTTGGTATTGATGATGCTGTAACTGTTTTAATACTCTTTGTTATTGAAAATACTTGAACGCTACGTTTCAATCACTTGTTGAATTATTGAATAAATAAACAAAATAACTATGTGAGTAAAATATACTTTACTAACTGGATCTGGATCTTTGAGCAATTCTAAACATCTTGACTAATGTTGACTGAAGATGTAGATGCTTGCGCTCCAAACCAGAAAAGTATTATCAGCATTACATTGAAAGTAGCAACTATGAATATTATTTCAACAGCCTTACCCACACTTTTTAAATTGTCTCGAGCAACGCAAATATTCGTATTAAAGAAACTCTATGACAGCTCTAAAACTCAAGTTCGCAATACATGGAGGAGTTTTAACAAAAATAATCATTATTAATACTAACCTTATATTACAGAATTATATGGCAGTTATGAATTTCTTACAAAATTTTGGATTATAAATAACAATTTAGATGAAACGAAATTATCAAGCTGGGGTAATATTTTAATAAAATTAGCGTAGATCTTCCTTTATGCCTTTTTCTCGACAGTTGTTGAAATCTTACGAGCTTTAAAAAGCACACGGGCTACATTTCCTTCCTCTTACGTTGAACAATAGCGGGCAGGTAGGGACGCACACCCATCTAATATTCATGCGCACTTCGTATGCGGCAGCTTTACACCTTTATTCATAAAACCGAAAAATAGGGCGGTATAGGTGGGTGGAAAGAAATATGCCCTGCCAATCCGAAAAGGTTGCTCCACAAGGAACAGACATTTTGCGCAAAGGTAGAGTTTTACCGAGGAGATAATGAGGCTCTTTGTATAAAATGTATTATCAATTTTATACGGAAAACGACACCTTAATCTGGAAATATTTGTTTTTTTAACAACATAAGATCTTAAGATGACTATACGAGTAAAAAATGGGATTTTATCCAGATAACATTAAATTATATAGTAATTTATAATTCACCTTAATAGCTTATTGTTTGAAAAAATGTTATTAAATGCACACTTGGAAAAAAAACCGTGACACCACACACGGAATTTGGAAAGGATGAACATGCATATCTTTAAAAGATTAAGAATTAGCATGTATACCCATGTTGAGCATTAATACGAAGGTAATTTTTTATGATATCAACTGTTTGGGGGCACTACTGTCTCCTTTTAAGCTAATGAGGCATGGACCTACTTCTTAAAGCCGATCCGGAAATACTACAAACATTCATGCCAGCAGTGGGATTCGCACTCAGATACACTAGTACCGATAGGTAGGGTCTTACCTCTTCCGCAATCAGCCGACTTTTTGGGGATGAATTGAAAATTAAGAAAAGGGTAAAGAAATAAAAATTTCTACCTCACTTAAGGCTTCAAAATATTAAAGCTTTAGTTCCTGTCAAGATAAAAATTTTAAAATTATTTATCTAAAATTTTGGGTTAGAGGGGTTTGGTTTGGAGTGGTACGGTCTACTATTTTGCGACACGAGGGCTAATGAGACTGGGGCCTACTGCTTAAGCCGATTCCGAACGACTACGAGCATCCATGTCATAGTGGGATTCGAACCCATGAACTCCGTACCGAAGGCCAGCACCCTAAACCAATCGGCCATCGTTTGGCATTTTAGGTTAGAACCGAAAAAAATCTATTCATTCTCCTTGAATGCTTACTCAAACGAGAAATCAGCGTAAATCTAGGTAAATGTTTGTAAAATGAAATTTTACAGTAATTTGGTAATTGAAATATTGAAATCAACAGAAACCGAACGTTTTCTTCAACTTAAATAGAATGTACCCAAAATTACATTGTACATAACTCGTACATATCTCATATAATTTTGTATGTATATGCCTGTAACATTATTTGTGAGGATACCATTACCATGTAAGAAATTCAAATTTCCATTTGTAGAAACTTTTAAAAAGTTCTAAAAAGGAAATAATCACATAAAATCTTTAAGTCAATGGTACGAAATAATCATCCACTTCAACTAACAACTTAAAAAATGTTGCTAAATATTTTTTTACTTATTGAATCTTTTCCTAACACATGCTATATATTATATATCATATATATATAATAAGATTTTTTAATATATATTATATATATATATATAAGAAACATATATATAAATATATATATATATATATATATATATATATATATATATATATATATATATAAATCAATTTCCCTAAATCTACCAGAAAAAAAGCTAACCAAGGGCAATTCTGGTTGACAATTCCCATTTACATGTGGATGAAAGCTATCTGGTACAATTCACCCGTCAAATAATTTAGTTTTGATGTAATTAAACTAAATCCATGGTAATGTTTCATTTATGATTTTCGTAAATATGAATCGTTTGCATAAAAATAACACATTTAGACCAAAAATCTAACATTATGATGTTTTCAATTAATATCTCTGTTAAACAAGGTTCTATAAAAATACTGCGCTGTATGAGTTCCTTAGAATTTTCCATACCTTCAATACCCTTCACGATCCCAAACTCTTGGCCATTTTTGAGGCCTCGAGTTTAAGTACAAACGGACGCGAACAGATTTTAATAGCATTTAGACTCTCTGAACAGATTTTAATAATATTTAAATTCTCTGACCAGATTTTAATAGTATTTAGACTCTCTGAACAATCTAGTTTCTAAAAAATCTACTAGAAAATATCAATAGAAAGTTATAAAGACTATTAAAAGAATAAATTTTAGTGAAGACTACAGATGCCTTAACTTTTGTAACAAAGCTTAAATCTTCTTTTCATTTCCATTGATTTGTTCGATTTCAATTACATTAGACACACTTCCCCATTGATAAACGAAAAACCACAAGATCGCTGCCGGTAGACAAAAAAGGAGAACTCAACTTAAGAGCCTTGTTCACTTTTTACACCTAATGAACAATTACTGGAGAAATACTTACCGAAATTCGAAGATTTCTGCATGGTCGTCTTCTTCCCACGACTGAATATTAATTTCCTACACAAAAGGGCCGTTGCTCAATATTCAATTAATTCTTCATGGGTTGTCACTCCCCCCCTACATAGCAACAACTTGTCAACGATCGAGGCGCCTAGCAACACAACGCGCACATCGCCAATGATAATAAACGTATTAAAAAAAACTCACCCTATCCGCTCTTAAAGCAGATGCAAATGGTAGGCCCGCGCGAGGCATTCCTCCACTTCCCCCGGCCTACATATTTTGGGGCCCAGTTAGGGGATACGCGGACGGCTCCGAGACGCCAAGGAGAGAGGAAAAAGACTCCAGAAATTGTTAGGCTGCTCAATCACGAAAAAGAACGCTCATGATACATACGCGAGCAGGTTGACGTTTTTATTGTGCAAAGGGGAAAATTGGTATCGAGGGTTCAGGACCTCAAGCCCAGATTCTTTGGATTTAGCCACGTTTCCGCATAAAATTGCTTATTGCTGCCATGGTAGTAATAATACCTTTCAGCCAAACACATTATTATGCCTTAGAGTCATAAAGTATTTTCTTACATGTATAAGCTTATTGAAATATCTGCATATGTGTGGATATATTGTCGACCTCAAAGTAAAACTAAGTCAGAAATTCCATATTTTGAGATATCTGGACCAAGTCGTTGGTGTTTTCGGTCGTATTTATCGAGAAAGACTGAGTAAGTCGTTTCTGGTAATAGACGTTCTAAGCCGTTTCCACTTGAAAGCATTTAATGTTATGGGAAATCTTTAAAGACCATTTACAATCCTAACTTTAAAACTTAATGGATTTTAAATTGGTCAGTTTTACTTGCAAGCCAAAGATATGCATACATACAAATTTTCATCGATATGCATATATGTTTATACGCATACAGACACACACATATATATATCCACATACATATGTGTATATATTTATGTGGATATATATGTATTTTATTGTGCAAAGGGGAAAATTGTTATCGAGGATTCAGGACCTCAAAACCCAGATTCTTTGGACTTGGCCACGTTTCCGCATAAAATTGCTTATTGCTGCCATGGTAGTAATAATACCTTTCAGCCAAACACATTATTATGCCTTAGTCATAAAGTATTTTCTTACATGTATAAGCTTATAGAAATATTTGCATATGTGTGAATATATTGTCACTCATCTAGTAAAACTAACGTAGTCAAAAATTGCATATTTTGAGATATCTGGATTAAGTCGTTGGTGTTTTTGGTCGTATTTATCGAAAAGGACTGAGTAAGTCGCTTCTGGTAATAGACGATCTAAGCCGTTTGCACTTGAAAGCATTTAATGTTATGGAAAATGTTTAAAGACCATTTACAATCCTAATTTTAAAACTTAATGGATTTTAAATTGGTCAGTTTTACTTGCAAGCCAAAGATATGCATACATACAAGTTTTCATCGATATGCATATAAGTTTATAAGCATACACACACACACACACACGCACACACACACATATATATATATATATATCCACATACATATGTGTATATATGAAATAATGGAGAATCTTTGAAAACACTTTATTATGCAAACAATAAAGTGGTGTGCGCATCCAAAGTGTCTAACTATCTAATTTATTATCGTTCCCAAAACATTAGATTTTAATTTAAAAAAAAATCAACAATTTTACAGGAATTATTCTCATACTATTTTCATTTAAGTTTTTACTGGGAAAAGAAAAAATTATTTTTACTGATTTACTACATACAAGTAAGTGTTGTAGTAAGAAAAAATTATATAAATTATTTACTAATTTCTTAGTTTTTTTCGTTAAAACATTATTGTAAAATAACACAGCTAAATATATATTATTCAGCTGTAAAATATATAGTTTTTTAAATATTTGTGTAAAAATATATTATTTTAGATGTCATTTTATCATATCAATGCTACAAAACAAAGCAATTATTTTTAAAGGATAACCAATAGATGGCGCCAAAAAGGATTACTTAAAAATGTATTTTTATAAATTATAAATACAAAACTGATTTATATATTAATGATGTACTTTTTATGATTGGTTCATGTATTTTCATCAACGATATATGTTTGCAAAATTTGAAAGTTCTAGCTTATCGATAAGTGGGTGAAAATTTTTACCAAACCGGACACACAGCGAAAGGCAATAAAAGTTAGTTAGAAGAAAAGTTAGTTAGTTAGAAGTTAGTTAAAGAAAAAATATACACAAATATTATATGTATTGAAATTTTTATAAACATACTTTTCGTAAAGTAAAAAAAAAAATACAATATTTGTCGATAAAAAAAAAATTGCTACTGTTAGCATGACGTAAAATCTTCTGATATATCCATTAAAATTTTTTAAATCGTCATTAAATGATGGTAAATGCTTTTTTCAAATGGCAAACATATTCTAAAACATCTCATAGTTTCAGCAATTTAAATATTCTTTAGACTATAGCAAATTCTTTAGACTTATAGCAAATTAACATTAAAAAGCCAAGACTGAATTCTTTAATAGGTAATTACTTAATAATTTTAAATTTAAAAATTATACACAGTAAATAACAAAGTAAAAGTTTAACAATTACAAAATATAATTTACTATTCTTTCATGGTGGATTCATTCCATGGTGGAGGGAAGTGAGATCATGTGATACGTGTGCAACATTATCTCCTAAGCGGACAGGATCACATGAGGAACTTTAAGTTAAATAGTAAATAATTTAGGGATGCTTGAGGTTTTAAATTTTAAAAATTTCAAAAAAGAATTTTAAAGTAAGAGTTGGCAAATTTAATGTACCGATAACAAAGTACAGTAGCTTTTAATATAAACGTCTATGAGAAAGAACGAAATCATATACAGTCTAATCTAAAAGAAATTATCAAACGAAAAAAATTTATACCTTAAATATGCAGTTTAGAAAATATTTTTAACTTTATAAAATAATTGGATTACGTCAGACGAAACATATACATAAAACTAAAATAATACCGTAATACAATAGGCGAATTTGAAACAGGTGTTGGGAAATTGTTTCTTACACTTGGCAGTAATATAATTCCAAAAGTTTTGAAGCCAAATGTTCTAAACCAAATTTTAAAAAAGCGCTGTTACTTTGTAGTTATAATTACTTTGTTGGATAAATATTACTGATTATCTCAGTTTTATAATCCAATTTATCCTTTTCGCATCCGAAACTAAGAAAGCTAATAAATAAAATATTCAATAATTTCGTATGTTAATTTTCCGTCTCAAGGAACAGAAAATTAATTTACCACATACCATTTATAAAGTACATTTGGGAGTTACAGTGAATGTACAGTATGTGAACAAACGCGCATCTTCATAGTTTACAAAAAATAAAAGCAGACAAAAAACTTGCATTAGAACAACGTTAAAATTACAACATGCGAAAGCTTTAATATAGGTACAGATATAAATATCATTTCTTAACCCCCTGCCTGTGACGCCCGACTTTAGTTCGGGAAAGAAAAATATTAGTGTTTCAATTCCGTGAAGCCCGAACTCACTTCTAATGCATAATACGTAATTTACCATTTTCCTAATAATTGGCGATACTTTTCCGAGAAATGTTCGGCAGTTTCGCAACTTTCGTCGCCATTTGACGGATACTGTAAAAGATTTGTGAAATTCAATTGAATCTAAGGGACATGGAATTCATGGCCGTTGATACATAATATTGTTATATTAGTGTATTATATTTATCTTGAAAATTATGTCATTTGAGTCATTTCATTTATATTCCTAGGAGTCAACCAAAAATTACTGTAATCCATTAATATTTCCCATATATGCGAAAATATTGAATATAGTAGCTATTTCGTTTAAAATTTTTTAAAAAATCATTTGTTTAACATATTTAGGATAATAACGAAAAAAAATTAAAGAGAAATTTTTTTCCCATATTAGGGACCTGTTTCTCAAATATATTCCACAGGCAAGAGGTTAATCATAAATAATATACATAATTGTATAATTCTTTATTTTTTCGAGAATGCTTTGAACAAGAGGATTCTAAATGCGGCGCTACGAATTTCAGAAAAATAAAAATAAAATCTAGCAACAAAAAACGTAATGTTCATTGAAGCTAGTTTTAGAAGAGTCAGAAATATGTAAAATTATTAATATGCTAATTCTTCGTCTCTTCATGGTAAAAAAAAAATTTTAAGATTATTTTTTGGGCTAAGTTAAAGGTAAATTATGTACTACACAAATATCTATCTTAATAACGTTAGAAGATAGATCCTTATTAATGATCTAGAAAGAATTTTACTATAGGCACAGCAGTACACTATATTTTATATTGAATCCGAAATAGACAAAATTACTTTTTGACACTTAAAGTTTTCCCCTCACAAAATAAAATATTCTACTCTTTTTAGTATGAATTTTTTAGATTTTCTTTAACGGCAACCAAGCTTTAAAAATTTATTTAGTTTTTTCATTTCAAGTAACTTATTTTTATATTTTTTACAATAACATAAAAATAAACACAAAATAAAAAAATAAAATTAACTATCCAGCAAGATAATTTTTGACTGACTGACTGACACACACACACACACACACACACACATATATATGTATATATATATATATATATATATATATATATATATATATATATATATATATATATATATATATATATATATATAATAATTTTATATCAAACTTACGTAAAATAGGTTTTATTCTATAATTCAAAATTGTAGAAGTATCTGACATTTTAAAATGAAAAAAATTGAAACCTTTTAACAAATTGAAAACTAAAAAAAAAAATTATTTTACCATGCTATAAAATAAAATATTGTGCTGACATTAATATAAAAGGTTCAGAGAACAAAAATTGTAATTGTTTTCCATTTCGTATAAAAAATAAGTTTCTAACTTCAAAATTTCACAGGTTATTTTGCGGCTAAATGTATTTCTATTTTTCATTTAGTGTAAATATTTAGTTTTTGTTTTTAAATGTATTGATTTAAATATAAAAATTACATAATTTTTATAAAGGTAGACCCTTATTAATGATCTAGAAAGAATTTTACTATAGGCAGAACAGTACACTATATTTTGTATTGAATCAGAACTAGACAATTAAGGAAGATTTTCCAGCTCAAAAGGTACTGTTACCTTAAATAATAAATAAATATATATCTTTGTATTATTTGGTTGGTTGGTTGGTTGGAGTTTTGCGGCGTAAGGTCCTGTTTAGGACATAAGCGCCAAGCACAAGGTGTTTTCATAAAAACAAGACCTAACTGATAAAAGAGCCCTAACCTAATAACAGAACAAGGTAAAACCGTACCAGTTTAATAAAGTTATAAAAAAGTCTGCAATGTAAAAACTCAATTACACCAGGTTTAGTTTAGTTTGGAGTGCTACGGTCTACTTTTTGCAACACGAGGGCTAATGAGACCGGGACCTACAGCTTAAAGCCGATTCCGAACGGCTACGAACATCCATGTCTCAGTGGGATTCGAACCCACGAACTCCGGTACCGATGACCAGCACCCTAACCAATCGGCCATCGTTCGGCACCTCAATTACACCAGATAGGTATGTAAAAGGTAAAAATTATGAAACATTAAAAAGCTAAAAGCACAATAAATTTTAATTACAAAATGTATAAAATACTAAAACACTTCATAGAAAAAAAGTTAAATAGACCAAAATAAGCCTATAAAACGTAAAAAAAGATAAAAGACAGGGATGCGGGGGTTCATCTAGTAACTCCGTTAAGGTAGGATGGCGAGTACCAAAAAATAAGACATACGCAGGCTGTAAGTGACTACAAGTTTTGTATTATTTGTTACGTTTTGACAATTGTTTAGTACAAGATTATTTTCTAAATATGAAACTTTCTTGCTATGAATTTACAAAAAATACAATTTTTAGCATAAATATAGGAGCGAAAACAGTTTAGGCATCCAAGTTTGTTCTAGTACAGTCAGAGTTCAGTAAAATTTTATAGAGTCATTTCTAGAACGAAATATTAAAAAGTTCAGATCTGCGGTACTTGGGATCGAAGAAGGTATGTGTTTATTCATAGGGAGACATTTAATACATTTCGTTGGACGTTTTGAAAGGGAGAAACAAAAATATTTCGAATGCAACTATCAAGCATAAACTGAAAACTAGTATTTTCTACTTTTGCTTCAATCTAACTTTTTTCCCGCGGGCCTCGATTCATACAAATCGATAATCAGAAAAAAAGAGAGAGAAAGAGAGAGAGAGAGAGAAGGGAAGCAAATCTAACGAGAAATATGACCCCGGGAAAAACTAATGGCAGGGCGCAGATTCTCGGTAAAAGAAGAGAGGAGAGCAGGGAAAAAAAATTCATAGAAAAAAAAAGAGAGAGAAAAGAAGTTCTCTCTTTGCTGGTTAAAAATAACTAACGAATCTGTTAATGCTGCTATTTTAAGCGAAAGAAGCTAAATTGGAATAACACATCTTTCGGACATCGAATACTTACACGTATTCGTAATATCGACAATTAGATAGAAAAGAAAAATTTAGGGATAAAAACATTTTGTGACTCATTATCCGCATCTAGAAAGTTCAAAGACAGGTTGAAAAAAAAAAAGAGACATACATCTGGAGGGAAATTTTGTTTCTTTGCTTGAAAAGAAAATAGAAAAAGTGTTCTTTTGAAACGCTTTACTTATGAATGTGAATGATAACCGTTAAAGTTGCTATATAAATTCACTAAGACCATACATTTCCTGTTCTTTGGAATGAACTTTTGTGAAATTTTTTGCAACTTTGGTAGGATAAAAACATTATGCACATAAGGTCTGAATTATTTATTCTTACATACATTATACGCTATATTTTATCTATGATATTAAAAAAAACATATTTTTCCTATATAGCTATGCATTTTTACAGTTGTTTAACTCGAAATTTATTCAGGCCTAATAGGAAAAAAATCCCATTTATTAAAATATTAAACGAACATGAAGAAGTTGAGGAAAAGTTTCCGATGTAATTAAATAAGTGAAAGTTTTGAACTGAACTCGATTCATGAACGGTACGATAAAAAATTTCGCTTAATATATTTAAATGTTATGAAACCAATTTATTGAAGAAATAGTTATATGTATTAAATATTAGCATTTATTCCGTTTCATTTGAAAATGGTCATGACTAATTGAATCCAATCTAACGATTTGCCGAACGATGGCCGATTGGTTAGGGTGCTGGCCTTCGATACCGGAGTTCATGGGTTCGAATCCCACTGTGGCATGGATGTTCGTAGCCGTTTGGAATCGGCTTTAAACTGTAGGTTCCGGTCTCATTAGCCCTCGTGTTTCAAAAAGTAGATCGTAGCACTCCAACCCAAACCAAACCAAACCAATCTAACGATTTGAAATAATAACGAAACTATTTGAGATTACCAGATAAAAAGTTTGATTTACCGGTAAACATTTGGAAGGTAATTTACCGGTATTATAAATCATAAGAATAGGTAGCTTTGGTTTTAATAGCTTATATTCATAAACGACACACGCCAAATGTTTATCGGAACAATCAATCTGATTGTTGGAGCTTGGAGACGACCAGCTTAATTGATCCGAAATTAGTACTCATTCTTTTTTAGAAGCCATGTGGCACTATTTATTGAGGAGCAAGGTTTCCGAGAACGGTAGCCGTTAACTGCCATGTCAAACGATGTTAAAACAAGCTTTATCACTCCTTAAAAATAAAATAAAATAAGTAGACGAGTAAAGATAAAATAAATAATCCTTTGTTCACGTGTCAACACCCCCCGTTGAGCTCAACACTTTCTTAACACTGGTTTGAACCGCAGGACACCCAGTTTAGAAATTGAGAGGTGAAGAGTGAAAACGTAATTCAAGGAGGGTAAGTCCGAGGTAGAAGTGTATACGCCAAAAGGGTTAATCAAGTCTGATGTAACATCCAGAGGGAAAGACGCGTAAGTCCGAAAGCTGAAAGTTCTGAAAAAGTGGAAAGTTAGAATGTTTATAGAATCACAAGTATGTATTTTTACAGATGTTATAACTTATTCTTTTCCTACTTATCAGTATCTTCGTATCGTTTACATTGTTACAACTGTTACAGTATATTCTTCATTTTTTTTTAATCTTATCTTAAATCCTCTAGCTCATTTACCTTCAGATAGATAGTTTTTGAATATATCTGGTGCTTGAATTTTAAGCTTGTTTTTATGTATTATTGATTAAACAATGGTTTATCAGTGAATTGTTCAGAAAAAAATCTTTTTATGGAAGCAAACAAAAATAAATGATGTTGATCAGTTCATCTTTAATAGTATGTTCTATATATAGTCCATCTTCAATAGCAAAAAAAATTTCATTCTAACAATAAAAAACAAAATATGTTACATTGATCTAATATACTTATAAATGTATCAGTACTGCAGCATGTATTTCCTAATTAATTTATCAATTTTAAATTAAGAATAAGTTTAATAATTACAAGTGACTTCTATAGGCTTGTCTTGCAGAGCAAAATTTTTCAAAGGAGAGGTTAATATTAGAAACTGACACTCTAAATTATTTTTTTATATTTAGCTGAGATCTATATATTGCCTTTAAAAAGAAATCACAGCAGAAAATTCGATTTCACAGAGGTCGGATGTTGCAAATGGTAATAGTACGCGAAATTCTTGTGTTTGCAATGCAGAAAATGTATCATCTACCAATACCCAAACTTCAAACTGTGATTTATTACTAAATTTAATACTTATCTTGATAATTTGAACGGTTTATAATTCAGGTTATATTATAGTTTTAGCGTCAAAGTACATTATAATTGCATTCAATGTATTGTTATTGTATGGGAGGGGGGCGATGAAAATCATGATTGAAAATTGGGTCTCAATTATTGAAGCACTGCCAAAGGACAAAAAATATTGTTATAGACCGTATCGTTATACATAGGTTTCATCATATATATATATATATATATATATATATATATATATATATATATATATATATATATATATATACACATATATATACATATATATACATATACATATATATACATATACATATATATACATACATATATATACATATACATATATATACATATATATATATACATATACATATATATATACACATATATATACATATACATATATATACATATACATATATATATATATATATATACATATACATATATATATACATATATATATATATACATATACATATATATATATATATATACATATATACATATACATATATATACACATACATATACATATATATATACATATATATATATAGATATACATATATATACATATACATATATATACATATACATATATATATATACACACACATATATATATACATATATATACATATATATATATACACACACATATATATATATACATATATATACATATATATATACACACACACACATATATATATATATATATCTACACACATATACCTATTATGCATATAAGCATACATATTTGTATATGTATGCATATGTATACTCCTACACTTTTTATTCGTACTATTATTTAAATTCCAGAATATACAGGTTTAAAGTCATATGAATATACGATGTTTAACTTCAGTAAATACGTATTCACTGTATATACGCATAAATCTACACACATATGCGTACTTATATAAACAAGCATAATATTAATATATGTACACAGAGATATATATGCATATTATTCCTCCTACATTGCTTATTCGTATCGCTATTTTCCATGTTTCAAAAAGTGGAATGCAAACAACTCCTTCGAGTCATCATCCGGGATAAGCCTTTCCGCGAGGTATTCATTACACCTTCGAAAAAGTTCTTCAATACACAATCGACATTCACGAGAGGACTGCAAAAGATCATTACATCGTCTGGGTGCGTAATAGTCGTCCGATTCGACCGGAAAGACCATAGACTCCACGATGTAAGAGTTGTTTTTACGAACAGATAAGGGGGGGTGGGAATAAAGGCACACTGTCTGAAGACATCGGTCGTTTGACGATGTTTATTAGGGTGACTCTTATTAAGTAGTGAAAAGTTTCCTAAACTTTTTTTGAACGCTCTAGCTTTTTACCTTTTACCATAATGTTAAAGGATACGAAATATCTCCGGCAGATTTGATTGAATACAGATGTAGAAATCATAGTGTACTAAAAATTAATTATTTGCCTGACCTATGCATAACATATATGCTCATCTAATGCTTTTTACGATTATATATCTGATGGAAGACACAATGATATAAAATATATAAAAGATTGTACATGAAATAGAGTTTATTAAGTATCACATGCGATATGCAAGAGTATAAAACAGTATATGTGTACATTATATGTACACCACAGGCACAGGGTTACGCATCTCAAAATGTATATTTATCATTCATCCTAAAATGTATAAGATTTTATTATAAAATTATTAAATGTCATATAATACAGCATAGCTAAAAGATTAATTTTCAAATAACTATTATTAAAAAAGTATATAAATAAACAAATTCACTTTTCAGTACCGTATTCAAATTAGTTTTCTCTTTATTATTGCCTTTTTTGCTGCCTGGATATTGTAGTCTTCCCCACATTAGAAGAGAAAATCTACAAGAAAATTTTGTTCAATGCAATTATAAAGGATAGCAACAATTGGAAAAACCATCTTTTAAAGTTCACCGAGTAAATCAAACCGTTTTTGTGAATATTGCAGATCTGCAACACGTATGTACAAATGGGTAAAAAGTCAATTTCTTTAGTAAGTTAGTAGTCAGTTTCTTTAACAGTTTATTTACATGGATGTAAAATAAAAAAATGATAACTTAAAAAAATATAATATAAATGCATACAAAACCTTTATGAGAGGTTTGTGGGTGTAATTGTTGGTCAACAGATTTTTACTTTCTAGTGTGAAGTAAAGTAAGCATTGTAATCACGAAATACTTTGGTTGTTAGATCTCAACAGCAATACTCATGCCTGAACTCCCTTTGACTAGTTTTAGCATTATATATGTAATTACGCACAAGGAAATTTTAAATTTTAAACTTTAAATATCCGTTTTGACACTCCATGAATGAAATTTGACTAGTTTCGACGTGACTGACGTATATAAGAACGTAGATCACATAACAGAAAAAAAGATTCAACGTAGAATGTCGACATTTTGTATTTAGAACTGTTGTGACATCTAATTGCAGCACCTCCTTTTCTGATTGCAATCTGACCTCTATATATTTAAAATTTTCAATATAACGGATATTAATGCAAACGAACAAAAACATTTAGTCGTAGAATGTTGAAATTTCGTAATTAGAGCTCATGTAGCAACGCATTTTTCAACAATTTTTATTACACCGAATGACCGAACCAATGCCGAAGGGTGTGGGTCTACTCTTCTGTACCAGAGTTTTTAGGTTCGAATCCCACTATTGGCGTGGGTGTATTTAGTCGTTCGGAATTGGCTTTAAACACTAGGTCTGGTTCTTATTAGCCCTCTTGTAGCTAAATGTAAGATGTGGCTCTCCAAACTAAACCATTTTTTATTAAAATCTGTACTCTACATAATGAGAAATCGCAATATGACAAATATGGAATATTGCCAGATGGCAATATTTAGGTTCTACTCGTAGTTGAATTCACATTCTACAAATTTTTGATGTTACTATAACAACTGTCTACACTTTGAAAAGATTGGAGGATCATATCTCACATTAAAATAAAATAAGTTTCAATGAAATGCATAAGCAAATGTGTATAATTCAACAGGTATACAAGGAAGTCATGTGGTGTCCACATCAGATTTTTTATTTCAGGTCGCAAACATAATTCTAGGGCCACCAGTTGCACAGCGCTTGCTCATACGAAAGCATCTAAGATTACCAATAACTGCAATACAATAACAAAAAAATTCCCTTTCGGCACAAATAACACCACGAACAACACAAAGTGGTAGCTTCTTTCCACCGGCTCATTTTGTTTTCATGCATTCAGCTTTTTTTACTGGCTGCATAAACAGCTAATCGTAGGTTGAGCAGGTCTTCTCCGTGACGCTCGAAATTAAAACGTATGCCCTCCGCCATGAAAAGTGAGGATGGTTCTTCTCTCCCCTCCTCTTCAACCTTTCCCGTCCCTCCTCTCTCAACCCGTTCGAAACGAAAGGGTAAAAAGAGGGGGGGGGGGAGAGTGAACCTGCTGCCTTGGGAGAGATTCTCTTAACGCGGGGTCAAAATAATTCGAGCAGTAGGTTTTTTGGTTAAAGGGTTACTGGACTGAATGTAAACAGGTGTGTCGTAAAAAAAAAAAGGAACACCGTTTCCCCCTTTGATACCCGAAGAAATGGTTTTTGGTGTGTTCAGGAATGAGTTTTTTGGATGAAAAATGATCGTTATGTCACCCTACCTGCAGTACCATCGCGTTGTAAGGTGGGTAGGAACTCCGAACGGCTAAGCTATAGCGCTCATTAATTACTCGGATTGGAGAGTGGAGCATGATGAGATGATGAAAGCATTTTATTCCGATAATTTTATCACAGTAGTTTGTTTTTATACTCTGGTTGTTGAGCTGTTATGAAAACAGAGAAGCTGATTAAGTGTTTAGGAGTTTTGGTACATACTAACATAATATGTATCAAATAAAGTAAAAGGCAGGAAAATGTATGAAAATGTCTGTAAAGTAAATGGTAGAGAAATAGACAATGGGATATTATAGTCATAGACATGGAGAGTTTAAAAAATTAATATGCAAAAAATATTGTTTACTATAAAAATACTTTAAATTATTATTAATAATAATTTTATTGTAAGTTGCGGAAATAATTATAACGATTATAAAATGACGAGATATAAACGTTCTTTTTTGCTTCACCATTTTTTTAGTTATAGTGAGATCCAACGAGTTAAAAGTACTGAATTTTCAGCTACATTTCACATAGCTTTCCAACGTTTGACTATATCTACTGTGGCCTATACCAAACAGCATGAATAGCGCATATATCCACGGAAGTAATAACTAGGAATAGTTATTTTCATACCCGCAGTATTTAGTATTTCTAACAGGAACAATTATTACATTAAGGATACGTTTTAAAGCACATCCGTAGTGAATCAGTGGAAAAGTGGTTTTTTTTTTTTTATTTTTTTTTTTTTTTTAACAAGGAACTTTTTTTCCTTTTTTAGTATGATGCAAAATGAATAATCTTTAATTTCGACATCGAAGTTATTTTATTCCTCTAAAGCTCGTGTGTTTGTGAGACTTAAATCTGAAATAAAAAAAATTCTGGATGTCCAAGACGACGAAATTTATTAAACTTTCGAGTTGAATTTTTCGGAAATTTTAATCCTTCATTTGCAAAACTATTTCCTAAACGTATATTTTAGCTAATTTCAGCGCATAACAATATCATAAGACATTTCATAAAATAGAATGGGTATAGAAAATTTAAATTCACCGAGGATGTATTTTAAGGGACTAAAAGAACTTGGTACTAAGAGACTGGGAACCTATCATATAAAACTTTGAGCACTCATACGAATACTAAAAATAAAAATCTAAATTTCCTCCTAAATAATGGCAACAGTCTCCATCAACATTAATAATTTAGAGGAAAAAGAGTAAAGGCAAAATTATATTCCAGTACAAATACAAATACTTACTCATTGAAATAGAATGATGGGTTATCACTTTATCGCCGAGAGTGTATCTTATATCTTTCAATAGAAGTATAGATTAATATATTAATAAACTAAAGTGTCAACGAAATGATTTTACTAAGAGACTGGGAACCTCTCATCTAAAACTTTGAGCACTCAAACAAGTACTAAAAATAAAAATCTAAATTTCCCTCTAAATAATGGCATCAGACTCCATTTACGTTAATAATTTAAAGGAAAATAAATAAAGGTAAAATTATATTCCAGTACAAATACAAATACTTACGCATTGAAATATAATGATGGGTTATCACTTTATGGCTGATAATATATCATACCTTTCAATAGATGTATAGATTAATATATTAATAAACTAAAGTGTCAACGAAATGATATTTTTCAGTTAAGTAATCGTTTTATCCGAAACAGCCTATTATATGATTTTGTTAAATTATTTTTAATTTAGTAGGTGCTTTTTAGTTTGCATATGAAACTTTCAGTATAACAGAAATAAAAACCTACCTGTCGTTAATATAACTAAATATAACCCACTAAAAATGGAGAAACAAAAAAGAACTTTAATATATCGTTATCTTATAATCGTTATAATTATTTCCGCAACTTACAATAAAATTATTACTAATAATAATTTAAAGTATTTTTAAACAATGTTTTTTATATATGAGTTTTTTAAACTCTTCATGTCTATGATTGTCATATCCCATTTTCTATTTCTCTATCATTTACAGACATTTTCTTACAATTTCCTACTTTTTAGTTTACTTGATACATATTATGTCAGTATATACCACAACTCCTAAACAAGTATGAGACTCCTTTATCAGCTTCTCTTTTTTAATATAATAAAAATACTTTAGGAAGCGATTTTAGCTTCTTTCACTTCGTTTTTATATCCAAAACGCAGCTTTATCAAAGTTATTTCCTAAGGTGGACGAGAGTAGTCAAGATTATACCACATCTTTTTATCCAGAGGTTATCTACTTGATAAAGCAAATATCAATTTTTAAGCACTAATTAAAAGTACATTACTTTACAAATACGGTACAATTATTAATATTATAACAAATTTCAAATTTAAATGAGGAAATCGGATATAAAATATTATTAATATCGTTTATATGCATCAATAATATGCAATAGCTAATGCACAATTTAAATTGTAGTATCAAATATAATAATTTGAATAATTTGTTTCTATTTTAATTATAAGTGAAAATATTTGAATTTTAAACCTATTTATTCTAAGCTGTATTTTAAAAAAACTCAAATAATTTATTAAACCATAAATACGAGTTTTTTCCTTTACGGGAATGTAGTTTTATAAAATAATTTTTATAATGATGCAGTACTCAAGTATATCCTTTATTAGTACATTTTTTAGTTAAATTAACAGTTTTCATAAAGACTAAATTATTTAACTAACTTACCACTTTTATGTGTTAAGTATATATTTTTATTGAAAAAATTATTTGCTTATTTATGGAGAGGTTTTACTCCATGTGAAAATTTTATTTTAACTTTAGTCAAATTAGGATAATTTCTTAGGACCTTAATTTCTAGAATTTTTTTAATAAATAAATAAATCTTTTATTAGAAAAAATATCACCCATTTCATAAACAAATCCCTCAGTCTGGGAGCTTTTTAAAAATTTTGAAAAAAAAATTAAGGAAGAATTTCGTTAAATACATTCTCAAAATATATTCATTATATTTTTAAGTAATTAATAACTTATTTTTTATTATTATCTGTTTTTTAAAAATTCCATGAGGAATTTCTGTAAAATTGATTAGAAACATCCCAAGTTAAATCAAATTTTGATTCAAACATATAAAAATTATCGAAAACAATTTAAATGCCATACCTTTTTCCATACATTGTAAATGTTAATGGAAGATGGTTTAGTCTCATACAGTGTGTATCAAGAATTTACCAGAAAGGTATCTCCATTCTGTCTAAAGATACTCCATCAGAATGATTTATGTTCCCATACACATTTTAAAGTAATGACAGAAGCGAAAAATACACAAGGAGAATAAGCTTCTTATGTTATTCGGTATTTTGAAGGAATATTTTACTTTTAAACAAGACTATAATGGAACGGAAAAAATCAAATTAATTCATGTTTATTTAACATATTTTAATTTAATTAAACATTTCCTTGATATCAATAAAGAAATTCACAATTCTAAAAATACTGCGAATTCTAAGTCTTAAGTTAAAAAAGATACTGCAAATAAATAAAATTTGCTTATTTATAAATTGAATTGATAACAATAAGATTAATTTTTATTACTACTAACGACAGAAAATAAATTTATCAACATTTAAAATCGGATTTTGGAAACGAAGTAATGCAATTAAAAGCGTCATAATGCTCATAGTTTATTTTGTAGATTTTAAAATGCATAATGAGAAAGTATGGTGAAAATAAAATACTTGCTGAAACAATGAAAGTATTTTATGCTACAATATTTAAAATAAATAATGCTATGCGGGTGAAAACACAAACTAATATATGAATAAATAACTGTACAAATTAACATTAATTAGCTTTATAAAATACATTAGTTTACTACACACAGTTAAACGTTTATGCATAGTAAAAGTTATATGAATATAGTTACATTTATTAGTAGCACAGGCTTCATACATTAAGATCATTTCTTTATTTCTTTACAAATTTTTAAAGAACAAAAAATTGTACTGGACATTTAGATTGATATTTTAAGAGAAATAATATTTATTAAAAGGAATTGACATACAATGATTGATAACGATATTGAGTACATTTAATCACATTTAACAAATTAATGATTAAAACAACTCACCAAAAATATTCATTCGAATATTTTTTCATTGCCAATCATTATATGCAATATTATTAAAAGAAAAAAACAGGCGAATTCTTCCTTCAATATTCTCATATACTTCGATATACTATATAACGATGGCCGATTGGTTAGGGTGCTGGCCTTCGGTAGAGTTTGTGGGTTCGAATCCCACAGTGGCATGGATATTCGTAGCCGTTCGGAATCGGCTTTAAGCTGTAGATCCCGGTCTCATTAGCCCTTGTGTTGCAAAGAGTAGACCATAGCACTCCAAACCAAACCTAACCTCATATACTTCAGTACAACTTTTTTTTGTTTGTTTAAATCTAAAGAAGGATGAATACTTTTAACAGGTGTATTCACCCCAAACGTGGATGTATTTGTACAATTTTAATCTCAAATCCATGTACCACAGTAATATAGAACATGGTATCCTTAAAAAAATTATTTTGAGACAAACATTGGAAGTCTTGTATTTTATAATCTAATTCAGAACATATTCTGGAAAGTAAAATTGTTTAAACAGCTCCCTTAATTAACACTTTTAAACTTTTAAATCTTTTAAACTTTCAATTAAATTTTAATCTTTACAATTTTTGTAGCCTTAAATTAAGTTTAAGATCTATAACTTTTCAATATTACTATTTTTGTCCTAAAAATTTTAGGTCTATTCACATTCTACACGAGACTGTACAAGCATTTTCAGATATATCTAAAATCATCATATTTCGTATAAAAAATTACTGATATTTGAAATGGAAAAAAAAAATTTGTGAGTTTTTTATACATTAATCTGCATAAAAATAAATTATATTTTTGTCATACCATATACAATTTTATTCTATACCTTATAAAAAAAACTGTATATGAAATTTAACAATTATCTCTTCAATATAACTTTAGCACTTTTAAAGTATAGAATTCCAGGAAAAACAATCCTTTTAATTAACATTTTCAAACTTTTAGACCTTTTAAACTGTCAATTAAATTTTAATCTGTACAACTTTTGTAATCTTTAATTAAATTTTTAAGATATAATTTTTCAATATTACTATTTTTGTTCTAAAATTTTTAGATCTATTAACATTCTACACAAGACTGTACAAGCATTTTCAGATATATCTAAAATCATATTTTGTATAAAAAATTATTGATATTTGAAGAGGAAAAAAAGAAATTTGTCAGTTTTTTTATACATTAATTTACATAAGAATAAATAATTTATTTGTCATACCATATACAGTTTTATTCTATACCTTATAAAAAATCCGTATATAAAATTTAACAATTATCTCTTCAATATAACTTTATCACTTCTAAAGTATAGAATTCCAGCACCACAAGCATGGAGAAGAAGCAATTTAAAGTTTACATTAGTTAAAGTAAAGTCCTTATAAATGGAATCAGACCCGTTAATCAGTTTTTAAATAATAAAGAACAAGATTCAAAACCTCATACATTGATTAAAAGTTTAGGAAAAAAAGCTTAATAGAAGAAAAAAAATAATATGTTGCATGTATTTGGGGTACGTCCTTTTAATTTAGCCTTTTTTCGTGACTGAGTTCACACACAAATACACATATAAACACACAAACATAATTCTCTTTTTCGAACTCGTGGAAGAGGATAGTATTAGTTTAAAATATGGAGGTTAAGTGTACAATACTGATAGAACTTTTGTAATTTTTTTTATCAATGTTCACTTCGTATACAAGAAATTAGAAGACAATTTTCTTGAGGGCCCCATAGTAATAGATAAGTCGGAAATCGAACAAAATTAAAATTTTTTCACCAATTTTTGAAAAAAAAAATATTTAATATTCCTTATGAACTCGTGTTTTCTCTCTTATATGTATAGATATATATAGTGTTCGTCAAACAAATATAATGGTTGATATTTCTAAAAAATTAAAAAAGAAATTTTATCCTCTGTATTAGAATGGAAAAATTAGAGTAATATATTAAAAAATATTTTACACTTATAATACAATATCTATCTCATATATAACTGACTATGTGGTATTCTTTACAATGTACCTAGCCATTCGTAAATTATTTATATGTAAATATGGTAAAATTTTCAAATAATAAGAAACTAACGTGCATTTTTGTTTTGAAAAAATTAATATTATGACAGTAAATAAATTATTTGATATGTCCTAAATATATGTACTTGTAGTCAGTTTATAAAGGTTTGTGAAACTACTAGAAATAAGTAAGATATTGTGCGCAAAAACTAAAAAATATGAAATCTCAGAAAAAAGCATTTTAGCGTTTAAATTATGTACAAACGATACACATGATGCAAATAGCTTGATTTGCTATAACTTCTTTCCATTTCGGAATTATGTCAAAAGAAATAGTATCAAAATGGAGTAACATTTGCAGTTTAACACACACATACACACAAAAAAAAAAACTAAAAATCTAAAATTCTAAAAATTTAAACGTCTTGACAAATTAACCTGAATATCAGTATGAAAAATATTTCAACCATATACAGAGTCTCATTTAAATAGTATCATTAATATGTTTTAAAAGACTATATTAAATTTATAAATAGCATATAACCTTGAAATTGGAAAATAAGAATTTATATACCAAATAATTTAGTTCCCATAACTTTGAATTTTAAAATTTTAATGCTAAAAATTTAACCTTACTTTTTAAAATTTTACCATAATTTATATGAATAATTTACGAATGACTTTTAAATGACGTATAGTGTGGATACATTATTATTATAATTAAACACTTCAATAAATCCTGTACTTGAAGAAAAATAAAATTTTTATGTCTAAAAAAAAAAAAACTACTGCAAAGTTAAGACATTTCAGTGATGGACTATTTGTATAATTCTTAAACTAGATATTCCAGTTTAGAAGAGATGGGAATATTAATTTAGTTAAGACTGAAAAACGTGAGAATATGCTAATGGCAACATGGCAAATATATTTGTTTGAATAAATTAAAAAAGAATACATAAATCACGGAATAAATCAAATTATTTTTCTTATCAAGAGAATATAATGAAATATAAATTTTAACTTAAAGTAATGCATAGGAGGACAATCTTTTTTCATAGTTAATAATCACAAAAACAAATACCATAGGTAAATATTTTTAAGCAACTTCGTGATATATTAACAATAATAATATTAGTGCCAATTTTTATTTGTAACTTCAGAGTGTTCTATATAAACATGTTATAAATATATTAAGCTCCTATGTAGTAATGTACAACAATATTTTCATGTTTATTAAACAAAATACCTGATTGAGTGAAAAGAAAATATATACTACGAAATTTTTAAATCTAATTGGTTTTCATAAATAATAATATTTATAACAAGTTTACAAACTTTTAAGGAAAAACATGTGTTATTGAATAAAGTTAATACATAGATTGACGATAATGTATTTGCAATTAATTAGTGTATTATACAAATGTTATTGGTTAATCGGCATATTACATAATCAGCATATTTTCCTTATTTTTACAAAAAGAATATATGATCACCATATTTTTCTTACAAAGAAAATATTTTGGTTTATTTTTAGTCATTGTAAAAATGGTAAAAACAAAGGCTGAGTAGACTTAAATTTTTAAAGTAAATAAAATAAGATTATGTATCGAAATTAATACTACATTAAACATAATCAAATATTTAATGTCTATTAATATTTAAAATTAAAATAAATATTAAATTTATCTGCAAATGAATAACTTGTATTTATAAGTAAGAAATAAATGCATACATTTTTCAATATTAAAGGGATATAAATTTTAAATATTTAAATTACTATTTTAAAACTTTTCAAAGAGTAAAATTTAATCACAAGTTTACTAATTTTTCAGTAAAGTTTAATGAAAAGCTTGATGAATTTTTAAACATTATTTAATATTAAAATTAAAATAAACACTTATTCAGGACTAAACAATTAAAAGAAATCCCACAAAAACATCATGAATTGATTCATGCATTATATTATAAATTAGATAAGTTCATTCAGAATTTTGTTTCAATAGAGGACGACATTTTATGCAAAATTATTAGTTATAAATAAGTGCAATAAAAAATTTAAAGTAATAACGTGGTATCTTAAAAATTAAAAAAACAAATTTATTAGAAAAATATTTATATTTTTTAAATAACTATTTTGACACTTTTAAATACAGGATATATTTGATTAAATTATGCAATTAAGAATACAGATATGAATTTTAATACTGGTCAAATTATGAAATTTTTAAACCTAAGCTAAAAAAGTAAACAAATAAAGACAGAATCTTTTTTCTTTTCTCCCCTTACAATTTATTAATATTATAAAGAGTTTTTTTTTCAAAATCAGTATATTACATTAAAGTGTACATGACTGATTTATTTTTTTCATAAGTCCGTCGGTAAATATTTTACAAGTAACTTTTTTGTTAGTTTAAAACACGTGATGCACTAACTCAAATTACGCATTTGAAAAAAATATATTAGTAACGTATTTCTATGCGAATTTTAAAGAATTTTTAATCCGAAACAAAATAGTAAACATGTAATCACACAATGTTTATTTTACTTTCATTAAAAATTTAGTTACGAATATTTCCTATATTTATGCCAAAAAATCAATATATCACTTTAGCTTGAATAAGTTTACCTTATTTTTTTCATAAATCTGTCACCAGATATTTTATATCCAACAGTTTTGCTAATTTAAAATAAATATACAACTTTAAATTACACATTTGAATAAAAATAGGACTCTTAGTTGTATTCAAACTAAAATATCGTAAATTATAAACAAAAAATAGTAAACAAATAATCACAGAATATTTCTTTTACTTTCACTTAATTAGTTAAAAATATGTTCCCAGCTTTTCAGAGAAAATCAATATATAAATTGATATATTGATTAACTGGCATAAGTTTACTTTATTTTTTCATATATAAGTGAATAGGAATTTTAAAAACAACTGTTTTGTTGGTTTAAAACACATAATGCACAAATTTAAATTACGCATTTGAATAAAATATGAATCTTAATTTTATTCAAATTAAAGTAATTTTAATTATTAGCAAAAAAAAAATGTAAATAAATAATCACAGAATCTTTGTTTTACTTTCACTTAAAAATTGTTAAAAATGTCATCAATTTTTAACTATGTTACTGTAAACTGCACACGACTAAATTAATTATCTCCTAAATCTGTCATCCGTCCAGTTTTTCTCCGACGTTATTCCAATCGCGCTAAACCCTTTCGATTATGAAAACAGCGGGTACCTGTTTCCTCGATGACATGGCAGTCCAAAGCTTCGGGCTCTTGGTCGGAATCCCCGTTCATCTCGAGCAAGTCAACAGTGTCGAAAGCACATCACAAGGAAGAGGAATAAACAAAATCGAACAGCGGCCGAATTAAGTAACGATGACTTGCGAAAGGCTCCAGACACGACTTGAAGCTAGTGCAACACACGCAAAAAAGGCCCTGCCCCGTATTTCATGTATGTATGCATGTCTTGCGGAGAGGCCCCATCGGGGGAGCCCAACTTGGTCAGTGGAAACCTGTCCAATTAATGTAATGCCGCGGGACAAGACATGCAAAGTTTTCCGCGCTCTTTCGTTTTCGGGAAAGAGACGCTGGGGGTACACAAGGGGTCGGGCCTTTTTTTTTATTATTATTTTAGCCTTCTTTTTTTATCTCTTATTCTCTCTTCATTCAACGACCGGAGAGAATCAGATTTCCGCATCGATTGTTTTACTTGTTTGGTTGGTGCAAACTTCATCCGGTCGCATCGTCTCATGGTTGGAAAAAAAAATATACAAAGTGTGCTAGATGAGCTCGGGTGGTAAGGAAGAAATTATATGAAAACGTCTGACAGAAAATATTGATTTCATCATATACTTAATTTTACGAACGGGGTCATATTCAGTGTTAAACTTTCAAGTAGGTAATACAAACGCCTTGAAAAGACGTCATGCTAATTGGGCACACGAAATATTATTCTACCATGTAATATAAAACAACCAAGACACTGCTTAAAGACATTGAATATTAATTTCTTTAAACAAGTTGCAGACATCCTTAAATGAAATAAAAAACAAGCTTTTAACACAACCACATTTATGGGTTATAATACATTATTAAGTTTTCCTTTATCCTTAAAAGAAATTAGTCTTAGAATGAGTGTGTATCTATCTATCTATCTATCTATCTATGTATATATATATATATATATATATATATATATATATATATATATATATATATATACACACACACGTATATATATATATATATATATATATATATATACACACACACACATATATATATATGTGTGTGTGTGTGTGTGTGTGTGTGTGTGTGTATAATACATGTAACACAGAAATTTTATCTTAACCGTTTCTGTATTTAAAAGAGACACAAACATGTGTATGTGTGTAATACATATAACGCAGAAAGTTTATCTTAACCTTTTCTGTATATAAAAGAGACACACATGTATGTATGTGTGTGTATGTGTGTGTGTAATACATTTAACACAGAAAGTTTATCTTAACCTTTTCTGCATATAAAAGAGACACACACGTGTATGTATGTAATACATGTAACACAGAAAGTTTATCTTAACTTTTTCTGTATATAAAAGAGACACACACATGTGTGTGTGTGCTTATTGTGCAACGTTGCATGCTTCACCCAGATGATGAATAAAATTAAAATGCTGCTATATAAATAACTTAATTTAGCCAATTAATGTCTGAATCATTTCTCCATCATATTATTTTCCACATTTTTTAAGACACACACACAAACAATTTTATGTATATGGATAAAACTATTGTCACGATTTCAATCGATGTGCTATTTTTTAATTTAAAAAAACATAAAAAGAGAATAGATCATTTATCATAGCTATTTCATAAATCTTGGTAGCCTTTTTTTCCAGAAAACTTTCAAACAGTGTAAGTGGTTTAATAAAATAATGCATAATATACACAAAAATGTACATCAGGATTTGAATCCACAATGCATAGACGTTTAAGCGATAAACAACATCTACAACGTACAAAACTTCGAAAAATCACAAGATTATAATTTCAAAAAATGCAAGTAAATAAAAGTTTCGTTTGCATATTTCATAGCCTTATGTCAGGAAAATATACGGTAAAATTTAAATGATTTATTATACATTCAGAACAATTTTATATAAAGCTATGCACTATAAAATAATAGCTCCAAAGAGAACATAATAAAAAATACTACCAATGTATTATAAATTAACATTAGAATGGTAGCTACTGAAATTGGAATAAAAGATTATAATTCTATTATGCACATCCTTTAGGTTAATAGGAACTATTATAACCCTGTTAGTTCCCAGGTATGGAATGCCAAATCCCACATCTTAGACTTAGGTGATGTTTTACAAAAATATGGAAATATGGAAATAGTTCGAATTTTCTAATGTATTAAAGAAATAAGTTTTAGTCTTTCAATATATTTTCAATTGATTATACTTTTCCTAACCCTAGATCAATGATGTAATTTAGACATACGTGTTGTTTAATAGTACAAGGAAAAGAGTTAGAGACTTAATGTAATAATTAAACTAGAGGATAACAAAAATGTATCGTAGAACTTTATATTAAAAATTTTGTACATTAATGGTCTATTTGCACCATACACTGTATTAAAAACTTAATGATTTTTTTTGATTTACTGAAAATAATTGATGTGCACTCGTGACTTATTTATAAGGCTATTTAAATATACACATTTTTTATTTTAATTATATATGTATAATGTTATAATATAGGAAAAGTAAACCAAGAAAAAATTCAAAAGAAAATATATTTTCAGTCTTTTTAAATTAAGAACAAAACACAGACAAACTATTTCAAATAATTGAGTAATTTTAATTTTCGAGGTCATTATTATTCTGCGAAAAATGTGGAAAATATTTAAAATACATGATTCGTATTAAAATGAATGAATTAGCGTTTAAAAATTATACTTTTACTTATAACTCCTTTGTAATTATTTATAATTATAATTATTATAATGTTAATATAATTATTTCTTTATAACTATATTTTATACTTATAATTATTTACATTATACTTATAATGTTCTAGTTTAAAAGCATTAGATAGGGACTCGCCTGTATTACAAATATATGTTAGCCATTTACCATTTTGCTAACACTTAACGTTAAAGAAAATAAATGTCATGAAAAAAACCTATTTTGCTTTATTAACATAGTTATAAAAACCTTGTTTAATCCTTGTTAAAACCTTGTTTTTTAAACCTTGTTTAAAAAAAATCTGATGTGACTGACGAACATGATGTCATTGTACGTCTTTTAAATTTTCCCTTATTTTTATTTTGATTGTATGATACACCATCAAAACTATCATTTGCTCATTCCCTTAACTATCTAATGTTAGTTTCGTTTCTCAAAGTAACGGGGTGACAAAATAGAGCTCAAGTGCAGTCATTTGAGCGCAGATATTTCACTATAAAGCGAAATTTTACATGATTGCATTAATTCCCTTACTTCGTACTAAGCGATAACAAAGCTGTAAAAATTCAAATTTTACTCTCTGCAAATAATATACTTTTATTTTTTGAAAGAGACGACACAAAAAACATTATTTCAACTGCATGTGCATATGTCAATATCTTTTGGATGTTTTATAGTAGAGCTTAAGTACTGCCATCTCGCGGTGATCGACAGCATTAATCTCCGTTATATTAGAATATTTCGCTATATCATGTGTAGATTATAGTCAAAGTAAAGGCACATTTAGGTACTAAGTACTTAATTCAGAATTTCAACACTATATGGTTAATCGCTTTTACGAATTATGCTTTGGCGTTAATATCCATTATACAGATAGTAATCTTTCATTATATATAGTGTGCATTTCAATCAAAAAAGGAGATTCAGAAGTAGATGGATGCTACAGCACAGCTAATTATAAAATTTCACATTACAATTAATCGTCTTTTAACTATGCAAGATACACAAGTACATACAAATGTCCTTTTGAAAGAAGTCAGAATGGATTCAATGATGGACAAACTGGATATTTAAAGTTTCTTTCTACGTACGTACAGACGTAACACGGTTATTAGTCGAAATGTATTCAAGTATAGTCAAAATGAATATTTTCATTAAAATTTAAAAACAGAATTTTTTTTCCGGTTATAATAGTTGTTTTATATATTACAATGAAATAAAAAGTTATTTTCAACTTATACCACAAGAAAATTTGTGTGAATCTTGAGATATAAAAGATAAAAATTAAAATCTTTCCGATAATTTATTCGCTAGTGTAACTCCGAAGGATTGGACCGAAATAAAAATATAATGTTATTGAAGTACTAGTGCACAGTAAAAGGAAATTTATAATATTTATGATACCAAATGCAAGTCAGCTTCAACTACTTTAAATTGCGCTAAGAATTATGATACCTGCAAGTATGTATAACTTTGTGGTTTTGACATTTTACGAGGTTTAGAACACTGCACATAAATTTACTTTGTCAGCAGATACAAAGACTGAAATCGTGGCAAATAGCTTTTCTTTATAATAAAACATCTGTTTATCTCTTTTCAGTTAGGTACCTTTGAAACAGTTCATGCTTTTACCTTTATACCATAGTTTTAATCCTTTACACCAGGTGTCGGCAACCTGTTTGTTCTTAAGGGCACAATACTAAATTTGAAAATCACCGAGGGCGCATATTTTACAGATAATCAACAGGTATAAATAGGCATTAAAAAAAAAACAGATTTTTTATAACTTTATTTTGTTGGTGTCATACATAATGATACATATAGTTCAGTGTGAAACTTGGGTGTCCATATTTTCAGCTAATTTCTTATAATTGGGGATATATTTAGAGTTCCCGGTCCTTAAACAATTATCTAAATGTGAGTCATTAAGCTTTGTTCGGTATTTTGATTTCAAATTTTTCATATTTGAGAACAAAGACTCGCAATTGTATGTTGCACAATATGAATAAATTTTTAGAGCACATTTCCTTAAATTAGGATACTTATTTTCACCGACTAAATTCCAAAACATTTTATC
>CM063504.1:123612868-123615368 GCA_032207245.1 Pardosa pseudoannulata | reverse complement strand
TTAAATTTGGCAAAGTTTACACGAAACAAATTTAAAAGACATTATTTAAAATAAACCATAGAGAATTTGATACAGATGTTACATAATTTGAATAAATGTTTTTTTCATTAATAAGTGAAAATAATCAAATTTAAATTTTAGTTAGTAAGTGAAAATAAGCCAAAATCCAAATCGGTGAATTTCGAGGCTTCCCTGTGTTTGATAAAGAACAAAATGAAAACTCGCGAGTAGACAGAGAATTTAAATGTGAGGGAAAAAAAAAGAAGTATGGATTGGTGTTTTAACATTGAATTGCGTATTGAAAACTACAGAATAGTTGCAATGCGTTTATGAACCCTATACTTATATAAACAGTAGATTGGAAAAGCTACAATTTCATCTGGATGAAGCCTATTTTGTCTTTGAGCAGTCGGCTGACTGTGACGTAAGTCTTATTTCCCACCTTTCATCAACGGGCCGCCTTCTACTGCTTTCCAGAGAATGCCCGGTGATGACCGCTCGTTACTGTTTCGGAATTCATTTCTTGAGCAGGGTGGGAGCATAAATATTCCTTAGCTTCTGCTTTTGGTTCTAATTATAACAGCGGGCGCAACACATTATCCATCGAATGCCGAGACATATCGCCTATTGAGCCTAAACAAAGTGTATCATCCATCAATCGAAACAAATCCGGTCGGTTACGCTTCTGATGCGCTCAACTTTAAATCTATTGTGGTGCCTGACCATTATGCATTACTTGTTCGCATGATTAATTTGCCAGACAATGGGCCGAGCTCTGCTTTTTATACAACTTTTTTCATGCACAGCCTTTCTGTGGACTGCTTGTGTTTTTTATTTCGGCCTTGTGTTTCAATGGACCTCATTGTTGGTTTAAGCTGTTTTTTTTTTCGTTTTTTTTTATCGTATTGCCTTTCCACCTGCCTTAATGAGAAATGAGCCCTGGACCATTATTCCGAGAATAATAATAATTATTCCGAGGCGTTGTGGGTAGTTTTTTTATTGTGAGTTTTTTGTATCTGATGGGTAGCGTATTTTTTTCCCCCTCAACGTTGGCTGGTCCCTACCAGTCGTGCAAGATAAGTTGTTCTTTTTTTTTTATTCATTAATGAAAAAACAGACGTAGGCTGCTTGACGCTTATTTCCATTGGCTAAGAGAATGATGGCTCACATAAACATTGAATTTCTGGACAAATGACGTTAAGCCGTTTTAGTAGTGAATGGTTTTTGACGGGGTTTATATGCCTGCGCAAACAGGCATGTCTGAATGACGAGAAAGAATAGCGGTTAAGCATGCGTCAAAATCTTTTGTAGAAGAGCGTCTGCTATTATTCATGATAGGAGTTCATATGCGCAAGACATTATTATTTGCACAAAGGTAATTGCTTACATATGTTCTAAAATTTCCAAACTTCTTTCTAGACCTTTCTCATCATATTTAAGATCCATGTAAGAAAGAAAAAAAAGAGAGGGATTTTTGTTTGTAGAGAGGTCAACTATTCGCTACACGAGGTCTAATTACGCCAGATTCTAGTCCTTGAGAATATTTTGAAATGGAAAAGAAATCTAAGCTAACAAAGAGATTGGAAAGCGATTCAGATGCAAGTTTAAATGAAATTGCAGCGTTCCAAATACCCCAAATTCAACTTTACGAATTTACATGTGACGACTATATCGGTATTGTTATTACAATGTCATGGGAATAGATTAAAAATTACTCATTAAACATTGTCAGTATTCGAAAACGCGAGATGAGCTAATATGGATATTTACTCCCATTTTACCCATTACATACCAAAATTCAAAAACTGAAACACGGTACTCGACTAATGATTAATAATAGTGTGTATCTTGGGAGATAAATACGATGGGCGATAAATTTTATGTGGAAATCCCTAGCCAAACACTGTGTTCTAATTTGGGAATATTAAGGTAAACAGCTAACCACTGTATTAGATAGAATGGTTACAGCTGGTTTCTTTGTAGTACAACAGTCCACTGTTCTGCTACAAGCGAGTTAATGAGACCAGGATCTATTGTTTAAGAATAGCAGAGGGAATTAAAACACAACTCCAGCACTGAAGAGTAGCGCCCTACCCATTCATTTGGTTAGAATGTTTATGAGAATAAATTCATCGAAAAGTTTGATATTTTTATATTTATATTAAAAAAAATTAAAATTTTGTCCTACAAAACATTCGTTTAATTATTAAACCTTTCCTTTATTACACTGAAGGAGCAATTTCTCAATTACAAGTAACAATAGTTTAATTAATTATAATGCTTCTTTTACTCACCGAGAGAAAATAATTAAACAGAAAATATTAAAAATATGCAAGAATAGATTTTTAAATTGCACTAAAGAAGATTTGTTTATATGAAAAGGTCGATATTCACATAAACTCAGGTTCTGCCATCTGGCGGAGACCGACAGCATTAACTACCGTTAGATTGAGATTTTTTTTAAATGGACTTTGAAAAATGTTTATGTAACAAGATATAT
>CM063504.1:123585368-123607868 GCA_032207245.1 Pardosa pseudoannulata | reverse complement strand
TGCAGGTGCTTTTTTATCTATATTCGTTCCTCCTTTCACATTACTTCGAGAATGCTGATCTTGTCATAATCCATACAAATAATATTGCATTTAAATACAACATCTCTGCTTAAAAAGGCAATAAACATGCAACTAGTTAAACACACTGGATTGTAATATCGTTTACTAATCATTCTAATGGCCCACCACAAGCACACAGCAACATAACAGGGAACAAAAGATGATAAGCAAAGGGCCATTAAAAAAATTAATTAAAATGAAGAGCCAGCTCTCCACCATTTTGTTTCTTCTTGGTTAATTTGGGTAATTTCGTCGTTGCTATGCTGTAATGAAAACATTAGAATATACAGATGGATTTATAAAAATGTGGTATCACAATGTTTCTTATTCTAATACTTTTATTAAGCACTAAACTGTTATTTATATGAATTAATTTTATGTTTAACGCACCTGGAATATAATTAACTCCTTTCTATACTCCTTTCTATTCAGTTAATGAGAGACTTTCCAGATGCCCTTCAGATATCGATATAAAATATTCATTTTGTTACTGTATTACACGGCTAACAATTTTAAATACGCATATTACAATTGTGTGTATTAAGTATATTAGGTGTGTACAACTGGATGTTAATTACTCATTTTATACTCATCAAACTGGGGTAATTGAAGCCAATATACAATTGTAATACAGTAGTGATCGATGTAACTGGATGGTTAGAAAATTGATGTTAGCAACTGTAAAATGCTAATGAGTGTAGTTAGGTACATTTATTCATTAGAAATTGCATGTATTTGTATATATATATATGTAAGATGTCATCATCTCAAGTTGCAATTAATAAACTTCTTTCGTTTAGATATAATTTTGAATGCCGACGGTTATGTTAAAATGTGTTTGAAAGAGTCAAGAGAGATGTTTAAATGGAATTCATTATTTTCCAAACGAGCATTTTAACAATTTGGAATAAGGTATAACCGCATTACGGGACTACTTAAAAACTGTGTTCCCCTTGGCAAATTTGGCGAAAATATTGGAGATATTTACTAAAACACAAAGGTAATGCATCCAAACATTGTAATTCTTGCTTTTTCTGGCGACTTTAATTAATGCACAGTGCGTCATCGTAATAGAATTACATACTTTTACTTAAAGAAAACGACTTGAAAACCGGACACTTATATTTATGGGCAATTAATCGCTTAACAGTTTACAAACGCAACAGCTCCAAATTATTAAAAATGAACCACAGTGAACCATTAATGGTTTGTTATATCTAATTTTTTAAGCATTGCGCACTTTTAATATATAAGAAAAGAGTTACACAAGGAGAGTTGGATGCAAATATCATATAAATTATAATATAGATACAGATTCTTTGGACACGTAAAGATCAGGAGAAAATTATAGTTAATAATAAAATAATAGTTAAAATAGAGAAGTATGTTAGGCGACCATACTTAAACCATTATCGCCAAGTTGGCTGGAGAACCCAGTTCTTTACAGTTGTTGTTGTTAACAATCCTCTAGAGTCTGACGGAGTCAGACAAGTTCATTGACTTTTAAAAGGTCCAGCACAAAAAAAGCATGGAAAAATCAGTTTTTTTAAAACTGATTTTACTAATGGGACAAAATAGTGTAAATTACTTAAAAGTTAATTAAATGTAACGATTTATGATAGTTTAATCTTATTTTTACACAAGTGAACTTGTAGAACACACCAATTGGGTGACAAAATACATCAACACCAGTTAAATATTAATATATGAGTAGTTAATATATGGTGTATCAAATAAATTCGACTTCATAGATCTGCTATCGTACCTTTACTTTATCGTTAACTTTTAATTGAGGATACCATACATCTGGACTGAACAACATAATAACTTCAGCTTAAAGCTATGATGTCTATCAGTTGGTAAGTAGTGGGAGTCTTCCCCCTCCAGCTTGGAAATACCAGTAACTTAGATCTACTCTCTCAAGATGACGCTTAAATTTTATGACTCACTTGAGGCTTAAGTTAATACTAAATAAACACATTATAAAAGTGTGAATTTCAGCTACAGAAAACCACATGTATTATTAAGTAATTATACCGTAGATAATGGATATGGCCTAATTTCCTCTGTTTAACACACTGTACTCGTTTTTTAAGACGATATTTTGACTTTATTCAATTAGTAAGTCGTATTCCTAAGTTGACCCAGCCGATGTCATATAACCAATTCAATTAGTAAATAAAACATTATTTCTTACGTAGATTTCTACAAATTATTCTCTTTTTAAACAAAATTTTGATTTTAATAATCACCCTTTAAGCAGAAGCACTGTTGAAGAAATGGTAAGATAATGATAGCTGTTTACAAGCATTTACGAGTTTTATTTTGTATAAATCAGTTATTCTAATATCTTCCAGCACAAAATTACACCAGTTAAACAATTTCCTTTTATTAGAACCTATTTAGTAACGAATTTAACTTCCTTAAATACATGCATTATAGTGGAAAATTAAGATTAAAATAAATGAAGAACAATACCACTTTTATTAAAAATTTAGGTTTGATTGAAGAACAGGGTAACCCCGCCAACTTGGTAAGAAAGCTCTGAGTATGGTCGCCTAACATTTTCTCTTGATCTCGCCGTGTTCAAGCAATCCATATTTTAATTTACATTTTATTGGTATCCAGCTCTCCTTGTGCAACCCATTTCTTATATATTAAATGCTCATAATGCTTAAAAAATTAGAGAAAATGAACCATTAACGGTTCACTATTGAGAATTGTTAATAATTTGGAGCTGTTGCAAACATCGCCAATAATTTCGTCAAATTTGCTAAGGAGCACCCTATTTTTCAGTATTACGAAAATTTATACTACTTTTATTAAATATTTATTAAACACAATTAATAAACACGTAGTCTGATAATTACTATTCCATTTAATTTTGTTCTACAAGTTTTACTTATATTTTACTTTTACCACATGCAAGGAATATAAACAAGTTTAATTCCAATCAGTAGCTATAAATCGAAAAGATGATTTTTGAACGCCAAGTTTTACGTAATTTTCTGGAGAAACTGTCTCGATTAACCAATTACCTTACAATAATTTTATATAGTTTTAAATAAAAAAAAATCTTTATTTGATTAACAAAAACTATTTTTAGTGAATTCAATACAGGTTTGGTTTGGTTTGGAGCGCTACGGTCTACTTTTTTGCAACAAGAGGTCTAAGAATGCTATATAGGAAGAAGCATATTTATGTCATATAATGTCCTCAAATTTTTAACAATATCCAACAGGATTTATTTTTTAATTGTTTAAAATCTTTCCACTTATTCACAATAAAGAAGCATGCGGCAAATGAAAAAAGACAGCAACAATGACACTTTAGAACAGAGGATGTGTAACAAATAAGTATATCTAAGAATTATTTCACAAAGACAGAGAAAATAGTTTTTCCAAGTAATTCCAGGCAGCGAAATAGAGAACTAAATTCATTAAAATGTCAGAGGTATTGATATTTTTTTATTTCACTGCGAAATGCTATATTAAAATCTTGAACAACGCGTACGGTACAAATTAAATATGCAAATCTGAAGTATTTTAAATCCTTGTTTTTTTAAGTGTGTGTAACTAGTAGACCAGTTTTTCATTGGTTACAAATGAATACTTTTAACATATTTTTCATGAAAAAATCATTACAAAAGAAGAAAAACTACACATTTAAAAATTTCTTTAAGTACGAGGATAATTTAAAAATATTTTTATTAAATCGCTATTTAAAAAGTTCCTGTAACTTTTTTACAGTGAATAGTATCAGCATCTTTATACTCTGCAAGTATGTAATAAGTAAAACGCTTCTTAGAAGTATTAATGATAATTAGTATTTGTAACCTTGGTAATTTCATAGAAATTTAGTGAAAATGAATCGAAATCTGCAGTAAACTACTTTAAAACTGATATATAATAGGCAATAATGATTAAAAAATAAACAGCACAACGAAAATAAGCACTTAATGCGTAGAAAATTGTAGTGCAACATTATTTTAAGACATATCCATCTACTCAAAGAATATTTTGTATAATCGATTCTCAAAGTTTTAGACTTTTGAATTTTGAAATGAAAGGTATAAAGTCTTGACTAAAGAACTGGGTTCCCCACCAACTTGGCGATAATAGTTTAAGTATAGTCACCTAACATTTTCTCCTGATCTCACCGTGTCCAAATAATCTGTATCTATATTATAATTTCTATGACATTTGCTTCCAATTCTCCTTGTGTCACTCTTTTCTTATATATTAAAAGTGCGCAATGCTTAAAAAATTAGATATAACAAACCATTAATGGTTCACTATGGCTGATTTGTAATAATTTTGAGCTGTTGCATTTGTAAACTGTTAAGGGATTAATTGCCCATAAATATAAATGTCCGGTTTTCAAGTCGTTTTCTTTAATTAAGTAAGAGTATATAATTCCATTACGATGTCGCACTGTGCATTAATTAAAGTCGCCAGAAAAAGCAATAAATACAATGTTTGGGTTGATTACCTTTTTGTTTTAGTAAATATCACCAATATTTTCCCCAAATTTGCCAAGGGGAACCCAATTCTTAAGTAGTCCCGGTATAAAATTTAATTTAATGAATATAGTCCAGCAATAAATTTTAAATTCTTAAAAACTGTTCTTACACTGTTTGATATGTTTCACTATGTTTTATCCCAATTTAAAAAGGCAATTACTGAATAAATAAGGAAAAGGAAAATTTAAGACACTAAAACTAGAAACAGCCAAAAATCTTTAAAAGGGTGACAAAAGCTATGCTAATACACATCGTCTAAATTTTATAGAAAATGTTTGGAATAAAATAAGCTGATTATGAACACCTTCTAAAGAAAGCTTATAAATCTGATGTAATTTTTAAAACTTAATGTACTAATGTAATACAGTAGTTAATTGTTTGATTCTCCCTCCGAGACCATATAGCTGAATTCAATACATTAAAATATAATTCTCTCATATTAATGTATATCATATAAATAAAAGAGACTAAGACGTCGTATTGTTTATTTAGATGTGTTATTTTAAATTTAACAATTAGAATTTCCGAGAATCATAAACTAAAGTTACAGTATGAAATTGCATTTTAAAATTAAGACACCTCAGAAATTCTTTTAGTTCATTAGTCAACAAATATTTAATGTCCGCTTATTTTATATACATCTTAATAATGTGGCTCTTTGAAATTCTTAAACGGAAACGTTGTTAAGATAAAAGCCAAGATTTTAGTGATATTCCTGTCAACACGAATGCAACTAATAGCAACATAATGTTTCTGATTCTTCTAATAACACATAAGCTATCGATTTCTAATACGAGCTATTTAAGCGTTCGAAGCTCTGGCAGATCAGATAACAGAGACTTATTTTATCTAATCAGTCCAAGTTTGCACGTGTACTTTGGATAGAACAACACATTACTGGACGAATACATTCTGGAAGGTGTATTTCAGAACTTCCCTCTTGCCTTGCGATTATTCTTAGGGAGTTATCTGTGTTTATGAGCACATGCGTAGCGTAACGCCTTGATGACACAATTTCGAGGAAAAAGGCGGGAAAACACCATTCAGAACTTCGAAGTATAAAGACCTCGCCTTCTTAGCAGCACGAGTTTAAAACAAAGTTGCTTATATGATATGGAACGTATGAAAAAAGAAATTACACTGGAAATACACTTAGACGAAGAGCTTCTAGTTCTCTGACGAAATTCTCAAAACTCAGATTGTGTTAAATCACTTATAAAAATATTCAGTTATAAGAAACATTCACTTATAAGAAGAACTTCTCGTCGTCTGGCGAAACTTCCATAACATTGTAGTAATTAATTTATACAAAATTCAATTATAAGAAACATTCACTTATACGAAGAATTTCTCGTCTTCTGGCGAAATTACCTTAACTCTGATTGTGATAAATAATTTATACAAATATTCATCTATACGAAACATTCACTTATACGAAAAACTTCTCGTCGTCTGGCGAAACTCCCATAACTCTGTAGTAAACTATTCACATATACAAATATTCAGTTATACGAAACACTCAATTATATGAAAAAATTCCCTTTGGCGAAATTCCCATAAATCTGAATGTACTAAGCTATTCAGTTATACAAGACATTTGGTTTGGTTTGGACGCTACGGTCTACTTTTTGCAACACGAGGGCTAATGAGACCGGGACCTACTGCTTAAAGCCGATTAAGAACGGCTATGAACATCCATGCCACAGTGGGATTCGAACCCACGAACTCAGATTCCGAAGGCAAACACCCTAACCATTCAGCCATTGTTCGGCTTATATAAGCCATTAACCTTGATAAAGGGATTTTAAGTTTTATTTAGCTAAACAAAAAAGCGCGTGATTCATGACAACATCTTTGTTTGTATTATTTTTCAAAAGTAGAGATAGGTTATTTCCTGTTTTCCTTTTCTTTTCACATTCAATATTATTTTAATTTAAAACTGTTTTATAAAAAGTTCGCTGAATGTTTTTATTTTTTTAATGAATACATATTGTATTTAAGATAGACGAAAAACATTTGTTGTTATAGTTTGCAGATATTAATATAAATATATTTTACCTTTAACAACCTACATTTAATTATTTAAAAACACGAGAAGCAGTATAGTATTCTTTTCTTGTTTCATTATTCACGTATACGAAGTATTATCTCAAACGAAGAATCATCTTTTCCTTGTCTTTGTATAAGTGAATATTTTCTATATTATCTTATAAAATTCTCTTGCATGCTTGGGACGACTTACAGAAGCAGATGCTTTACAATGAATCATTATATAGAGCATCAGGAAATCTTATCATTTCAATAACAAGAATTAAAAGCTTGGGAGGGGCAACTTACTTTGAACTGATTGATAATTTTTCTAAAGTCTATAAGTGTTAGGTGTGGTTACCTTTAAAAGCATTTCATATGCCTTTATAAGGCTGCTATGCTCGCCCGTTAGTTCCTGTTATACGTTTGCACAAGTTTCATGATTGCAACATCGTTATTTTTCCAACTCGTCAAGCTATTGTGCCAGAGATATCCTTCTGCCAAACCTTATTTTTGTTTATTACCTTAGTATGGAAAAACATGGAACGAAGTAGTGTTATTGATGTAGCAGTAGTAGAGAATCATCCAAATATTGAGATTTATGAAACACATTAAGGTGCAGAATAGAAAATTGCAGCGTAAGGAACCTATTTGCTGTAATATTTAACATGAAAGAAGTAAGCTATCTAGTGCTCATTTGCTGATCAATAATGAAATTATTATATATCGTTAGAACAAGAGGAAGTCGGCAATCTATAGAATCTTTTGAATATAAAATCAAAAATTATTTTTATTAAAAGAAGTATGGATTTATGTTGTCATTGAAATCAATAATACCAGGTTTGATTCAAAAGTTACTGGATGGATGATACCTTAACATTATCGTTATATTTTTGACAGTAAAATAATCTTGACATCCACTTTAAAAATTAATCGGAGAATTTGCTGTATTAACTCCTCTAATAAAGAATTTTCTACAAACTTTTTACAATTTAAAAAATGGCGGAATGTGAAGTTTAAAATTTTAGATATGCATGTAAATCAACGTGAACTCTATTTATCCAAATCAAAACAACATTTTTCTATTTGATCGGGAGAAAAATTATTTACAAGCTTAAAATGCAAGCAACAGCTGTATGAGTCAGTGATTTTGGCTGGTAATTCTCTCACATGTCTAATGAAGATGTAAAATTGTCAAATCAATCGGTCTATAATATTACACCTTGTGAAGATCTCTCACTGTCTCGAGTAGAACTAGTACTATAAACTATCTCGCGCCCCTCTGCCGGTAACATGAAAGACCACCTTGCTCCTCTTTAACCACGCCACTGCGATAATGCTTAGTAATGTCCTTCTTTGTATACGCATGCTCATGAATTTAAAAGATTAATGTAATAACGTCCGTTTATGTGCATGGTCAGATTGCAATTCTCGGATACAGCACATGGACAGTCCAACTTACAATACAGTGTTCCGACGTTTTATAAATTTAAAAAATTTCTTCGACGGCAATTCCCTCTTCCCTCTTAATAGTTTTTTCAGCAGTCAAGTAATATCAATTTGTCAAATACGAGCAACAGTCAATAGACTGTTACGTATAAACGTTACTTCACTTTACGTTACGCTATTCTGTGCTCTTACTTTAAAATATCGCACACTCTCTCTCTTTCTCTCACGCACACAGGTGTGTATTGTATATTGATGGACTTGGGTATGAGAACTTTCCAATTTACTTTTTAGAGCATATAATAATGAAAAATCTCATTCTAAAATTCGTAACACTAATTTACCCCTTACATATGACGCTAGAACTAAGTTCGGCACACACAAATGCGCCAATTCTAGAATAACCGACCTGACCTACCTGGGGTATCAGTAGTTTAAACAGGTAGATTTATCGAAGATAGGTTGAACAGTTAACCCGCTGCCTGTGCAACGTAAATGCGCCAATTTTGGAATGCCCAACCTGAGTTCGAGCAAGAAAAAACACGGTATTTCAATTCCTTGAAGTCCGAAATGAGTTCGTCTAATGCATAACACTTAATTTGCTATTTTACTAATAGTTAGAGATATTTTCTCGTGAAACGTTCAGCAGTTTAGAGCCATTTGTCTCTATTTTTCTGATACTTTAAAGGATTTATGATACGCGGAATTCATGACAGCTGATATAGATAATATTGTTGTATTTGTTTATTATATTTATCTAGAAAATTATGTCATTGTATTTTGTTGTAATTTGAGCAAAAATTACTGTAATCTATTAACAAAATCCATGTATGTGAAGTTATTAAATACAGCAGTTATTTAATTTAAAATTGTTTTTCTTAAAAAATAATATAACATTTTGATAATAATAACGAACAAAATTAAAGAGATTATTTTTCCCTTTTTTGGCAAGTTTTTCTCAAATATATTCCACAGGCAATGGGTTAAAACAGATCCCCCCCCATTAGCTACGTCTCTGTTTTCTCCTCTTGTATTTGTTTAGCAATGTGTTGACTTCATGAAGAAGAGAAAGGTAAAATTAAAATGGCGAAGATGGCACGTTTAAAATATTGAATATGTAACATCCCTTATAATAATATTTATTTATTTATTTTTTGAGTAAATAAAAGTGTTTTTCTGGCTCAGCTAAAATCCGTGTGAAAATGTGCACTTGAACAGTCTGATGGATCCAATTTTAATTATCTCTGTCACATGCATATTTTAAATGACAAGGCTTTTTAATTACAAATTTATGAATACATAAAATGTATCAAATTGCGTGACTTTGATCAAATCATCGCTTTGATTTTCATAAATATCTGAATAGCCTAAACAGATTTTTCCAGCCGTGATACACAAGCCCGTAAGAACCCATTAATTAAATTCAAGACTCCTCGTAATGAGTTTCCATCGAACATTAAATAAATGCTCATCAGCATACACTATATGCGGAGAATCCCCCATTTTTTTTTTCGCTTACTCTTAATTCCCTTGTTTCGATACGAGAAAATTTCACGGTAGGCTGAAGACGCGTAACTCTTTTCTCCTTTTCCAATGCAGCTAACGAACTCGTAAATGCCTGCGCGCATATAAACGTTTCAGGATAATTTGCTGGACCGAAATAGAAGCCCATAAATCTGAGGCTGAAAGAAAAGACATGGAATCCTTGGGCGAACTCGCGTGAAGCTATAAATCCAGCTCTAAATACAGAACGATTCTCAGGCGCATAAGGTGGAGATTTCGCAGAGAATATCTCATGTATAGCCAGATTGTTCGGAGAAATTACTTTGTATGTAACCAGTAACATTATTTTGCCCTTCGTTACTGCACCGGCTGAGATTTAAAGCTTTTAAGAGACTTGACACTTCGCGTGCGGGCAACGTATTTTTACGTTTTTTGCACTCTGTCACTGGAGCGCGGTTTAGGTAAAAATACGTATTTAGTAGAAATGTGGTGGATACCCGCTAAACCCCACAAAGCTACTAAATACGTATAATTATATGTATGTGTGACATTATACGCGTGTTGTTTACGTTCTATGCAACGCTTTGCATTTTTCTTTCCACAAGTTATGATTGTTAAGTTACTCTGTCTTTTCTTGCGCTATTTCGTCTTTACGTTATTTTGTCTTCTGCCGTGTTCCTCTTCCCAGAGAAAAATGCTTTGAACGGTACCATACTGAAAAGAACTATTAACGTGTTATCAGTTCTATTTGTACTTGTCATGAAAAAATATTTTTGAATACATTGTAAAATTTTATAAATCAATATTTTATTTTTGTGATTTCCTAAAAATATTGTTTTTTATTTTAAATAATCATACAGTATATATTAAAGTGTAAAATAAAAAACTTTCCACACTTACCGGCATAAAATAATATTTAATTGATTCACTCCGTTACTATAATTATATAATTGTGTATTTAAAACGAAATAACAGACAGAGACGAATGTAAGTGAATAATTAGCAAATTAAACTTAGTTAAAATTCTCTATATAATCCGGCACCTTATGTTTCAGTGTTACGCTTTAACAACCTTTAAACCAGTTTAATTCCATTTTTAGACTTCCCATGAGGTATTTATATTTAAATACTCATTTACAAATATTTAAATATAAATACATCAGCTATAGGTATTTCTATTTAAATACCTATAGCTGACTACAGCTATGGGTATTTAAATAAAATCCCTTTTTATTCTCCTCATAAAACTCACAGGAACTGTTAACTGAATCGGAAATTCAAGAAGGAATATACGAAGGCGAAACGCTAAACGGATTGCGGCATGGATTTGGCACATATATTTTTCCATCAGGTGCGAGATACATCGGCAATTGGAGTCGTGGCGTGAAACACGGAATCGGGACTTTCATATATCCAGATGGAAGTCGCTACGAAGGTAAACAGAATTTATCTTATTGATCCTTTATTACAGTTTTAGTTATTTGTTTTATTAAAGAGTTATCTGTTATAAGAATATAACCGTTTAAGTGCGGCGAATCGCTATCTCTCTTCTTCTATATTCTGACAAAAATGCGTGGAAGTGCGATCGCGCTGATGTATTTTACTATAATTTTCCCATTAATGGAGAGAAAAGTAAGACTTAATCTCCAGTGTGAAACAGTGCTATCACATTTTTTATGTATTTTAACATTACACAAGACAAGAGCGACAGCGCTTCGTAGCAGTTATTAAGTACATGGTTCCCACTCTTTTGCTTCTGAAAATTTCAAGCACTTTTCAATGACTTTTCCAAAACCTGATTTTTTTTCAAGCACCTTTAAACTGTTCATAATTGAAAAAAAATTAATAACTCCCCAAAACAGAGGATATATATATAATATTCACTTTTCTAAATAAAACCAGGTTTTGAATTTAAAAAAAAGGAAGCTATAGCTATTTCAATATACAGATTTTTTTAAATAACTATTTATTTTTTTATATCCTTTTTATAAAACTCACAGGAACTGTTAACTGAATCGGAATTCAGATGAAAGATGAGTAACGAAGGCAAAACCGATAACGATGGATTTTTAATTTTCCAGTGCAGACATGGATTAAGGGCCCCTCCACACTATGGTCCAGTAATAGATCCTCAGGAGGGGAAGCTTATCGTTGTCGATGGCAGAAGACGATATCTTGACGAACGATGGCTTAGGTGGTTTTCTATTAAAAGGCAACCAGATGTGCCACTAAAAGTGGGCAGTAGACCCAATGGAGTCCACGATGAATCATATCAGCTATATGCAACTGACCATCGTTCAATGCGTGGAAGTGCGCTGATGTAGTGTAGGCTACTTAACATTTTGCATTAAAAAGAGAAAAAGTAAGACTCAAATTCAATGACCTCAAAGAAAATTCAAAAACTTTTGAGGCCTTAAAAAACAAAAAGAAAATTTATGACTTTTCATGACCGTGGGAACCTTGAAGTATTTTATTCAGAGCTAAAAGATCGTTATAATGAGAAATTATAAATTTTAAGCTCACAATATCCACAAAATATAATGTGTCTCACTATGTAAAGTGCTAGAAACTTACTTTAATTACAGGAAACACAATAAAAAGATAATGAATATTTTAATCCTGAACTTTGCATTGTATAAAATGAGTTAGTTTTATGGCCAAATAATATAGCATGGTAATTTTTACATTTGCCAAGTAGTTAGACTTAGGAATCTATATGGATTACGTATTGAGTAATAACATAAAAAAAATATCTAAACACCTACTTTAGGGAGAAAAATGTAACGAGCCTAACATTTTCGACTAATTTGACAAAACGTTTTGTCGAAATTGTTTTAAAGTACAGGGCGAGATAATTTGAGATGTCTAAGGCAAGGTAACCAAGAAAAGTTTATCCAATAATACAGGCTAAGTATTTCCAATCCACAAAATACTACCTCTTTCGCACGCATTGTGGCATTCACGTAAAAACGTCTTCAGACATTCGAATGGGCAGTAAAATCTCAACATAATAGCATCGGTAAAATGGGTATCGATTTCGACTGCGAAAAGAAGACTTAAGGTAATTGGAGAATCTGGATGTCAAATCGTAATCTATATGGAGCATCACAACCGAGCGTTGACTAAACTGAATCCTCTTAAATCAATGGTCGCAAACATAGTTCTATTGACTACCTTTGAGGCAAAAGTTGCAAACTGCGCAAGGGCAGAATCGACGGATTTGGAACCTTCATTTATACGGCGACGGAAACCGTTGGTCCGATAAATTACGGCGCAATATTTCTTGCCAACACCGTCGAGGCCGTTAACGTCAGCATGAGAAGAGGAAGGAAATACCGTATATTCTTCTCAAGATCCTAAAACGAACCTCCTTCCACTCTTACACATTTTCCCAGTAAGAACAGCTTATAGGACATATACGTAAGTGTTACTAGAATAGAGGACTTAATCTTTCAGGAAAGGGTTGCTTGGAAGAAGACTAAATATTTTCGAATACAAAAGATGAAAGATAATTGTCGGTGAAGTGATTCTTTTCTTATAGAAGATTGGCTAAATAACATCCGTGTATAGAAAACATATGGTTTGCAAAACTAAACAGGAATATGTTATATGCGTCTAATTTTTATAAAAATCGAAAGATACAGATATTAGAAGAATAATACAAGCTTTTTTAAATTGAAAAAATAAAAACACACACGACGTCAACTCTTTCACCAGGCTACACACACACACACACACACACACACACACACACACACAAGTATGTGTGTGTAATATGGTCAATATTATCTGAAAAATATTATTTTTCATGCTATGCTAAATAGCAATAATCCTATGTAGTGTGGTAGATGGTATCAGCAACTGCTATTTCTATGGAAATGTGCCGAAAACGACTTGGGTGATGATGTGCGATTGGCTGATTTAAAGGACTATGGCCAACATTTTTTTAAAACATAAGGGCTATTATGACAGCACCTATTGCTTAAATCAGATTCTGAACGGCAACGAACAACCATGTTAGTAGTTGGATTATAACTCACAAGCTTCGGTGCCAAAGAGTAGCGTACTACTGATTCGGCCACCATCCGCAGATGGCGTACGGAGATAAGTGTATTTTTCTAGCAAAGTTTTGGAAGAAATTATAGAGAAATGTATAATATCTCAGAGAGGAAAGGTAGCATCAGCATAAACAGTTAAAACATCCCTTCACTTTGTAAGAGTGCTGATGACGTGATGAATTTTCACTTTCTTTTAAGTCAAATATCCTAAGTACGACGTACACACCCTTATCTACCCAAAATTAGGGTAATTTGTATCTAGATATTGTTTTTTCTGCCATATGTGCTAAAAAAGGCATTTCATTTAATTGCGTTGCTCCGAATGGTATGAAATTGTAAAGAACTTTGTGAGACATTTCTGCGAAATCAGCATAAAACTGCGAATAAAATTTCAGTAGCTGCTCTTCAGTTATAAACATTTTTAGTTAATAAACACTTGTCAGGTAGTGTGAATGATTTTTAAAATTTTCGAATTTTAATTTTTACTTACGGAACTCACGGAAATGTATCACGGAATACAGTTTGAAAACCTAATAAAACTTATCCTACTGATCAGTAGGTTTTAGGGATAAAGCTAATTGTACACAAAAATAACATGTTTACTATGCCTCTTGAGGACAATTATAATGTTCACAGGAATTCCATTAACACATTTTCTGAATTCACCCCTATCTCTAAAAAATCAACATCTTTCTAAGTTTTAGTTCATTGGTTCTCAACGGGGGCGATATTACCCCCCCCCAGACGGCGGTGGGACGAGGCTTATGGGTAGTGAACTTGTTTCAGGCAATAGAGGGGCGATAAGAGTATCTTTTAACTTTCAAATTTTATTTTTAAAATATCAAATAACTTTATTACATTATGTAATTTACACTATTTTTACTAGTAATAACACGAACACGCGAAGATACCAGAACTAGTAATTTTCACCCCCCAATATCTGATGTGTGAAATTGGACAACATTCAGAAAATATATTTAATCAACAACTTTTGTTTGAGCGTTGCTTGCGCGTGACTCAGTAACAAAAATTTAGTGTCTAACTGTATTGAAGGAAATTACTTACACATTTTTCTTGTTATAATTGAGTACTTCTCCTACACTATGCTTTAAATTACTACTTTACAAAGTTTTACAAAGAGAGGGGGGGGGCGTTTGACACTTTCAGCTCCGTAGGGGAACAATAGTTTAAAAAAGGTTGACAACCACTGCTTTAGTAGAGCAAATACTTCCTAATTCATCGTCCAACATATTTTTTTTAAATACTTTTACCAGATCGTTTTACCGATCTGGGCTTGTAATAACAACATCTTTCAAAGTAATAGTAAAGTTTTCTATATTCAAATTTTTAAAATATAAGTGGACACGATAATTTCCCTTTCACTTTTTTAAAATTTTATGTATCGAGTAAAAATTGTAATTCTTCTGTACTTGAGAATCTAATTTAAAGCATATTCAAGAAATTAAAATATCTTCTTATCTGTTTCAATTTTAGAATTTTTTAAGAATCTTTATATATTTTTCAAATATTAATATTTTTGCCTAAATATTTTTGAGATCATCTGATTTATCTCTGCTTTCTACATAAGACTGTACATTGACTGTTAGATATCTTCAAAATTAAAATTTAGGAATTTTATCCCATAAAAACAATAAATTTGACAGTCTCTTTAATATATTTGTATTTAAAATAAAGAAATAAGCAAATGAATGCTAATTTTATGCACCATATTATTCTATACACAAGAAACCTGTATGAAATTTAACACCTGCATCTTGAATTAAAAAAAAAAACTTAGCATATGTAATCCAAGGAATTCGGAGATGTAAAAAGAGATCATTTAAAGTTTTTATTTGTTAAAGAAAGCACTTTCAAATGATACCATATTGCGCAAATGATTTTCGAAATATGAAAAGAAAACACTTACAAATGATACTATATACGCAAATGATTTTCGAAATATTAAAAAGAAAACACAAATGATACCATATACGCAAATGATTTTCGAAATATTAAAAAGAAAGCACTTACTAATGATACTATTTACGCAAATGATTTTCGAAATATTGAAGATAGAAATTTCAATTTTGTAAGTGTGTAGGAAGAATAAAACAATAACTTAAAGTATTAATTTTTCAAAATTTGGAAAATATTTAAGATACCTTACCTTCTGAACTAATTAATAATTTAAATATAAAGAATTGTGAATTATTATGACTAGTTACCAAGACAAGAATAACAATAATATTAACTTAAAAAATAATGCATGTAAAGAAAAAGTCTTCACTTATTTTCTCTACTTAATAGAGAGTAATCTTAATAGAGTGTAGAGTTCCCCATCCCATTGTCAAACTTTAGAAGAATGGGATGGGAATAATATTTTTCAATGAAAATGAAGTTTTCACGTATTTTTCCTAATTTACGCAGTATTGTCAAAATATAGAAGAATTGGATAAAAACTACCAAATGTATTGAAAATTACATGTATAAACTACTTGAAATGGCTTTATGTATATTTGCTTAAAGGTTTTATCAAATAAATCTGTAGTGAAGTAGCTATCCTTACATGTATTGCTTCATTTGTGTTTTAAATTCTTTTTAATTATTCTTGATTTCATCCAATGTGAGGATTCCAGTTTAACTAGAAGATTTATTTATAATATTAACCAGCCTAATAGAGATATAGGAATGTAGTTTTTAAGATACTTATAGAAAGTGCAGATTATTTTTTTTATGACTGCTAATTAAAATGCTAGTTAAATACAAATACATAGACGCATTAAAACGTACAAAAAATAGAACTTATTATCATCTGAATTACGCAAATTATTCCGATTAAAGTAATGATGGAAACATAAATTTTAATATACCTCTAAGACGAATGAATAGAATAATAATTTTGTTAAGTTTTATTTTAAATATACCGTATTAAAAGTATACCTGGTCTCGAATATCAGATCAATATTGAGAAAAGCCCTCTTCCTTCAAACTCTTAAAATATGACAATAATATATCGTCACCAGCGCCATCTTTTAGAGATAAAGAAATACTCATGAAACAGGGAATACAGATTTGGTAGTTTGAAAATCAATATTTACTTTTTTTATAATTAAATTAGCTTTGAAATAGTTACGAATTGTAACTCTTCATTCTAAAGAGTATGATGAAGCTACAAGAGGAAACTATAATGAGAATTTTTTAAGCCACTTGTCATTATTATAGTTGTGTTGAGAGTTTTGCCTTACAATATGTCAAAAATATGCCAATATGAGACATTTTTAATTTTAAAAGTAGATAATACTAGTTTTACTATACCAAAACAAAAATAAAACAGTTAAAAAATTCTTCAAATAAAAATTTAACTATTATTTTCTAGCAATTTTCAAATTTTATCCGTAACCCATATCAACATAACTCTCTTGATTCACCATTAAATTATATATTATATTGATGAAACTTAAAGATTTTTAAAAGTTGTTATTAAAAAGCAGAAAATGAATGTCATGATTTTTACTAATAAAATTTTCTATATCAAAGAGTATTAAGAACGAAAATTACTTTGTATCTTGTGATCAAAGGAAGAAAATATCTTAATACCGTTATCTACATTTTATTGCTTTCATATTTATTTATAACTAGCATATAGCCCGTTATATGACGGGATCAGTAAAATTTTTACTTTTCCAGCATTGTAAAGTACCCTATGAAGCAGGTAATAAAATGGTTTGTGTTTTGGCTGAGAATTATCTGGTACATGCTCAATAATGTATTTATCTTCATACTCCTCTAAAGTCTCCCTACATTGTGCATGCAGTTTAGAATCAAGATGAATTCATTTAGTCAAACCGTGTGATTATGTATAAAAAACAAACACACAAACAAACAAATTCTTAATTTTCAAAGATATATAACTTAAAAGCTAGGTGTTTATTAGTGCGTGAAATAGACTCCTAGACTTTTAGGAAAAGAATTTGTTGTTAATACCGGTGGTAAAATTTTCATTGCAACAAAAAGTAATAGATGATTAAATTTAAAATTACCACCTACATATTTAATCTATTATTTAATACAAATATAAAAGAAAATTATTTGCTTAATATGTAAGTTCAGTGATAAAACGTATGAAAATAATGCACGCGACATTTAAATCATTTAAAATAAGAAATGATTATATGAGATGGTTAAAGGAATGACGTCATAATGCTAGGAAAAATTGTAATTTTTACCTATTTATTATGTGGATAAATTGATAAATTTAATCTCCTGCCCTTAGCCGGGGAATCCTTTGCAGGTCCAACCGCTTCATAAATTGGTGGACAGACGGACAGATAACTTAGGCTATTATTATATAGGGGATACTTAGATTATTAAAAATTTTTATTAATAAGTAAAGCGCAACTGTCATGATTTTCTCCAATAATTTCCACATCAAAAAGCATTCAATATAAATTGATCACTACATTGTATCATGTGGTCAAAAATAGGTGAAACTTTGATGTCGTCTTTAAGTTTTATTTCTTTCATATTATATCATATTATATTAGACATAGAGATACTCTCTGTCTATTAATAACAATGTTTAAATACTCTAGTTTCTTCTATTAATTCTTTTTCCATCAAAGAGTATTGAAGAAAGGTCGATGATTACTCTGTACGTGGACAAAAATAGGGGATACTTAAATGTCGTCTTTATATTTAAAAGTTAAAAAATTAGGGAGCGATAAAAAAAAAGAAGTGATATCCTCCGGCAGAAATTTTAGAGGTAAAAGACCACTCTATATTTCGCTCTAACGGCGATAGGTTGTTAATGTCAGCAAGAGTGAAAGCGGAGGAAAGTCGTTTTCTTTGTTTCTCCCGAGTAGAAAAAGAACTTTTAGGAAAAGAATAGTTAAAGCGCAGCAGTTTAGGATTAAAATCAGAAGTGTATTATGATCCAATCATGCTTAAATAAAGAAACCTTTGCATTTAAAGCTTCACGCAGAAGAGCACTTCAAAGGGCTCTTTTAGTAATTTTTTTCCATTTTTTTTTTGCTCCCCATCGTATGATAATTAGCATTTGAGTTCGCATGCTTGTCAGCCGTTTACAATTTAAAATAGTAGAAGCCAACAAAAGGCTTTTGCACGCTATTTTCTCAGTCAGCTGGAATTCAATTTTGTGACTTAAAACTTTAATATGTATGTATAAATTTAGAAATAAAATGATGTAAAATACTTCAGCATCTCCTAAAAAATAAACGAGAAAAATAAATTTTAAACTAATTAAAAAGTAGGTCCAATTTAACAGAAAACAATTTCTTATAAAAACCAGTACCTTACACGTGGATAAATTTAAATAGAAATTCAATTAAAAATTGAAATTTATTGTCTTTGAAATAAAATTATAGTGTAGTTAGTTTATTATATATTTTGATAGAACCTGCGTTTCTGGTTCAACATATAAAATATTTCTGTTAAATGGATCTACAGTATTTTTATGATGATGAGAAATGAATTTTGTGACTTAAAACTTTACTATGTATATATAACTTTAGACATAAAATGATGTAAAATATTTCAGTATCTCCTAAAAAATAAACGGGGAAAATAAATTTTAAACTAATTAAAAAGTAGGTCCAACTTAACAGAAAAAAGAAACAATTTCTTTTAAAAATCAGTACCTTATGCGTGGATAAATTTAAATAGAAATTCAATTAAAATTTGAAATTAATTGTACTTTGAAGTATAATTATAGTATAGTTTGTTTATTACATACTTTAATAGAACTTACATGTCCGGCTAACTACATAAAATCTTTCTGTTAAATGGATCTACAGTATTTTTATGATGAAATCCCGATAAAGATAAAGCTACTGTCTAATGAACGCCAGAAAATGAAAACAGATTATAGAGCAAAGTACGAAATTAAAATCTGAACGTTTTTAAAAGTATCTTCCCATTTTAAAAGTTGAATGATTCACAATAGAACAAATGATAAAACACTGATTAGTTAAAAACTTTAATTTATGGAACATTTTTTTTTACTTTATTACCTTCGTGTGTATCTCAAATATAAAAATAACCTTTTTGTTGACCCACGATAGGTTTCAGTACTACGTACAAAGCTATTAGTATGTGTGAAAAGCATAAATTAAATTCAGCCTAATATTAAATTTCTATCGGAAAGTTATATGTCACCAACACACATTTTATAAGCTGATTTTTCTAACAGAGAGATGATATCGCTATAAATGAACTGTTGTTGACACCAATCTTAAACATTTTGCAAAATGCTTTGCGGGATAGGCAAGGTATTCAGGTTCACAAATTTTAACAGGGTATTGCTAAAATTTTCCCCATACTTCAATGAAAAGTATTTGGAATATCCCAGAATGTAAAATTTTATAACTCACTATAAAACAGACATTTACTTATAATAATAGATTTATTTTCTTTATTGCAGCAACGCGCAATTTATAGCAAATTTTACATACGAACAATTTAGGAATAGGTAATATTAAACTCGAGAAATTACAATAAGATTAGTATACATAGATGAAGAACTACATAGCGCAATATTAAAATATTACCTATGGCATAAGGGTTTTTAATAACCAAATAATTAGCTATTTTGTCCATATCTTCTCATACGGGTAACGCTTATAGTGCTAAGAGGGATTTGCCCGTATGCGGACATTACATTTTCAAAGTCATGCTTCTGATTAATCCCTCTAATTTATTTCAAATTGCTTTTGGATTAATGGGTGGTATTACTGAATAACACAGAGATTTTGGATCCATATTTTATCCTCAAATATAATTTTTTTTTACAAGACAAGTAATAAAAAAATAGACATTTTAAAGAACAGCTTTTTTTTTAATTTCATAAATTCTTAAGTCATTAATAACTTCTGTTAACAATACTTTTCAATATGAACACTTTTCTAGAGTAACAAACACTGTTCTCTTTTCTTATGTAGGACAGTGGTGGCAGAATAAGAAAAATGGCTACGGTCGTTATTTCTACACCAATGGAGATACTTACGAAGGAATGTGGTGTTTGGACAAAAGACACGGATACGGTTTGTACTGGGACGAAGTGAGAAAGTTTCATTTCAAAGGGTACTTCAGCGACGGGAATTTGGACGGTCCAGCACAAGTACTCATGGCCAACGTACTCTTCAATGGAAATTTTAAAGACGGCAAGGTGAGATAGCGTTCAAAAATAATCTTAATTTTATTAGAAGTGTTCAAGTACACCATTAGTCTGTGGGGGTGTCAATGATTACTTATATGAAATATGTAAATATATTTTTGACCAAATTTCACATTCTTTTATGTGTTTTTGTTATATAAACGGAACACAGATCTTTAGTACATACCTTAACCACTTCTGAGTTTTGCCTTGCACACTATTCGGAATATTGCAAAAAATATTTCCTGAACGCCATTCTGCCAGACTGAGAAATGTTTCAGGTGATGTCAGTAGTCAAGGAGTTAAGTAATCTGATAGTCATATACAACTGCCTTTGATTGTTTATATGCGGAAATGGTAGTTTTGTGTAGACTTCACTTATTTTTTTTAATGGATTTTTCCCCATGTTTTCTTTATTTTGAATTCAGGTATTTAAAATGTAATCCTCTTTTTGTATTTAAAATATGAGTTATATAGGTTTCCTATTAATTGTAGAATGAAAGATTTATGAGTGATTTTTAGAAAATCTTAAGGCAAAAGGATTTTATGGATATAGTTAATAATTATAAAAACCAATATATTATTGTTAACTTGGTATGATGACAAAAAATTTCGTGAAATTTTCGATCAGCAATCTTAAAGGGACTAGGTATCTTTTACACTATTTTATTTTTAAAAATTGTGATAACAAATGTGAATGTAATGCATATTAATGTTCATACTCTTTATATGTTACAGTTTTTTACATGTTTTTAAAAGTCATGAAAGCTTGAAATGTGTTTCCTCCATGTTCAATCTCCACATTCCAGTTTTCAAAATGCTAAGCATTATTTTTTTTAGATATTTTCAGATTTTTTCCTTGTTTCTAATTATCTATGGGATACATGTGGTATGAATTTAGACTTCAGATGTTGAGTGTTTATTTTATGAATAAGTTGTTTAAACAAGTGTTAAATTTCACCGTTTTATGCTACATATATCAACAAAAAATATATTGAATGTTAAATTAAACATATCTAAAAATGCATGCGCAGTCTTTTGTAATATTCTTTAGGATATAAATAAAAAGAAAAACATTTAAAAACCAGTAAAACCTTTTCAAATTCAAAGATTTTTAATTTTAAAAAATAATTAACTCAATGTGCAGTTTGAAATAAGTTTTATGTAAAAGTTGGCTTTTATTTGAATATTACTATGCATTATATTAACAATTGTTATCACAATTTTTAAAATTAAAATACAGTTGAAAAAATATCATGTTCCTTTAAGATTACTGATCGAAAATTTTACGAAATTTTTGCCCTCATACTAAGTTTTAATAATACATTGATATTTATAATTATTAAGTATGTATGTATATATATATATATATATATATATATATATATATATATATATATATATATATATATATATATATATGTAATGAGACTGACTTCTCGATGGGGGTTTGCAGTCATGGCCATAAAAATGATACCGTTTCAGCTAAAGACCTTTATTAAGATAACTTTGAAGGACGGGTTCCCACTTCATCATAGGGACAAACTGAAGGGTCAGCTAGCATGAAGTTCTATGTACAAGACAAGTAACACCTGGGTCAACATCTGTGGGAAAATATCTCTAGAAAAATCTGTCTCCGCTAGCGTGTATCTCTTTTTTATTTGGAAATTTCCTAAATTGTCCGCTAGGGCCATGTAGGATTACAATTGGTC
>CM063504.1:123572868-123580368 GCA_032207245.1 Pardosa pseudoannulata | reverse complement strand
TTTTGAAAGAGGGATCACCTAGAATAGAAATTATTTACTAAGCTGTTAAACAAATAAAATCAATTTTTATTATTGGATTCATAACTGGATATTATTGGGTTAATACGTTTTTGGAGGAGGGATCACCCAGAATAGAAATTATTCACTAAGCTGTTAATTAATCAAATAAAATCAATTTTTATTATTGAATTTATAACTGGATATTATTGGATTAATACGTTTTTGGAGGTGGGATCATCCAGCATAGAAATTATTTACCAAGATATTAATCAGTCAAATAAAATCAATTTTTATTATTGAATTTATAACCGAATATTATTGGATTAATACGTTTTTGGAGGTGGGATCAACCAGAATAGAAATTATTTACCAAGCTATTAATCAATCAAATAAAATCAAATTTTATTATTGAATTTATAATTAGATATTATTGGATTAATACGTTTTTGGAGGAGGGATCACCCAGAATAGAAATTATTCACTAAGCTGTTAATTAATCAAATAAAACAAATTTTTATTACTGAATTTATAACTGGATATTATTGGATTAATACGTTTTTGCACGTGGGATCAACCAGAATAGAAATTATTTACCAAGCTATTAATCAATCAAATAAAATCAAATTTTATTATTGAATTATTATTGGATTAATACGTTTTTGAAAGAGGGATCACCTAGAATAGAAATTATTTACTAAGCTGTTAATTAATCAAATAAAATCAATTTTTATTATTGAATTTATAACCGAATATTATTGGATTAATACGTTTCTGGTGGAGGGATCACCCAGATTAGAAATTATTCATTAAGCTGTTAATTAATCAAATAAAATCAATTGTTATTATTGAATTTATAACTGGATATTATTGGATTAATATGTTTTTGAAAGAGGGATCACCCAGAATAGAAATTATTTACTAAGCTGTTAATCAATCAAATAAAATCAATTTTTATTATTGAATTCATAACTGGATATTATTGGGTTTATACATTTTTGGAGGTGGGATCACCCATAATAAATACAGTATCACAAATCTAGGGTATTATATTAGAGAACTCAAACATTAATTTGGACCAAACTTCTGAGAACGAGGAAAATTAATTTGAATCATAAAGTGAACAAGTGATGAAGCAATTTTAACGCTAAATGCATTTACGAAAAATTTACCTTAAAAAAACGCTTCACTATAACTATTTTGTCTAAATATTGAATACTTCACATTCATTTTTTATCTTATCAAAGTGATTGATGACCACCATCCAACCAATCAAAAGATTAAGAAAGAAGTTTTGTGTATTATATGCAGATTACTTAAAATAATTATGATCTATTCCACAAATTGTACGACTTTGTCTTCATAAAAGGAAGAACCTCTGAAGAAATGCATGTTGAAAGGAACCTCTTCCCTTTTTTGCTTAACAAAGCATTAAATCTTTGAAAATAATAGTATTTAAAGTGAGGATACGGATTTGGAAATAAAACTAAAAATAATAAGACTTTTTTTTATGCGTAAGTGCAAGCGTGCGTAAGAAAAAAATGGCTAGGGTAGATAAGTTAGACACGCAAGGAAAGCAGAATTCTGCATTTCGGCTTGGATCTCTTACGATATTTTAACGAAGTTTCTGAAGTATTCTCTTTAAATAGTAATTGTTCTTATTATCATATTCCATTATTCAAAATTTCATTTACTCAAAATCAAAATATTTATAAATTAGTTTATGCACAAGCCGCATATATATATATATATATATATATATATATACATATACAACATATACACATGTATATACATATATATATATATATATATATATATATATATATATACATATACAACATATACACATGTATATACATATATATATATATACATACCTATACACATATATATACACACATATATATATATATACATATATATATATACATACATACAAACAAATATACATGTATATACATATATATACATACATATACACATGTATATACATATATATACATACATATACACATGTATATACATATATATACATATCTATGCACATGTATATACATATATATACATACATATACACATGTATATACACATATATATACATACATATGCACATGTATATACATATATATATACATGTATATACATATTATACATCTGCACACACGTATACATATATGTAATTATATTTTTATTCTAAAAAATTGACTTTCCTTTTCTGGCATCCTTTTCTAGCAACCTTGGTGGATATCTTTGTTTTCCCTATTAATTTGGTGACTTCGAACCGCCAAGATTCCTGTTGCTTAAGTACATTAAAATAACTCGTGATTCTTAAACTATGTAATCGACATGCCTCCGTGAGCGGCAATTAAAACTTCTGAATGGTTGGTCCAGACAACTATTTAACCGAGATGTACATGTTTTGCGGACAGACGTTCGGGAAAGAAGTTGCCTGAATAAACGCAGTTCTTTTTTTTATCCCAAGTTATCTTTGTTTTGCGATGTTTTAGACCTAGCCGCCGGACTGCATGAAATTCAAGATGGACTCCTGCGATGAGACAAAAATCTCTCTCTCTCTCTCTCTCTCTCTCTCTATATATATATATATATATATATATATATATATATATATATATATATATATATATATATATATATATATATATATATATATATATATATATATATATATATATATATATATATATATGTATATGTATATATATATGTATATATATATGTATATATATATGTATATGTATATATATATATATGTATATATAGTATATATATATGTATATGTATATGTATATATGTATATGTATATATATATATGTATATATCTATGTATATATATATGTATATATGTATATGTATATGTATATATATATGTATCTGTATATATATATATATATATATGTATATGTATATATATATATATATATATATATATATACAGACATAAGTTATTAATTAATTACTTTTTAAAGATTAGAAAATCATATGTATAGGCAAATGATTTATTTTTAAACTAATACTGATACCAAAATTTTTATTTAATATAAACTATATACACATTGGAATGCTGATATTATGTGTAAAATATTTTAATATTCTTGGTTTATGACACGCTAAAAGTAATTAGCAGTAACGAAAATATGTTATGGATGTTATAGCATTCATGTTTGGGATGTAGTTAATACAAAAGATATTTTCCAAATTCCCTATTATTAAAAAAAAACAAAAAAAAAAACACTTTTACAACCATCCATTCTGAATTTCATAATGACGATTTTGAGATTTATTTTTCGAAATAATTAGAATACGCAAAAAGAAATCGCCAAAATTTATTACTTATTATGTATTACAAAATTGTAGATAGTAATGTGAAAAAAATTATTTTTGAAAAAAAAATATCCTCTAATACGAAACATATACCAGTTTTGTGTAGAAAAAAAATCTATATTAGGAAATATAAATAAAAAGATTTATTTCTTAAAACATTAATTCATGAGTCATTTCTCTCGCATATATATTTAAGAATATATATGCTATTATCGACTACACAGTGTACACGAAATTAAATTTGTGAAAGTACTCAGTGAAAACAAATATTAAAAGTAATAATTTTGATATTTTTTAGCTTGTCCTTATCAATGATAAACTGTCATTTTAAGCACCACATAATTTTATATATGAAGAAAGAGAAACCATTTTGGGGTAAAAGATTTAATAAGCATCACAAGTAAACAAAATACTGTAACGTGAAGATTTATTGTACTTAAAGTTATTTTCCTCGATTTCTGTCGGTGCACTAGCAGGAAATAAAAATTTATGTGCAAGACTAGGAAAATTATTAAAAAAATCCAGCCAAATTAAAAAGTATAAATAACATCAGATCCTCGAAAATATTTTAAATTGTTTAAAGGACTACCATTTACCCTTGGAGAAAAAAGAAACTAGTTCTGAGTAAACATCAAAATTCTACAAACTATTTTTTAGCTATCCCTTAAAAGAGACGCTAGACATCAATGGGTTAACTTATTGTGATTTCCAAGAATTTGTTGAATATAAGTTTATATAGATTACTGTTTATAATGATATTTTTACCCAAACTAAGTTAATTATAATTATATTCTAAAAGAAATTTCAGACGATTCTATCCCAAAAATTGCAACCTTTGTCGAAAAGTCTTTCTCATCAGATTGTGGTAACGTTGGCGAGACTTCGATATCAAAATTACTTTCTGCTTAGCTCATCTATTCATATATAATTTCTGTACGTTATTTCAGTTCTAGCGTCTCGCACATGGCAAACTCTTAACACTCTCATTGGCTGGCTCACACTACTATGAAAGCAAACATAAAAGATTTTGCCGATAGAGCGCCGATTTGGTTTGGTTTGGAACGCTACGGTCTACTGTTCTGCACACGAGGGCTAATGAGACCACGATAGAGCGCCGAAGATGGATTGTCTGAATAAACCAAACATTATTTCCAAATTTCTTTACGTTCTTTAATGGCTTTATAACTGCAGATTATCCGGCATGGATGCCATTTTTAGCTTTGTGGTGGTTCACAAACACCAGTTACATAAATATAAGTTTGAATACCGATAATGTTGCGATGGTACAACGTCCATGCATGGAAATGTGTTAAATCAAGTTATGTTGGTTGATTAAAAGATATTTTCCTGTTAAAGAATTATTAAAATAATCTAATAATATTTTTACTGCCATAAAATTTAATTCTTATAAAAATTCATTTATAGTTCCGAAATATTTAGCATAAATAAGATAAGTGTGACATTTTATTATCTTTTTCTCTAAGACATAAAAGTCTTAGAGAATGACACATAATAGTTTATTTTAAAAGCAAAACAATCTTTTCATGTGAAAGATACCTTAGCTCTACTAAGAATGAAAAAAAGCTCGTAAAACATAACTATGTTTAATATGTATCACGTTACACGAAACTCAAAATATTTAAAAGAAAAATCAAATAAAAATGAGATAACCAGGAAGTAGAATTTTTCTTTTCATTGTTTACATCGACACGGCCCGAAAAAAAATTAGGATGATATATTTGCGTCTCTCTAGAGTCCTAAATCTCCGGATTAAACATACATGGAATAAAATAAATAAATCATAAATAAACAGTCATCATTCAGTGATACACTGTGTACGAGACAAAAACAAAAAATAAAAAAAAGGAAACAGGGCAATGGGAGAATAAAAGCATCTCGTATAATTTTTAACTCAGCCTTGTTTATGCTCAAACCGTAAGTAACAAGAGACCATCATAGAGCGGCGGACCATTGTAATGGTACAAGGCTAGGAAAAACGGAGGACAACAGCTACTATCTCCTCCCCCCTACCGTTTTCTTGTTTCTCCAGGGCCCGTAGAATACGAATCGAATAAACAGAAAAACGGAATGGACAAGCGCCTAGCAAATGTATACAGCACATCGAGACAGCTGGGAGATATCATACATAAATACATACATCAATTCATGCCTGCATGGAAATGGACTTCATCTATAATGGATGCCTGTTTACAGCCACACACACACACATATATATAAGGGAACAAACAAGGAACCGACACCCCCTTCAGGACACCGGAGGGGGAAAAATATAATCTATAAGATTCGGCATATTCCCATGGCCGCACCTGCATCTGTTGGTGATCTACATACGTCCATTGTTGTGTTTGACCACCGGTCATCTATCAAGAAAGACTTAGTGAGAGGGAAGAAAGCAGATATATATACATATATATGTAGAGCCCCCTCAGGGGAATATATAAATAAATAAAAATATTTTCCGCTTTCAACCGCATACACCTGACGAAAGGCATAATATTTTGCTGAATTACCATCAGACGGGAAAAAAAAACAGCGGTTTGAATTCCCACGTGAATATGATTTTTTCTTTCTCATCCCCCCCCCTACTTTTTTTCGGTGCTACAGATACCAAGGATGAGCAAGATTGGGGGTAGTGTGGGAGGTGTAAAGGATGAACAGAAATTTGTTTTCTGAAGAAGCGATAGCATGAAAAATTCAGCCAGTTTTCCTTATATTTTTTTCCTTTTCTTTATTCGAACAAGTTTCTACTAATGCAAGGGCGCGAAGATATTTATAAAGAGAAGTGACAACGCAGGGAACGCCAGCGTTTACTCATGTATTTATAAGTTTTGTGAGCGCGTGTGCATTTTCTCATATCGCGATAACAGGTTTCTCTTTGCGTAAGCCCAAAGTGGAGTCACAAAAGGAAGAGGGCGATCGAATTCTGAAGCTCCATGTCTTAAAGATGAGCACTTGAGACTATTAAGCGCTACATCAGTCAGTACGCTTTTCGAAAAGACAGCGCATTTAGAAATCATCAAGAGGGCTTAAACAAGGGCAACGTCACACGCTGGGAACGCCCTGTTGTCTTGGGAATGGTTTAGCCCCTACTCTCTTCTCTTTTTCTCTCTTAATACAGATAGATTTTCAATAGCGGTTAACTACTATAATAAGGTTAGTTATATCATAAAATGTATGCAAGAATGTTGTAAAGATATTGTAATATCTTCAGAAGCTTGTCAAAACAATAGAATGATATCTATTTACAAATTGAATAAGACACATATTCGTATAAATATTACACAGGCATTTAACAAACAAATAAAAACTACATATTTGGGATCATATAAACTAGATTGCAAATCCATACACTTCGACTGTTACCAAAAACCATTTCCTGAAGTATACGGTTTGTATCACAACTTTTGACATCGTTCGATAAATCCCTCCAAAAAATATCCCTATTACTCCAGGATGTTCTCAATTTCTCTGCCATCCAAATCCTCCCAAAACTCCCACTCCCCCATTTCATGTTGTTTTTCCAGCTTCTTGGACCTCTTTTCAACAACACATCAACCATCCGGCGTTAGCCAGTTATTATTGATCTACTTTTAGGAGAGATATCCTGTTCTTTTGCCTCTGAGACTTAGGGTACCCAAAGGACATTACCATAGTTAAAGTTTAGAAAGCCCTGTTTATGCATATGAAATATTTTTACTACAAGGAACATCTTTCGGTCGAAAAAATTTCAGTAAGTTATGCTTTCATACACAGCACAAAGGGTACACAGCACAATGACCTTCATTAGAGATTCATGAGAGCCGCGGTAGCTCAGTCGGCAAAGGCAACAATCTCGTAACTGAAAGGTTGCGGGTTCGGAACCCAAGCCGGCCTAAGATCTACCGTGTTCGTTAAAGGTGACTGGGACACGTAAAATAGGTTCGTGGTCACAATGTCCTCCAAGTTCTCAATCGATACTTCTGGGGGTGGCAGGCCAAGTCTATGGGTCTTCTGCTTGGTCCCTGCTTCAAAATTACGAGGACCCACTTGAGCAAAGTCATAATTTAACCTTAATGGTGCTCATTAAAACGAAAGGCGCACCCCTTGGAATACGAGAGACCTGCAGACTCAATCGTGGTTGGTTTGTCCAAGTGGCAG
>CM063504.1:123512868-123565368 GCA_032207245.1 Pardosa pseudoannulata | reverse complement strand
AAGGAGACATAGTAGTTTTTGCGCCTTAATATGTACTTTATAAGTACCTTTTTTACTTTATCATAAAATTAAAAGATCTGATTCTTTTAGAATAATTTTTTGTAAGTTCTTTAATAAAAATCTACCTTTAAAAATTTTTATTTGTTTTTTTAAGTAGTAATTTCTATTTTTAAAAAAATACTTCTTGGTTTGCTATTGCTGCTATTTTAAAAAATAACATAAAAAATATATACCAATGAGAAAAAATAAATTTTACTTACAAATTAAATTTTGAAATATGCATATTTATAAGCTAAATTTTATATTAAATTGAAGAAAATATATTTTTTGTTCTGCAAGCTTAAAAGTTTAAAGGTATCTGGCTTTTTAATATTTAAAAAATGTTAAGCCTGTGAAGAAACTAAAAATGAAAAAATAAAATAACTTTTTTTCAACAAATTGTTTCTGTTTAAACTTCAGATTACTTTAGAATGCTAATTTAAAATCAATGCGTATTAAATAATAATAATTTCCTTAGTTCTAGCTGGGTCAGTCGGAACTATTGAACACAAAGTAATTGCTCACTCCGAATATTGCACCCGACAGAGGATTTAACGATAGTCAAAAAGAAAAATTTAAGGCCAGTAAAATTATATTATTTTTATTTAGTTTTATTAATCCAATTTGCATGGGTGTCTATGCTGAGCTGCGTTATTTTCTGTCTTTATACAAATCAAAGTTATTATACGTATGTATGTTCCCCATTTTTTCTTTAACTGTTGACCCGATTGTAATGAAATTTGGTATTTTTATGGCTTTACATAGTAAGAAATTAGCTCTATAGATTTTTCGAAACTCATTATTCTCTCTTTTTTCGAATGTTTTATACCATTATTTCAAGCATTGTTTTCTCACTCATGCGTTCACATGCGTTTGAATTTTTCAATTAATTACATCAAGATTTATAAGAAAAACAGCAAATTTTTTCTATTATTTCGTCATTCTGATTTATGCGCATTTATTCATTACTGCTTGCATTAATTAAATATGGTCTGCATCATTTCAATCTGTCAAAATTATGATATACCGCAACTAATTTTCTTTCTTTTTATACAACAAGAATCATACTAGCACTGAGATATGAATGAATTAAAGAAAAGAGATCCTATTTATAATTGTAGTATAATGAAAATCGTGACAAAACTTGCTTGATCTGGCTTCGTTTGGTTTGGTTTAGAGTGATAAGGTCTATTTTTTTGCAACACGAGGGCTAATGAGACCGAGAGCTACAGCTTAAAGTTAATTCCGAACAGCTACGAACATCCATGTTTTTGGGGGATTCGAACCCACGAACTCAGGTACCGAAGGCCAGCACCCTAACCAATCGGCCATCGTTCGGCTTGATCTGGCTTGAATGGAAGTTTAGTTTGCACGCTGAGTTCGTAAGGATTTTCGTGTTATAATAGTACGCTTATTCTATAACGCTTCTTACGGCTTAACAATAACCTGAGTAATAATATTTTTAATTTTGCTTTATGGAAAGCATCAGTTCAAGTTGAAATAAATAAGACATAAAACTTTCTGCTAAACATTTATGCAGATTTAGAGATGAAAACGCAAGTAAAGAATGCAGTTAAATTTGGTATTAGACTGTGGCAAAAAATATTTTAAAGACAAAAATTTCAATTAACATAACAAGATGATGACTCATGCTTAACAACGGCCTGAGTAATACTTTTAATTTTGCTTTATGGAAAACATCATGGCAAGTTGAAATACATAAGACATAAAACTTTCTGCTAAACATTTATGCAGAGTTCGAGATAAAAACCCAAGTAAGGAACGCAGTTAAATTTGGTATTAGAATGTGGCAAAAATATTTTAAAGACAACAATTTCAACTAATACAACTGCAAGATAATCGAATTAGAAAAATAATTACAGTCTTTATTTCCTTATCCCTTATATCCTCAAACACATTCATTTCCGATAAGATAATTATCTGATTTCACCTTAAACCTATTGATGATAATCGACAAAAGATTTGCTGAGTAATGGAGTCGTATTGAATGATTAATATTGAATATGATAATAATTGGATTGTGTAAATTTAAAATAATGTTCAAAAGGGAAGAAAGGCTCATCAATGTACAATGAAATGAGCAAATGTCCCAATAAAAATAGTACAGTGGCTCTAAGTAAGTAGAGTGTTAAGCAGATCACATATGCCAGTTCATGTTCGCGCTTCTGAAGAAATTGTTTTTCAATATGCAAGATAGTTACGCTCGGTAACGGATTCGAATCATACCATTTCCATATTTCCCCTCATGTGTAACGTAACTGTGAGTGTGACAAACGCAAGACTTCTCAGTGTCAAAGTTCCCTCCGACATACTAGAGAAGATAAGCATCTATACTTTACAGTGAATTCTTAATCTCAACTCTAACTATGAAAAATTTCAACAATTTCACAAGCCATTGGAAGGAATACATCGAACAAATTCAAGTTGGCCAATCTATCAGTTCTTTTTACATCGCTATCAGAAACGTGAATCAAAATTATTGTCATATTCGCCATTGCAAAAATTATGGTTTGGTTTGGTTTGGAGCGCTACGGTTTACTGCTTTGCATACGAGGGCTAATGAGACCGGGACCTACAGCTTAAAGCCGATTCCGAATGTCTACGAACATCCATGCCATAGTGGGATTCGAACCCACGAACTCTTGTATCGAAGATCAGCGTCCTAAATAATCGGCCAGCGTTCGGAAAAAAAAATTATAATTTAATGTAAATCGTGAAATCATACGTTTTAAATTGTAAATGAGATATCTTTTTCAAGAACAAATCGTCAATCTTATTTTAAAAAAAAATGTTTAGAGGTGTAAAGGTAAAATGTAATTTCCTCTGGAAGCGAGTATAAAGAAAAGGCGACTGTTCAAATTCTTCTTCTATAAAAACACCACAATTCTAAGCATAGAAATCCTGAAAGAACCGTTCGTGTTAGAAAGCAGTAAGAAGAAGAAAAAAAGCGAGAGAAAGAGAAGAAGGCTCGAGGCATCTGCTTTATTAGTAAACAAATAACAACTATCATCTCATTTGCACATTAAGTAATTCATGAATAGAATTAGGGTGCATTCCCAAAACAGCCTAAGGCGACAAGAAAAAACATTATACAGAGCATTAATTACCAGGAGTTCCCAAGTTTTAAAGAGAAAAACACATAAAGCAGTGCTACCGAATATTAAGGCAATATTCTGAACAACGTTCACCCACCAAAAAAAGTCTATTAAGAGAGGAGGGAGGTATGCAAAAAAATGTATATGCTTGAGACCCGCCCATTCAAGCAAAGCACCTGTGCAAGAAACTTGATTGTAGGTTACGGTTGAAGTTATCATCCATCTTACGGAAAGGGGGGAGAGAAGAAGAAATGGTCTCCACCCCGAAAGATCCCTTAAGTGTGCCCCTCACATGTAACTTTCTATGTCACCTCCCGATACAGTTCTGCCACCTGTTGATGCGGTGGCAGGAGGGGGTACGCAAAAACCCATGGTGAAAAAAAAGGAGTAGGGGTGAGGTAAACCTCGTGCGATACATCATCAATTTGGACAGCTGCATTGTATTTAAATGGAAAGTACAGTTTTCGCCACTTGAATTTTTTAGCCTTTTTTTATGTGGCAACACGTCTCAGAACTTTTTTTCCCCCCACTTATATTCAGATGTAGGGTTGAACGGAGAGAGAAAAAAAATAACCGGGGCAGCGGAGTGGAAAGATGTTGTGCGCAGGTATATTCGGAAGCAGTGATTGATACTTAATTGATCGTGTGACACATTTCGGATAACAGAAAAGATGGAGGACGTTTAAATGATGTATATAAACGGGGCCAAAGAAATAATTCCAAAGCATTATGTAACAACTCCGATTCACATATTTATAGCACTGAATTTGCTGTTAGCTGATCAGTCAAAAATTTCACGCTTAGGTCACTCTCAATTCCTTCGTATTGTCGAGAAGGTAGGGAGAGGTGGATTTTAAAATACCTGCATGTTTACGTTAAATAAACAGTTAATACTGACTTTATTTTTCACTCTATAAATTTAAAACACCTGTTACATTATTTAACATACTTAATTCAGTGTTTAAAAAAATTAATAATGGTCTAAAATTCAGAAAATATTAAGAAATTTTCTTAGCATCTGATAGTTAAGCAAATGCTGTTTAACTTTAGGAAATACATATTTTAATGTCAAAAATTCAAATGAAACTATATACCACATGGGATATATTTAATTAAACAATGAAATTTTTGCTTTAATGAATCTTTATTATAAGAGTAAATTAAAGAAATCTCAAACTGAGAATTGTCTACCAAGTGTATATTAACTTAAAAAGAATATTCGTGCAATCATGATTGCATGAATATTCTTTTTAAGACATATTCATGCAATTTAAGCAGCCTTTTCATATAAGCAGCATTTTCATAAAAATTTTAATCACGGTTGTGCCAAGTGAAACAAAATACTTGTTCTTTCTATACTGAATATTTTATGTATGTTTATACATATTTTACATCTGAAGAAAGAGAGATAGAGAGAGGGAAAGAGATAATATTAAAATGAGAATTTATTTAATATAAATATTCGTTTGGAGGAAATATCTACTATTTAAAAACTATAATGACTATATATTTATGTACTCTGATGAACAAGGAGAACCGATTTTCTATACTTTAACTGTACTATTCTCTATGATCATAATTATATTTTCTATTCCTAACAATATGAAAGTTTGAAAATTGTATCTAAGAAACATAAAATAAGCTCTGTCAATTGTTTTCAAATGATAATTTACAGTCGAGAAATTATTATTGGATAATTTACATCTGGAGAAAAAGAGACAGAGAGAAAGGGAGAGAGATAATATTAAAATGAAAATTTAATTTAATATAAATATTCCTTTGGGGGAAATACCTACTATTTAAACACTTGAATGACTCTATATTTATGTACTCTGATGAACAAGGAGCACCGATTTTCTATACTTTACTGTTCTATTCTCGGTGATCATAATTATATTTTCTATTCCTAACAATATGAAAGTTTGAAAATTGTATTTAAGAAACATAAGCTCTCTCAATTGTTTTCAAATGATAATTTACAGTCGAGAAATTATTATTGGATAATTTACATCTGGAGAAAAAGAGAGAGAGAGAAGAGAGAGATAATATTAAAATGAGAATTTATTTAATATAAATATTCGTTTGGAGGAAATATCTACTACTTAAAAACTATAATGACTATATATTTATGTACTCTGATGAACAAGGAGCACCGATTTTCTATACTTCTCTATGATCATAATTATATTTTCTATTCCTAACAATATGGAAGTTTGAAAATTGTATCTAAGAAACATAAAATAAGCTCTCTCAATTGTTTTCAAATGATAATTTACAGTCGAGAAATTATTATTGGATAATTTACATCTGGAGAAAAGTAGAGAGAGAGAGAGAGAGAGAGAGAGAGAGAAAGGGAGAGAGATAATATTAAAATGAAAATTTAATTTAATATAAATATTCCTTTGGAGGAAATACCTACTATTTAAAAACTATAATGACTATATATTTATGTACTCTGATGAACAAGGAACAACGATTTTATATACTTTAACTGTACTATTCTCTATGATCATAATTATATTTTCTATTCCTGATAATATGAAAGTTTGAAAATTGTATTTAAGAAACATAAAATAAGCTCTCTCTCTCTCATTGTTTTCAGATGGCAGTTTTATGACTTAATATACGTACACCTGTAAATTTGTGTCCAAACAACCCACCTCGACAGGATAAGTTGCCAATTTCAAATATAACACTATAAATGTTTTCAATTTTGAGAACTGGCCGTTATTCATTAGATTTGTGATTTCTTTCTACCATTTTGCTGCATTCATATGTACAAGTAATGCTCAAGTTTAAAAAGCGATTTCACATTTGTTACATGCATTTCCTAAATATCTTCAAACGCATGTACTATTTTATCTGACATGATATGTTTTCATAATAAGTATTTGTGAAAAATATATACTAAAACTATTTTCAAGTTTAATAAGGCCAGTATATAAATTTTATTGCTAAAAAAATTAGCCTTCTAATTCAAAATATTATTTATTATTTGTGAAAATGTGATTATTTCTAAATGAGGGCAAATATGGGCTAGAGACTATTGCAATTTTTTCTTTTGCAGTATTGTTTATATGTTTAGTAATAAACATATAAAGTTCACATATAAAAGTGTAAAAAAGTTCTTTATTTGGAGGCACAAATACAATAATGAGCTATTTAAGTTGTATAGAGGGTCAGATATTATCAACTATATTAAAGTGAACCACATTAAATTTCGTGGTCCCATATGCAGAATGGGCACCTCCTCTTTAACAGAGTCGTAAAGTTTAAATTGGTTGAATGCATTGATGAGGACTTTAAAGCACTAAAATTGATCAACTGGAATAGCTTAGCGAAGAGGAGAGTGGAATGGAAGAAGATTCTAAAGAAGGCTGTGGTCTACAAAGGGCTGTCGAGTCAATAAAGAAAATGTTATTTACATTTTTTACTGATAATGTATTATATTTTTCAATTTAATTTTTAAAAAATAATTTGAAATTCATTAAAAAATTCTACGCCAGTTTAATAAATGATATTGATAATGGACATAGCCTAACTGTAGCTTTATCAGGATTTAAGAAACTTAGTTTCTTATAAAAGAAAATCTTTCTGTCTCTCGTACAAGTCTCTCAGTTATACCATTTATACCACTTTGTTGGTTCCATGAGAGTCAGAGGTCACTGTACAATCTTGTATTAGAGACCGGTGACGATGTGAACTAATCAGGAAACACGTGACTTTCCTCTGACTGAAGTAAATCTCCAATTAGAATTCTCTTCTCTCAAACTCTTTGAATACTGCTTTCCCGAACAGGCGGTAAATCGCATTAGAAACAGAAGTGCTCACCTGTCACGAGGCATCCGTCCGGTAGAGCCAGCCCGAACACTTGAAGATGCAGCAATAAATCCACGCAAGAGAAAGTGAATTAAATCGCAAGCAGCGCTAGATGTGCGGCAGGCAGGCCGGTGTGCGTTTTTGTTTTGCGACGAGCCAAAGACGAGCGAGCGAGAGAAAGGGGTGAATGCTTGGACGCTTGTGGTAACAACAAGTGAAAGGATTACGGAGTCACGCTTTGGGTAACACTCATTCATAAGTAAATGGAGTGATTAGGTGCATGCGAGAGAGGCGACACACGGGAAGTGGGGAGGTCAAGAGAAAAATAAAGGCAAAAAGCACACGTTCTCGGGAGGACCGAACTTTTAATCAGGTGTTTCGACAACTTATAGATCCAACAACGACACACCCAGGATTTCAGATTCGAGACTCAAATTCTTCAGTTGTTAATACAGGAGAATCTGAATGGACCATTGGATTTTACTCTATTCACAACAGAACAAAGAAATAGCAGAGGTCACTGTTGTATACAAGATCTACCTTATTACACTCCTTTTTTAATTCGCATTGTGTACATGTCTGAGTTTGAATCTTGTGATAAATTTTTCGCTAATTTCTTGACTTCCAGTTGAGTTTAAATTTTGAATACTAACATATCTTCAATGACAATGCATGAATACATCACAAAAATACCTTCATTATGAAAAAATTACTCCAATTTTATAAATATCGATTTTTTAATCGACGTTATCCCCTTACTTAGCCGTTTTAGCTTGGTGGTCAAATGCTCGACCTTCATGCAAGCGGATCGGGTACAATTCTAAGCAAACCATAGCTTGTTCTATAAAGTTCATTTATATTTAATTTTCTATTCTAGTTTCCATTTCCACCCTATAACTTTTAATATTACATTTCGAGTTATTTTTTAAAGTGTATCGTAGAAAAAGTAAATTTTACGGAGACAGAGGATATCCTAACTTTTCACAAGTGTTAAGACAAGTATTCCCTATAAGTGCAAAAATTTACATACTTTTCAAAATTTTTAAAAATTTCCGAAGTGTTTCTCATATTATTTGAAACCTATCGCACTGATTATGAAAGTATAGTATGAAGAGAAACAAAATTGTTTAAAGAATTAATTTTATATGCTCTCAAACCAAGCTACGAAGTAAAACGTTTTTCAAAATTATGAGTTTTTATCAATAGTTTGTAATTTTATTAAAAAAAGTATATTTTACCTAATTTAAATTAGCTTTATATGAAATAATACAAAGAACAACTCAGAAAAACTACGAAGAAACAGGAGAAAAAAAATAATCAATATTATAATTAAAAATTAAATAAATTAAAATTTCGATGAAATGAGACAGGCAAAAAATTTTTAAAACAGTTAATGGTTTGTTTCATTCAGTAAAACACTTATACGGAAACTAAACTCACGTTTATGGTAGGTTTACTGTTTAGGCAATATTGCGAGTTTTTGCTATAGGACCTTTAGCTTAAAGTCATCTGATATGGCTACAGTGGAATTCGAATTCACGAGGTCTGGTACTGACAGGGAGCCTTATCCGCCTTGGTCGTCCACACGTTTGGATATCCACTAAGTCTATTGTTTATCAATTGTGACATTCCTGTATTTTACTGACTCCTCACAGCAAATATAATCATCTTAAAGGTAGAGGCATGGTATAAGCTTTGCAAAAGAAGAAAACAGAAAGCCATGGATTCATTAATTTTATACTTCCATGTTGTAAACTATGGTTCCATAATGTTAAAGACTGCTGTAAATAATTTGAAGAACTATTAAATGCTGATGCAGATGGTCATATATATATATATATATATATATATATATATATATATATATATATATTATAATATATATATATATATATATTTATATATATTAAAATAAACTGCTTTTCAGGGATTAGATATTTAAGAGCAAGCAAGCAATATAAAAGTAAATATTTTATTGGAATATAAATTAAAATCTGACAATTTTAATGTTCAAGACTATGATCAGCAAACACATTACTTCTTAGAATATATTACTTATTTATCTAGTATATTGTTTGCATCATCATAATGGTGATGCTCTTAGGTGTCATATAATTTAAAAACTTTTAGAATTTTTGCACATTAAATTCGATTATATACTTTTTATATAAAAGTAGATAAAATATAATATACGTATAACTTCAAATTATATATAAAAAATATTGATATAAATTTTTTTTTTATATATATAATTTGGAAAACATAGATATGCTAAATATAGCAATTTTCGCAAATTGTAACAATATACATATAATATATAAAAAATAATATATTATATATGAAATCGAGTATTAAACATTGAATACATTTGATATTCAATATAAAAATTCTTTATTGTAATCCTCGCCATTCAGATATCCTTTGTTCTCATAATTTGCTACGACAAGCGTGGAGGATGTAATCAGCTCGAGTTCCCACTCAGAAATGACTCTTTGGCTTTGCTACCTCAGCAAATTTCCATGCCTACATCCGCGTCAGCTTTTTTACTCTACATAGTCCCGCTCGAGGGTGTGTCTTCCTCCTATTACGTTATCGTTAATGAGTTCTAACTATTTTTAATTATAACTTGCTTAATTCTTAACCCCCATTTTAAAACCTGACACATCTCTCTAAATCATCTTATGAAACTGCCTTTTTAAATGTGTTACTGGTTACTAACATATTTATTACTTTAAGATATGATCAAAATAGAATAATTTTACATTTATCGCTTTGGGAACGGCATTTTACATGTTCTGTTGATAATACAAGTCGAAAAATTGAAAGCACAGATTACATAACATGATTACATAATATGTATCAGTTCTAAGATCTAGGATCTCCTATCATACAATTATGTAATGTATTCGCACCGAGCCTCTCCAAGAAAATGCAAAACACAACAATAGGAACTTTTCAAAATTCTTATCTCTGTTCCACAGTTGAGTAAGCTTCTGCGGCAAGGGCACGGAAGATATTGTATTATTTACACCTGCCTTTATTTTTTTATGCAGAATTAGGGAATGGTCAGATCTGGGCTCTATTGATAACATATTTTAAATTAAAATTTTACATTGGGACGTCCTCCAATTGTGAGTCGATTTTTTACAATTAGTATATTTTATACGCAGGCCCCACTATGATAATTTTTTTTCCTAGGGAAACAAACATTTATGGGATGTTATTCCAGCTTTTGCGAATTCTAACACTGTAAAATAGACAATGTACCCCTATGTAAAAACTAAACTCCTTGGCGCAACAGCTCCTAGGGTGCCAGGGCCTACGGTGCCAATCTCCGTTTTAATCTGTTTCGTGACAACTACGCGGAACAGTGTTTAGTTCTCAGGCACGCTTGGTCCTCAGTTCATCTACCCACTGAAGGGATGAAAGGCTGAGTCAACCTTGCACAGCCCGGGGATCGAACCTCGGACCTGTGTCGTGGGAGCGCGAAGCGCTACCTAACGCCACTGGGCTTCACCCCCATGTAAATTATACCTAAAATTCAAAAGTTCTAAATATTTATCTATACATTCACTGAATAAAAACTGTAATTTATGCTGTACTTTGATAGAACTTGCTCAATAATTTCACAAAGAGACAGCAAAACAGAACACTGTTGCTTTATAAAATGTAACTATCTAATTTTCATCGCAAATTTTTATAGATTAGAATATGTATATATATCGAGCTCCTCATGAAATAATATTCATTTTTGCATTAAAATATTTTTACGTATAGGCTTCATGTATAAACAATGTTAGAAATTTATGCTGTACTTTGATAGAACTTGCCTAATAATTTTACAAACAGACAGCAAAGTAGAAAAATGTTATTTTATAAAATGTAACTGTCTAATGTTCATCGCAAATTTTTATAGATTAGAATATGTATATATATCGAGCTCCTCATGAAATAATATTCATTTTTGCATTAAAATATTTTTACGTATAAGCTTCATGTATAAACAGCGTTAGAAATTTATGCTGTACTTTGATAGAACTTGCTCAATAATTTCACAAAGAGACAGCAAAACGGAACAATGTTATTTTATAAAATGTAACTATCTAATTTTCATTGCAAATTTTTATAGATTAGAATATGTATATATATCGAGCTCTTCATGAAATAATATCATTTTTGCATTAAAATATTTTTACGTATAAGCTTCATGTATATACAACGTCAGAAAATTATGCTGTACTTTGATAGAACTTGCTCAATAATTTCACAAAGAGACAGCAAAACAGAACACTGTTGCTTTATAAAATGTAACTATCTAATTTTGTTCGCAAATTTTTATAGATTAGAATATGTATATATATCGAGCTCCTCATGAAATAATATTCATTTTTGCATTAAAATATTTTTACGTATAGGCTTCATGTATAAACAATGTTAGAAATTTATGCTGTACTTTGATAGAACTTGCCTAATAATTTTACAAACAGACAGCAAAGTAGAAAAATGTTATTTTATAAAATGTAACTCTCTAATGTTCATCGCAAATCTTTATAGATTAGAATATGTATATATATCGAGCTCTTCATGAAATAATATTCATTTTTGCATTAAAATATTTTTACGTATAGGCTTCATGTATAAACAATGTTAGAAATTTATGCTGTACTTTGATAGAACTTGCCTAATAATTTTACAAACAGACAGCAAAGTAGAAAAATGTTATTTTATAAAATGTAACTATCTAATTTTCATCGCAAATCTTTATAGATTAGAATATGTATATATATCGAGTTCTTCATGAAATAATGTCATTTTTGTATTAAAATATTTTTACGCATATGCTTCATGTATAAACAATGTTAGAAATGGAGAAATTGTCTCGCAAAATACCAGTTTTAAATATCAATTTGATTTTATAGAGTAGGAAAAATATATTAATTGTTCAAATAAATGATATAAAAATATAAAAAATAATTATAATGAAAGAGTATTATTATTTAATCTAATATAACCCAAACTATTTTAAGATTTTGTCATTTTTATCTATATATTTTTAAATTCATTAGTTAAAATGTTTGGTACCCTGAAATTTGTAGAGCCTTTCAAGTGCGTCTTGTGTCCTATCAGTAAAATTGGCCTGGTTATATGTTAACACTAGATTTACGGACCGAGCCAATTTGACTCATTAAAACTTTAATATCACTCTTCAAAAACATACGTTGGTTTTTAGCTAAGTAATAAAATGTATGTAAACTTTTATTCCTCTTCCCCACAGACCCCTTCATTTCGCATTATCAAATGTGGTATACCTATTTTCACGGCTGTAAGCCAATTTGACTCATAGAATATATATGAATATAAAAGCTACTTTATAAAATGTAACTATCTAATTTTCATCGTAAATTTTAAAGATTACATATGTATATATATCGAGCTCCTCATGAAATAATATTCATTTTTGCATTAAAATATTTTTACGCATATGCTTCATGTATAAACAACGTTAGAAATTTATGCTGTACTTTGATAGAACTTGCCTAATAATTTCACAAAGAGACAGCAAAGTAGAAAAATGTTACTTTATAAAATGTAACTATCTAATTTTCATCGCAAATCTTTATAGATTAGAATATATATATATATATATATATATATATATATATATATATATATATATATATATATATATATATATATATATATATATATATATATATATATATCGAGTTCTTCATGAAATAATATCATTTTGCATTAAAATATTTTTACGTATAAGCTTCATGTATATACAACGTCAGAAAATTATGCTGTACTTTGATAGAACTTGCTCAATAATTTCACAAAGACAGCAAAACAGAACACTGTTGCTTTATAAAATGTAACTATCTAATTTTGTTCGCAAATTTTTATAGATTAGAATATGTATATATATCGAGCTCCTCATGAAATAATATTCATTTTTGCATTAAAATATTTTTACGTATAAGCTTCATGTATAAACAACGTTAGAAATTTATGCTGTACTTTGATAGAACTTGCTCAATAATTTCACAAAGAGATAGCAAAACGGAACAATGTTATTTTATAAAATGTAACTATCTAATTTTCATCGCAAATCTTTATAGATTAGAATATGTATACATATCGAGCTCCTCGTGAAATAATATTCATTTTTGCATTAAAACATTTTTATTTATAGGCTTCATGTATAAACAATGTTAGAAAAAATTGCCTTACCAGTTTAAAATATCAATGATTTTATAAGTAGAAAAAATATATTATTTTAAAAAAATATAAAATAAAAAAAATAAATTATAATGAAAAGTATTATTATAATCTGAAATATTCACTTTTTTAATATATTTTTTATCTATAAAATTTTTAAAACATTAGTTAAAAATTTTGGTACTGTACTTTGTAGAGCCTTTCAATTTTTTCCTATCAGTAAAATTGGCCTGGTTATAAAATGTAACTATCTAATTTTGCGCAAATTTGACTCATTAGAATTTAATATCACTCTCATGAAAAATACATTTTTTTAGTAAGTAATAAAATGTATGTAAACTTTTATTCCTCTTCCCCATAGACCCCTTCATTTCGCATTATCAAATGTGGTATACCTATTTTCACGGTTGTAAGACAATTTGACTCATAGAATATATATGAAAATAAAAGTTACTTTATAAAATGTAACTATCTAATTTTCATCGCAAATTTTATAGATTAGATATGTATATATATCGAGCTCCTCATGAAATAATATTCATTTTTGCATTAAAATATTTATACATATGCTTCATGTATAAACAATGTTAGAAATTATGCTGTACTTTGATAGAACTTGCCTAATAATTTTCACAAAGAGACAGCAAAGTAGAAAAAATGTTACTTTATAAAATGTAACTATCTAATTTTCATCGCAAATCTTTATAGATTAGAATATATAAATATATATATATAAATATATTATATATTATATATTGTATTATAATAATATTTATATCGAGTTCTTCATGATAATATCATTTTTGCATAAAATATTTTAATAAATCATGTATAAACAACGTTGAATTTTATGCTGTACTTTGATAGAACTTGCTCATAATTCACAAAGAGATAAAACGGAACTGTTATTTTATATAATGTAACTATCTAATTTTCATCGCAAATTTTTATAGATTAGATATGTTAATATCGAGTTCTTCATGAAATAATATCATTTTGCATTAAAATATTTTTTACGTATAGCTTCATGTATATACAACGTAGAAATTATGCTGTACTTTGATAGAACTTGCCCAATAATTTCACAAAGAGACAGCAAAGTAAAATGTTACTTTATAAAATGTAACTATCTAATTTTGTTCGCAAATTTTTTATAGATTAGAAATATGTATATTATATCGAGCTCCTCATGAAATAATATTCATTTTGCATTAAAAATATTTTACGTATATTCATGTATAAACAATGTTAGAAATTATGCTGTACTTTGATAGAACTTGCCTAATAATTTCACAAAGAGACAGCAAAGTAAAAAATGTTACTTTATAAAATGTAACTATCTAATTTTGTTCGCAAATTTTTATAGATTAGAATATGTATATATATCGAGCTCCTCATGAAATAATATTCATTTTTGCATTAAAATAATTTTACGTAAAACATGTATAAACAATGTTAGAAATTTATGCTGTACTTTGATAAACTTGCCTAATAATTTTACAAACAGACAAAATAAAAAATGTTATTTTATAAAATAAACTGTCTAATTTCGCAAATTTTTTATAGATTAGAATATGTATATATATCGAGCTCCCGCATGAAATATTATTCATTTTTGCATTAAAATATTTTTACGTATAGGCTTCATGTATAAACAATGTTAGAAATTTATGCTGTACTTTGATAGAACTTGCCTAATAATTTTACAAACAGACAGCAAAGTAGAAAAATGTTACTTTATAAAATGTAACTATCTAATTTTCATCGCAAATCTTTATAGATTAGAATATGTATACATATCGAGCTCCTCATGAAATAATATTCATTTTTGCATTAAAATATTTTTACACATATGCTTCATGTATAAACAATGTTAGAAATGGGGAAAGTGTCTCGCAAAATACCAGTTTTAAATATCAATTTGATTTTGTAGAGTAGAAAAAATATATTAATAGTTCAGATAGATGATACAAATATATAAAACATAATGATAATGAAAGAGTATTATTATTTAATCTGATATAACCCAGAGTATCTTAAAGTTTTGTGATTTTTATCTGTCTAGTTTAAAATTCATTAGTTAAAATGTTTGGTACCCTGAAATTTGTAGAGCCTGGCAAGTGCGTCTGTGCTCTGTCGGTAATATTAGCCTGGTTATATGTGTTAACACTAGATTTACGGACCGAGCCAATTTGACTCATTAAAAATTTGATCACTATATATATATGTAAAAAACTTTAATATCACTTTTCAAAAACATACGTTGGTTTTTAGTTAAGTAATAAAATGTATGTAAACTTTCATTCCTCTTCCCCGCAGATCCCTTCATTTCTCATTATCAAATATGGTATACCTATTTTCACGGTTGTGACCCAATTTGACTGATAGAATGTATATGAAAATAAATAAATATAGTATAAATTAAATATAAAGTATAAAGTATATAAAGTATAGCATAAAGTAAATATAGAGAAGTCGAGATCACTTCCATTCCAATGACAGAAGTTCATGCTACTGACGCACGGAAGAATTTTCAAGTTCAACAAACATGTAAAAGAAACAGATGTAGAAACAATTGTGTTAAATGTAATAGAAATGTTTGCAGAAAATGTGTTTCAAAAACAGATTTTATACTTAAAAAATGTTTTCCATGAATTTTTTTATAATAAACAATTTTATTTAAATTAATTTGAAACTATTTTCTTTGCAAAAAAATTTAATTTTCTTGTATGAGTCAAATTGGCTCACTTCAGTAAAAATAGGTAAATGATCAACATCCGTAAATCTAGTGTTAAATAAGATGGAAGAAAGGACTTATAAATTTCCAAGGACAGTAAGACCATAAATGAAAAAATATGTTGTGTAATGCATTAAGAGATTAACTCCACAGTGATATTAATAAATTTTAACTTTTTTCTATTCACAAGAACATCATATGAAGCTTCTAATATAAGTAAAAAAATGTCCTTAATAAAACTGAACCTTTAGCAACACTTCTTATACATCTAGGTGCAATATGTGACTTCATTACAGAAGTTTACGTAAGAGTTTAGCAAACTACTAAAAATTCTAAGATTTTTTATGGACTTTAATACAAAAAAAATATTGTGTTATATTAAGCCTTATTTAAATTTTTTAAATACCACGTATGGCAATGTAAGCTGTTGATATATGTATAAAATGTGACATCTTAAGGCCCTTTCTGTTTCGTTTAATATCTTAAAATAGTTCTCCCCTTTGTCATTCAAGTCTACTTGTATTTTATTCAATAAGGTCAAAATGAACAAATCATTTTTCTCCCCACAACCTAGAGAACGATGGCCGATTGGTTAGGGTGCTAGCCTTTGGTGACGGAGCTCGTGGGTTCGAATACCACTATGGCATGGATGTTCGTAGCCGTTCGGAATCGGCTACGACATATACAAAAATACTAGGTATGCTAGTATTATCTTACTTATAAGTTAAAGTAAAAAATAACAAACCTCAAACTTACTTAAAATAATGGAATAACTGTAACGGAATAGCAGAGTTCTGTATATAAATAGTATATTATGTTGTATAAAATCCCAGTATGCTGTAAAGACATTCAGTAGATTAAATGCAATACACTCTATAAAAGCTTCGCTTTATTGAAATAACTTTAAAATATGCATCAAACATAACGAAAGAGACACTAAAATAGTTTGATTAAATCATTCAATCCTAAGTAAACTTACAAGAATCCAATTCTTTTATTGAAGGACAATCCTGTATTATCATTTCGAAGCAAAGACAGAAGAAGTATGTCACAGGCTTACCTGCAAATATAAAGAATTTCATTAGAATCAGGAGCTAGAAAAGGAAGGTTACACACAGCAAGCATGGGAAGAAAATTTCACAATTCTAAAAAATACTAAAAAAAACTATAAAACTAAAGAAATAGTGTAAAATTAAACTGGTTAAAAGTTAATTGATTTCAAGATTTGTTTTATGCACTGAAAAAATAAATTTGGCATGGACACATGAATTATGTTCACGAAATACATATTGCATATATATTATATATATAGACTGTATACATAATATATAGAATCATACACGCATATATATATATGTGTGTGTGTGTGTGTAATGAGACGGACTTCTCGATGGGTGGTTGCAGTCATGGCCATAAAAATGCTACCGTTTTAGCTAAAGACCTTTATTTAGATAACGTTGGAGGACGGTTCCCACTTCATCATAGGGACAGAACAAATTGAAATGTCAGCTAGCATGAAGTTCTATGTACAAGACCCTTAACACCTGGGCCAATATCTGTGGGAAAATATCTGTAGAAAATTTATCTCCGACAACGTGTATCTCCTTTTTATTAGGAAATTATCTAAATTCCGCTAGGGCCATGTAGGATTATAATTGGTCAGGCCTGTTCTCTGAGGGCGTAAATTGTAGCCCTAGTGGTCACTTTAGGTTAGGGGTTGAAAAGGGAAATTCAAAATGACGTGGGAAATTTTAGCCCTTGATATAAGTTTTGAAAACCCCTAAAAATTTTCCTTACAACATATATATATATTTATATATATATATATATATATATATATATATATAGTGTTTTGTCCCTAAAATTCTTCAAAAACCACCATCTACATTCTGTTTTTCTTATTATTATCTTTCTTAGGTACTCAAAATAAATGGAGGATATGTATCATTGACATTGGCATTCCTTTTACATTTCCCCAAACTAAAGATTGAATAAAAACACTTTACATGTGATCCTTTCTTTTCTCTCTTTGATCTAGCTGTCAATTCTCCCAGTAAAAAGTAAAGATGTTTACAATTTTAACCCCTTAAAGCGTACGCTCGAGTTAACTCGAGCGTGCTATACTGACCAAACTGAGCAAACTCGAGATAATTCGAGCGGCGTTGTACTTTGTGTTGCTATAACTTTTCACACTCGAATACAGTCGATATTTGAAAACAACAATGTAAAAAAAGTCGATGTGCGTGTACTATTACAATATTCGTCTATTTTCTGCAATGTTATCAAAATCAAAAATTGCAAAAAAATATTTGATTATTCTTGTATTTTTGTAATTTTCTTGGCAAGACAACGTTCTAAATTGTGTTTTTTACATTAAAAAAAATAATTTTTTTTTGGCTGGCCTTTTCCAAAAAAACCTGTACATTAAGGGTTTAATGCCGTTGTACTCATCTTCACCAATAATGTTTTAACAAACCCCAAAATAATTGCTGGTCTAAAATTATTTCCCGGGAAAAGTCATCGTGGTTTTTCTCTCCTCCGGTCAGCTTTTTCGCAGATTACAGAGATACACTTTTGACTCTCGTCTTTGCAAGAATCGTCCTTCAGTTCTTCATCATCAACACAAAAATAAATAATTTTTACTAGGAAGTATTTCGCCTGGTCTTTAGTTAAAAAGAGAGTCTTTCTTGACAGGATATTATAAGTTATATTCTAAAGCAAGACCTGACAATTAAAAAATTTGGGCTATTTCTCCAGTGTAATCGCCGAAGAAAGTTTTTGGCTGTTACATACATACACATACACAAACACACATTTATATAATTTAAGAACAACTATAACAACATTGTTATCCGCATAAGTAATGCATCCTTAAATTGCAGAATTAATGAGATGTTAATTAAAGATTCAAATGATACAACCGCTGAGATGTACAATAACATAAAGTTGATACAACTGCGTTTAAAAAAATTGAGTTTATTTAAGTTCTTTAACATCATTAAATTAGAAAATAGTAGCAGTATCAGAGTTTGTAAAGATATCGTAATGGTGTACAAGTACAAGGTTTAATCTTCTTTAAATAAGTTTTCATCAAATCTAAGTTTGTTATATATTATGTTTTAAGAAACTACTTCAACGGTTATCCAGTAACTGTTGCTGATGAAATTAAATCTTTTAGAACCAAAAATAGTTTTTTTGAACTTTCCTGGATATCACATTTTTTAAATTTTTTTAGCTTTAAAACGGTTTGGAAAACCTTTCGATGGTATTATGACATTATTCTAAGTGTTGAAGTTTAAGGAAATATGCATTATAAAATGTTATATTTTGCGATAGATCAAATTGAAGCAAAAATAATTATGCATATAATTAATTCCAATAAAAAATATTAAACACGGCTATCAAATTTGTAAATTTTACAGAAAAATGTGAAATATTTATTTTCTCTGACCATAAAAAAATCTTTTTGAGTATATCCGCTATTAATTGATCATTTCCATAAAGGTTGCATTTGCTTAGTTTGCCTTACTTGTTAGGATTTAAATGATAAAAAGAAGTTGCATACAAATTATTTTAAAAATGCTTCTCTAAAATTTTCCATGATCTAACTTATAATTTCGGCATATTATTTATATATTTTATTGATGGTAAAGTACAATTTATTATAATTCATTCCTAAATGGGAAAAATTAGTTTGACAAAAGCAAGGCATTCTTTCAGTGTTCTGTGAAAATGACAAGAAAAGTTAGCAAGATTGAAAATTCTAAATGTGAAAATTTATATATATATATATATATATATATATATATATATATATATATATATATATATATATATGAATGAAATCTAACATTTTACAATAATTACGAAATTTCTAAGATTAATTCATAAAGCTTGTCCAAAGTGAGAATATCAATACCTTTTGAGGAAAGTGATTGAACAATTGTTTAAAAAATGTGTTATAAATAGAACTGATTGACTAGAAAATCACCCGTCATACTATGACGGGTTCAAACTGCCTGTCCATTTGACCTCATGTAAATTACTGATTCATTACCAATCTAAGGTTAAATCGTATCTAACCACAACATTAACAAAAGACGAAATTCTCAAGTTTTAAATTATTAAGTAAATAATTAATCATATGTATGAAAATATAAAATAAATTTTTATTACTGGGCCCAGTGAAAAAAATTTAAAATATTATATGAATTTACCGATTTATTACTAATCAATGATTAAACTTTGTCTAACTCCCCAAGTTAATAGAAGTCGAAATTTGCAAGCTCTAAATTATTCACCAAGTAGTTAATCAATCATATAAATAAAAACATCGAACAATTTTTATTTCTTGATAATATTGTATTAATGCATTTTTAGAGATGAGGTGGGTTACCCGGAATCGTTACCGAATCATCAATCTGGATAGATTCTAACCTTGTATATTAGTAACAAATATACAAGGAAAGAGATATTTTGCATTAAAAATTTCCATATAAAAATGAAAGAATACTAAACTGAATATGTAATTAACAGTTAACGTTTAATGTACTTCAATGATTACACTAACCTACGAAAAAAAATTTAAATATAGAAAGGAAATGGAACGTATTTCTTACTTCGTAAAATATTTATTTTATTTTATATTTTCCTTTCCCCATCCCTTGTAAAATAGGCCATCTGTGAATTCGTAATCTTCGTAGGTACTCCATGTAGTCCTTGAAAGTATTCTTAGAATATTATCCTAAAATCTGTCTGCACATTACGCAATTGCCTCCTATAAGATCTTTGTGTTCACTATCCAGTTTCCCGGAAGGGCTCGAATACACAACAACATTTGCATAAAAAAAAGGAGGCAGATCCCTCCCAAAATAAGGTAAATTCTCTTCTGTACTTAAAAATAAAAAGATATGGTCTACCTTTTCTTATTTTGCATCTGCAACGTTCAGAGGGAAAAAAAATAAAAAGCATTTCCTAACGCCAGAAAAGGACCGGGCGAAAGTAAGAAGCTGTTTACCTCATAACAACTGCACACCTGGTATGAACAAATAAAAGCAAGGAGCACGGCAATTTCTCCTCTCCTCCTGACCTTGAGGTGCTGTACCAGCCCGGTACAAACAGGAAACGGAAGTGTGCCGCATATGACCCACGCAACAATGCACAGAACTGTCCATTCGGGGCTTTTTCTCGAGTAACATCGTAAGACGAAAGGAAGTTTGGATTGCACATCTTGGCGGAGAGGAAAAAAAGATGGAAAAAATCTGGCACAGTTTTATTTAGAGGATATCCGATCAGAAAGATGAATATTAGAACGAATGCAGCAAATTTTGAAAGGTACAGGACGTGTATCCTGCAGATGATGATGCAACAGCCACACTTCGCATAATTGTTGTGCAGTACGGAAGCAAAAGGGAGGAATGTTTGCGAAAGGCCATTCATGAAATTCGGAGAATATACACACATTATACAACACTGTCGCACAAAGCCAAAATTTCATAATACGTTACAGGACCAAAGCCAAAATTTCATAATATGTTAGCTTCAAACTATGATATGTGAGATTTATATACTTGCACTGAAATATTAGGGTAGTAATAAGTTGAAAAATGTGTTAGGGTAGTAATAAGTTCTAAATGTGTTGTTTAAGCAAGGAGTCAATTCAGATTCATTCAGAATCATATTTTGAACTCAAATGGAAAATCATAGATATGTCTGACAGAAGTGTTTATCCTCAATACCAATTTGAATTTCAGTAGAAAGTAACAGATATTTTTTTTTATTTCTGAATCACGTTGGCAACACGATCAGCTTTTCCCTATAACAATCTCCTATCTCTTAAAATTAGACCATATATTTTAAGGAAATTGTAAAATATTTATATATTTTTTTAATTTTGAGTAACAAAATTTCGTGCATTTATCTAATTCAACATTAAATTTTCAATTAAATATTTCTGTTAGAAGAAAATAGTACTTTTAAATTTAGTTTTTTAAATTTTTACTTTATAAGGGTTTTTTTCTTCTTAGATTTTCCCAGATCCCTATAAAATGTCACCTAATGTCCAATCCCAATGTGTGATTAAAGCTTTACCTGTTAATTCATTCTGTTACGAATGAATTAGCAGGTATCTTTATTGAATTTCGTTAGGTTTACATATATCTATATTGGAAGTAAAGGTAACTAGGTCCATTTTTTTAACTCAGATTTTTGCAAATTTTTGTATAATTTGTTTTCCTCTATTATGGGGTAAAAGTACAGTGATTCTTCGTTTTTCGCGGCTAATGGGGACAAGAACCTACCGCGAAAGCTAAAAAACCACGAAGTAGAATTTGCCCCTAGGAATTTTCGTGTATGCGGGTACACGAATGTTTAAACATGTAAACAGTATTTATACTTTACACATTTAAGACAAAAAATTACAATAGTATTTACTTAAACGTGCCAGTGCTAATTAATAAGGTTAATTACAAAACCTTATAGAGTAATAAACATTAATCAACACTGCTTTCTGAGAGAGGTGAAGAGTCTTGTGGAGGAGGATTCTTTACCGTGTTGTCTTTTGAGGTAAATGTACCTGGCATGATAATAACAAAACATTTACATAGAAACATACATTATTTCACACACACGCTTAAATAAAAAGAGTGGATATAAAACAAGGAATGTTAAATTTTTATATTTCTTACAACTTTGAAGACTATTATAATCCCTGTTTGAATCATTTATCAATGTTTTGTATTTTGTTTTGTTGTTTATCCTCGAACTCAATGTTTTACACTTTGTACTGTTATGTTTTATGCTCAGTGAGCTACGTTTTGTTTTTGTAGTATAATTTAGCTGCATTTTTGTGGCAACACTTTCTTTGAAGTAAAAAAGTGAATTTTGCGAGTGATTGCCGCCCGTTGCTGCTGGCATTACGATTATTAAAATAAGTTTAAAGACAAATGTTAATGTCTACGTTTTGTGTTTGTGTTATTGGCCCACGTCGACAATCCCATAAACATGTAACCAAATAGCTTGAATTTTTCACATCATTATCATACTTCTTTTTTTATTAATTTTTTTTGATTAAAAATTATTCTTTTGAATTTAGAAATTTCCCGAATGTCGTAAATAATTTTACATTAAAACACTCTTCCGTTTTTCATTATTTTTATTTTAAAGGAAAAGAAAAACACTACATCAAATCTACACTGTTGTTAGTTTAAAGAAACGTTCATTGAAAAAAGCTTTAAAAAACGGAAGACTTTTTTTTAATTAACTGTTATTATTTTTTCACTCCCGCAGATCTGGTTTTCAGATTCATTTCAAGAAAATAGACACTTTCGATATTGTTTCTTCACCAACAATGTTGGAAAAAAGCTTCGAAAATTACAACAATTCCCTGAGTAACTCTTTTACTCCAAAACAAATGCCAAAAAGATTAAATAGAGAGCAAGAATGTAGCACGTGAACATATCTTTATGATGAAATTAAAGCCAATTATCATAAACATACTAAGATTGAAAAATGTTTACAGAAATGTTAGTCACAGAATTTGGAAACAGCGGTATGACTAAGAATACTGCGATATAAACTTCATACGTTATTCCCTAAAAAGGTATGACATCGTCATATGTAAAAAAGAAATTTACACAAACAGAAATATCCTGGTAAGAGTACTATAATATTAACACCAATTGACGTTACAAATTTAACACATTAACGGACAGTAGGAACAAGTGAAGTTCGAAAATAACGCTATATGTTTTTGTAATTTTTCGAATATCACAAGTATAATTTTACTTTTTTTGCTTCAATAAACTTAATTTTGGTTAGTTCAGCACCTTTAATTAGGTTGCGGCTATAACCGTCATGGCGCCAGCGGATTCTAGATACTAAGTAATGAGACAATGGTGGCTATAATAGCAAAAATTTAAAAACGTAAATGGCAGATTTAATGACTCACATAAGCAATTTTTTGTGTGTAACAAAGTATTTTTGGGAGTTTAACACGAAATGTTAGTTCATAATCAAACAAAAATAAGTAAATGACAAAAAAAAATTATTATAATTTTATAATTATTACACATTATTTTCGGTGTGGAAAACGAACAGGTGGAAAACGAAATTCAACCTAAAATATTGTTTCCAAAACATGACACTGGGATTCTACTTGTACGCCGGTAAATGTACATTTGTGCCACTATAGCCGTAGTATCTAAAAGCAACCGTTTCGTTTTGAACGGCTGTTTCCGTCATGCCACATAGTGAACTTCGCTTTGACGGCTATAAACGCAAGTATTCGTCAAATTGTTACTATATTATCATTATCTATCAAACTGAACACTTTGCAAATTGTTGAATTTGATATAAAAAACGCGAAATTAATAAAAAGAATAATACGTAAAAATCGCGGCGTCTAGGGCAAAAAGAAATAGATTGCTGAAAATTTCTTATTCTGTTTGTTTAGATTCAAGATATTTGAATCTAAATATTATTAAACTGTGTAAAATATATAAAATCGCGCAATACCCAAACAACATGTAATAGGGATAACAAAATTTTCAAAGGATTTAAAAAATACAGCAACTGGGTTTAGAATTGTTTGCTACTTATAAAGATAGAAAACACAAAACGCAATCATAATAAAATATTTGAAAAAAATTCTAGATTACGAGGGTTACTCTGAAATTTTTGAGGTACACGCAGACTAGAATTTATAAAATAAAATAACGGTTCAATTTTAAAATACAAAGTATTTTAACAAAGCAGACAATTTTTTACTGACTTACTTCAACTTGTTTAGCGTAGAATAAATTTTAAGCAGAAAAGAAAATGGAGTTGAGAACATTTTCGCGCTATGATTTTCTACGATTTTAAAGCAAGATTAAATCAAGAAGAATACTTTCAACGGTTGCAATTGGCATTTGGTGATGAATCTCCAGATCGTACTACTGTATTCAGATGGTTAAAAGAATTTAACAGAGGTCGCAATTTTCTTCAGGATGAAGAACACACAGGTAGGCCGCCTTCGGTAGTAATCCCGGATAATGTGTCTGCCACACGAAAAATGATGTATGCCGATTTTTTCAGAAGTAAGGGATTGGTCAAAGTTGGAAGGACAGAGGACAGTAACAGCAAACTGGTATACCACCAAATGTCTTCTACAAATTCTACAAGAAGTGAATGTTAGGAGACTAATGCTTCACCATGACAATGCATCTTCACGTACAGCCAGATTAACAGTTTAGTTTCGTAAACAAAAACAAATTAAAGTGATAGAACATCCACCGTATTCACTTGATCTAGCTGTGTGTGACTTTCGATTATTCTTTAATCTAAAAAAGAATTTACGTGGACGTCGTTTACTTTCAGAAGAAGAGATTGATGTGGCTATAAATGCATTATTTCATCCATTCCAAGAAATGAATGGCTTGAGGCATTTAATCTGTGGAAAAGTCCATTGATGCAGGAGGAGACTACTTTAAACACACCTAAAATTTTGTAAGTATAACTTTATAAACCTAGTTGTATCTCAAAAATTTCAGAGTGATCCTCGTATTTCTTTGATTATAATTACATATTTTTGTAAGATTTTCCTATAGATGGTAATCCAGAAAGTAATGTTATGTACATATAAAAAATATTTACTATAAATTTTACAAAGTAATAATCCGAAGCTGGTACTAATAAAAATAAATATAAAATTACAAATAATAATAATAATGAATCAGAAAAATATCAAAATAAAAAATACAATAACCTTCAGAAGCTATTAAATTAGTATTATTAGTTCAACAATTACATCGTTAACAGATATATAAAAAAATAAAACACAATTTGCACCAAATGAGGCAAAAAAAATTTAGATTTCATGACTGCACAATAGGTGAAAATCTCCATTAAAAGTAATTTGCCCGATAAACAATTACTAGATAAGTAGAATACAATGAAATCGCAAAATAAGGAAATTACGCATAAAATCATAGATTACTATCACAAGAAATGAATGACTTGAGGCATTTAATCTATGGAAAAGTCCATTGATGCAGGAAGAGACTACTTTGAACACACTTAAAATTTTGTAAGTATAACTTTATAAACCTAGTTGTATCTCAAAAATTTCAGAGTGACCCTCGTTTTTCTTTGATTATAATTACATATTTTTGTAAGATTTTCCTATAGATGGTAATCCAGAAAGTAATGCTATATACATATAAAAAATATTTACTATAAATTTTACAAAGTAATAATCCAAAGCTGGTACTAATAAAAATAAATATAAAATTACAAATGATAATAATAGTGAATCAGAAAAAATCAAAAGAAAAAATACAATAACCTTCAGAAGCTATTAAATTAGTATTATTAGTACAACAATTACATCGTTAACAGATATATATATAAAAAATATAACACAATTTGCACCAAATGAGGCAAAAAAAATTTAGATTTCATGACTGCACAATAGGTGAAAATCTCCATTAAAAGTAATTTGCCCGATAAACAATTACTAGATAAGTAGAATACAATGAAATCGCAAAATAAGGAAATTACGCATAAAATCATAGATTACTATCACAAGAAATGAATGACTTGAGGCATTTAATCTATGGAAAAGTCCATTGATGCAGGAAGAGACTACTTCGAACACACCTAAAATTTTGTAAGTATAACTTTATAAACCTAGTTGTATCTCAAAAATTTCAGAGTGACCCTCGTTTTTCTTTGATTATAATTACATATTTTTGTGACATTTTCCTATAGATGGTAATCCAGAAAGAAATGCTATATACATATAAAAAATATTTACTATAAATTTTACAAAGTGATAATCCAAAACTGGTACTAATAAAAATAAATATGAAATTACAAATGATAATAATAGTGAATCAGAAAAATATCAAAAGAAAAAATACAATAACCTTCAGAAGCTATTATATTAGTATTATTAGTTCAACAATTACATCGTTAACAGATATATATAAAAAATATAACACAATTTGCACCAAATGAGGCAAAAAAAATTTAGATTTCATGACTGCACAATAGGTGAAAATCTCCATTAAAAGTAATTTGCCCGATAAACAATTACTAGATAAGTAGAATACAATGAAATCGCAAAATAAGGAAATTACGCATAAAATCATAGATTACTATCACAAGAAATGAATGACTTGAGGCATTTAATCTATGGAAAAGTCCATTGATGCAGGAAGAGACTACTTTGAACACACTTAAAATTTTGTAAGTATAACTTTATAAACCTAGTTGTATCTCAAAAATTTCAGAGTGACCCTCGTTTTTCTTTGATTATAATTACATATTTTTGTAAGATTTTCCTATAGATGGTAATCCAGAAAGTAATGCTATATACATATAAAAAATATTTACTATAAATTTTACAAAGTAATAATCCGAAGCTGGTACTAATAAAAATAAATATAAAATTACAAATAATAATAATAATGAATCAGAAAAATATCAAAATAAAAAATACAATAACCTTCAGAAGCTATTAAATTAGTATTATTAGTTCAACAATTACATCGTTAACAGATATATAAAAAAATAAAACACAATTTGCACCAAATGAGGCAAAAAAAATTTAGATTTCATGACTGCACAATAGGTGAAAATCTCCATTAAAAGTAATTTGCCCGATAAACAATTACGAGATAAGTAGAATACAATGAAATCGCAAAATAAGGAAATTACGCATAAAATCATTGATTACTATCACAAGAAAAAGAAGAGAAAAGCAGGAAAGAACGTTGTACGGATAGAAAATTTGGTACTAAATTGTAGCAGGGGAACAATAATAAAAAAAAAATCTAATGGCTTTGTACAGACAGAGTACTAAATTAAATCGCACAAAAGACTACGTGCACGTAAAACAAAGAAAAAAACCCCCTCTCCGATAGATAGTTACAATAGCACAAAAAAAAAGGGATTCTTCGCCGGGGAGAAATTAATACGAGGAGTAAAAAATAAATAAGTAAAAAAAATAAGTAAACAGCGGCTATTATCTTATTAGTCTCGCGCAGTGTATTTTTGGAGTTAATGGATCGGCCGAAATGTCAAAAGATAGGCGCTTCCAGTTAATGGTGATCAAGAGGCACGGAATGAACGTTGAACAGCGCAAAACAAGAAATGAGGCGCCCGTAGAAGTCACAAATAAATTTAAAAGAGTCCCTAAACGTAACACATCCCACTTTATAAAGTAAAGCATCATTTATACGTCGTTTAGACGAAGCATAAATGAAAATACGGATAATTGGAATTTTAATAAACTTTGATCATTGCGAATTTCTCTATGATAGTAATCAGATATATTATTACATAGCATATATTGAAAACAAAGTAGAAATTAAGTTTAAAATGAAGCATTTGTCGTAAAAATAAAAATAAAAAAATTAGTGCGTAGCTCAAATAATTATTGTACCACGTCTGTACCTACAGGTAAGCGTAAAATAAAAAAAAATATCTTTATAGAACTTTGACGTGCTGCTTGTCTGTGACTATTATCATAATTTCAAGAAGATAAACTGTCTTAATGTATATGCCACCACCCACATAATAATTAAAAGAAAATGAAAGCTCATCGAATAATTCATTCCGGAGCATTAGTATAGGAATAGCACACGGTGATGCCACATGGCATGCTACATAAGGTTCATATTGTACAACGCAGTCTTAAGAAAGAAAAGAAAATATCGTGTAATACAGCCACGTGAAAAAGGAATAGCACACGGTGATGCCACATGGCATGCTACATAAGGTTGATATTGTACAACGCAGTCTTAAGAAGGAAAAGAAAATATCGTGTAATACAGCCACTTGATAAAAGGAATAGCACACGGTGATGCCACATGGCATGCTACATAAGGTTGATATTGTACACCGCAGTCTTAAGAAGAAAAAGAAAATATCGTGTAATACAGCCACTTGATAAAAGGAATAGCACACGGTGATGCCACATGGCATGCTACATAAGGTTGATATTGTACACCGCAGTCTTAAGAAGAAAAAGAAACTATCGTGTAATACAACCACGTGAAAAAAGCTCAGTTAAAAATAAATTGGGAATGTTTACAGAAAAATAAAATTTATCCAGACTATACATTTTAACTTTTAAATACATATAAGCCGTGGCTTATCTACAACGAAATTATGGCAAAAACAAAATATGAATTGAATTAAACATATTAAAGATTATTGTATTATTAAAAAATTATAAATAGAAAATTTCTGAAATTTTATAATGAAACTTATCAACAAAAAATTTGTCTGAATGATGACTGAGTGGGAAAAAGACACTGTTCAAAGGTTCGAATCCCACTGCTGGTACGTATGTTCGTAGACGTTTATAATCGGCTTTAAGTAACAGCTATCATATAGCTGTCTAAAAAGTAGACCGTTGCACTCCAAACCAAACAAAAAGAATGGAAATATTTCGTATAGGAAACTAGAAAACTACGCTTAATCGTAGTTTTGCGTTGGATAAACGGAAGACTTAATCATTGCAATGATTACGAATGCATCTGACTGTGATAAAAACGCTATATAAATGTAACGACGTATAAACCAGAAACATATAAAATGGGCTTTAGTGTATGTATATGATAATGAAGGAGGTAGTTTATATCACTCGTTATTATCTTAATGCATATCATAATCTAACTTCTTTAGTCGTATGCGTAAAAATAGCATAAGGTATTTCAGTTCATATCTCCTAATTAATTTATAGACTAAATTTAAAATTACATAACATAGTAAAATAATAAAAAGAAAGCACATAGTGACCTCCTCCCTCAATAAAGAAAAACCCAAAAGAGGCTAACCGTAAGCTTTTTAACGAATCTGCGTTTTAGGTAAAAAAGCAAAGATTCGTTCTTTTGGGGGGGAAATGGGAAAACGAAATTTTAAAAAATATACTCAATAACAATAGGCGAAATAAAATAATTATAGTAAATCTAGACAAAAACTTAGGAAAGTGTATTTGACCTTAAAACATACTTGAAACACTATCACATGAATTATTTTAATAGTTTTAACATTATATTTCGTTATTAATAAAAAAAATACCAGAAATTTTGCATGAATCATCATGCAAAATTTCATCTTGACTAATTCAACTATTTAAAAATGGATAGGGAACAGAAATAAATAAAGATTACATATATATATATATATATATATATATATATATATATATATATATATATATATATATATATATATATAGAGAGAGAGATATGAAGTAACTTAATATAACGTCCTCATAATTTAAAAATACTGTAGAATAATGTAGCCGAATTGATTGATGCAGACTTAGAAAAACATCTTTTATTTAGAACACCAGAAAACACATAAATCTCCGTAGGGAAAAAAACACAAAACAGAAAATATTTGATGGTATATTACATTGTATTCTCAAAGAAAAAGCCTTTAAATCTGTGTGCTAGGTCTTTTTATAACTATTGGATGGGGCGCGGCTCCAGGAATGATGTCATTCCGGTAACCAATCACTTCACTTTGACTTTAGTTTTTTCTAAGAAGTTCATCCCTTCAGTGGGTCACAATGAGGACCAAAAAAAATTAAAAGCTGAGGGTTTCTAAATTTGAAACCAGGAAAATGAGTGTTCGCCATAGCCTTTTAAACGGAAGATTGGTTAGAGAATTTTATTATTACAAATATATATAAAATCATAAGAAAAAACAGTAAACTTAGGGGAATATTATATATATATATATATATATAAGCATATATATATGTTATATATATAGTATATATATGTATATATATATATGTACATATATATGTATATATATGTATATATATATATATATGTATATATATTTATATATATATATATATACATATAGTATATATATATTATATATATATATATATATACACATGCACACGCACATATATACACACATATATAATATATATATATAATATATATGTATATATATATATGTATATATATATATGTGTATGTATATATATGTATATATACACATATATATATATGTATATATATAATATATATAATATATATATACACACATATATATATATATATATATATATGTATATGTATATTATATATATATACATATGTATATATGTATATATATATATATATATGTATAATCACATATATGTATATTATATATACATATATATATATATATATATATATATATATATATATATATATATACATATATATATAACATATATATATATATATATAATATACACATATATATATATATATATACACACATATATATATATATGTATATATATATATATATATATATATATATATATATGCCTACATAACAAAATACATTAATTAATGTTATAAATATCAAATTGTATGAACAGTAATAATGTCTCGTATGAAATAAAAGAGTTGAATAAATACGATTTATCTTACACTATATTGGTTTTACTGATATAAAGACGATTGCAATTCCATTTTTTACGGCAGTAGCTTATACTGTACAAAATGGCACATAAGAACGAACGTAATAGTTGAAGCATGCTGTTGGCGATGTTTCTCGACTGAAAGGAAATAGGTGCAGCACTCTCTAGCGCATACGCAAATATTCAAAACAAAAGTTTCGCACGTATGAACCGGTTACGCAGGAAAAATTTTCAGATTCTTTGTACCATGTTTACTAGGTTCAGTGTGTTACGGTGTTTATAAAATAAAAACACAGAGCATCAAGGCAAGAAGGCTTACATCAATCAAATTATTTAAACAATGCTGAAAATTTAATAGTAACGAAATGCAATTAAAAAACCAATTGATAGGAGATGAAAAATGTCCGTAACCAAACTTTAAAAATAAATGTGTTCAATATTTCAGTTAATCTTAAACATACTCATCTTAAACATAAATCATAATCTTAAACATAATCTTAAACATACTCAAACATATTTTTTAGTATGCATACTGCAGAGCGTTTCTCACCGTTTCTGACTGCAATTTGATTGCACTATCGACATTTAGTATTAAAAATTTTAAGGCACTCATCGCAATATGTTGTATGAGTATTATTTAAGTGTACTTTATTAAAACACCTCCGAGGAGAAAATTTGGTATCAATCAAAATATATAAATGAATAAATTAGACAGAAATATATATCCAAATATAGGAAATAGAAAGCCATATACCCATACATAACTTTTAAAATTACTAAAGATTGATTTCATATGTAGAGTGATATACGGAACTCCGAACTCACAGTCATTGAATTATAGCTTCACGAGAAAAGAGATTTAATTTATTCCCAAAGTACCATAATTACTTTAAAACATTCATAAAAGAAGAGTATTTTTAAAGGAGGAAAATTTAAAATGTTTCCTCTATATAAAACGGTTAATTGTGATTCTACATATTTACTTATTTCGATTAATTCTCAAAGTGCCATAATTACTTTACAATATTCATAAAACAAGCGTATTTTGAAAGGAAGTAAATTTGAAATGTTTCCTTTAAATGAAAAAGTTATTTGTGATTCTACACATGTGCTTATTTTAATTTATTCTCAAAGTGAAATAAATACTTTAAAGGATTCATAAAACAAGCGTATTTTGAAAGAAAGTAAATTTGAAATGTGTCCTCTAAATGAAACGGTTAATTGTGATTCTACATATGTGCTTATTTCAATTTATTCTCAAAGTGCCATAAATGCTTTAAAACATTCATAAAACAAGCGTATTTCGAAAGGAAGTAAATTTGAAATGTTTCCTCTAAATGACACGGTTAATTGTGATTCTACATATGTGCTTATTTCAATTTATTCTCAAAGTGCCACAAATACTTTAAAATATTCATAAAACAAGCGTATTTCGAAAGGAAGTAAATGTGAAATGTTTCCTCTAAATGAAACGGTTAATTGTGATTCTACATATGTGATTATTTCAGTTTATTCTCAAAGTGCCATAAATACTTTACAACATTCATAAAACAAGCGTATTTAGAATATGTAAATTTTTCCTCTAAATGAAACATTTACATATGTGATTATTTCAGTTATTAAGAATATTATTCTCATAAAGTATTTTAATTTATTCTCATAAATACTTTAAAACATTCATAAAACAAGTGTATTTTGAAAGGACGTAAATTTGAAATATTTCCTCTAAACGAAACGGTTATTTGGGATTCTACATATGTGCTTATTTTAGTTTATTCTCAAAGTGCCAGAAATACTTTAAAACATTCATAAAACAAGCGTATTTTGAAAGGAAGTAAATTTAAAATGTTTCCTCTAAATGACACGGTTAATTGTGATTCTACATATGTGCTTATTTCAATTTATTCTCAAAGTGCCACAAATACTTTAAAATATTCATAAAACAAGCGTATTTCGAAAGGAAGTAAATGTGAAATGTTTCCTCTAAATGAAACGGTTAATTGTGATTCTACATAATGATACATAAACCCAAGTTAAGAATAACTAATTTTTTTTATTTTAATTTATTCTCATAAATACTTTAAAACATTCATAAAACAAGTGTATTTTGAAAGGACGTAAATTTGAAATATTTCCTCTAAACGAAACGGTTATTTGGGATTCTACATATGTGCTTATTTTAGTTTATTCTCAAAGTGCCAGAAATACTTTAAAACATTCATAAAACAAGCGTATTTTGAAAAGAAGTAAAATTGAAATATTTCCACTAAATGAAATGGTTAATTGCTATTCTACATCTGTGTTCATTTTGTAGTAGTAATGTATTACAATATTATGCATGACAAACAAAGCATATATAATAAAGACTATATTTTGCTTGAATCTGGATTTAACAGTTAAACATATAAACCAAGTTAAGAAGTGAACTAATTTTTTTTTTGTTAATATTTTTTATTAAATTTTTAAATTCAGAATGCTTTATAAAAAGCTTATTTAAATAACGACTATGATACATGTGTTTGAAAATAAACAGAAAGAAATAACTTAAACACTAAACTAGAGATACGATTTACATAAATATAAAATTGTAATATTCTGTTTTTTAAATCTAATTTCCGCTGACTAATTTATTTCCGTCTTTATTTCCGTTTTTCTCTATTCAGTTACTTCGTGGCAAACAAAATGTAGGAGAGGAAACACCCTAATTACCGAAATATTCCAGTAATATTTTAATTTTGTTAAATACTTTTATACGTATTCTAACACATTATCATAAAATAACCTTTCTAGAAGTGATTAATCACTATTGACGTTTAATTTATGATGCTTAGAGAAACTATGACCTGTTGAATAGAATATTAAAACGAACGCTGTATTTCAACACGATACCGCGATAAAATGTGGCTATGACTTCTGTACATTGTATTAATCTGAACCATCTGTGAGACGAAACTGGTTTGGTTTGGTTTTGGATCGCTACGGTCTACTTTTTGCAACATGAGGGCTAATGAGACCGGGACCTACTGCTTAAAGAGGATTCCGAACGGCTACGAACATCCATGCCATAGTGGGATTTGAACCCACAAACTCCGGTTCCGAAGGCCAGTACCCTAACCATTCGGCCATCGTTCGGCGAGACGAAACTGGGGGATATTTCAGCAAATATCACTCATAACCTTTAATCACGCTTCTAAAAATGCTTAACATTCGTCAAGCGCCACGGATAAAAAAGTTTTAAATCAATCATCATTTATTCCGTTTTTATACTGCTCTATTATTCCTCTAGTTCTTACAACAAGCAAATCTTCAAAATTGATAAAAAGAAACTGCTCTGAGAAAAAAAATCTAAGAAAAAAAGGAATCAAGCAAGGTTTACAGACGCTCTATAAACAGTAATCCCAGCGTCGGAATACATAGTAATAACTATATAATAAATACTTAGTTAGACTTAAATAAAATAAGTTTTAAAAGTGTAAACATTTCCTCCTGTGTCTGTTTTACAGAATGTCTTAGCAATTTCGTATCAGAAAATTTTTTTTGTATATATTCTTTATTATCAAATTAAAAAGGATAAATAAATGAAATAAATCATTAAGACAAACTAAAGAAAATAATAAAGAAATAACCAACACTTTCAACATCATAAATTCCATAAAGTAGGTCTGTTAGTAAATATATATATAAATATATATATATATATGTATGTATATATGTATGTATATATATATATGTATATATATGTATGTATGTATATATATATATATATGTATATATATATATATATATGTATATATATATATATATATATATATATAAATATTTATATACATATATATACATACATATATATACATATATATATACACATATATATATATATACACATACATATATATATATATATACACACATATATATATACACACATATATATATACACACACATATATATACACATACATATACACATATACATATATACACATACATATACACATATACACACACACACACACATATATATATATATATATATATATATATATATATATATATATATATATATATATATATATATGTGTGTGTGTGTGTGTGTGTGTGTGTGTGTGCGTGTGTGTGTTTTAATAATACACGCATATCCACATTCATACACACATACATGTATGGTTAAAAAAGTCCAAGTTTTGCAATTTTATTATATTTGAAAGAGCCACATTTATATACCGGTGTTAGCAATCATTTTCTCTAAGTATTTGAGTAGGGTTTCTTCATAAAAAATGAGACACTTTACTTAATGTCAGCTCTATACAGAAAGTAAACTATAAAAATTTAAATACCCCTATGACTTTGAGAAATTTATTTGAAATTTGAAATTCCATTTAAATTTACGTTTTCTTCCAAAATATCTTGCAAATAGCAACGAATAGTTTTAAACGATACATTTTGCTTGAATTTAAAAGAGTTCTTAAACGTAACACATGCCACTTTATATAGTAAAGCACCATTTATACGTCGTTTAGACGAAGCATAAATGAAAATACAAATAATCGGAATTTCAATAAACTTTGATCATTGCTAATTTCTCGGTAGTAATCAGATATATTACTATATAGTATGTTGAAAACAAAATAGAAATTAAGTTTAAAATGAAGCATTTGTCGTAAAAGTAAGAAAAAATTTATTGCGTATCTCAAATACTAATACTAAGCGTACAATTAAAAAAAATTCTTTTATAGAACTTTGACGTGTTTCTGTGATTATTACCATAATTTCAGGTAGATAAGCTATCTTGATGTATACACCACCGTACACATAATAATTAACTATAAGAAAATGAAAGCTCATCGGATAATTGGTTCCGGTGGATTTGTATAGGAATAACACACGGTGGTACAACATGGCACGCGACATAAGGTTGATATTGTACAGCCGAGTATTAAGAAGGAAAAAAGAACATATCGTGTAATACAGTCACGATAAAAACGCTCAGTTAAAAAACATTGGGGGTGGTTACAGAAAAATAAAATTTATTCAGACTATACATTTTAACTTTTAAACACGTATAAGGGGTGGCTTATCTACAACGAAATTATCACACGTACAGAAATAAGAATCGAATTAAACATATTAAAGATTATTGTATTATTAAAAAATTACATATAGAAAATTTCTGAAATTTTATAATGGAACATATCAACAAAAAATTTGTCTGAACGATGACTGAGTGACATACATGTTGCTTAGAAACATGTTTAGTGGAGTGTAAACATGCACGAAAAATAGTGTCTAACAAGAAATTGCTATCAGAACTAAATTTAAATGAATTTGCTACGACGATTTGATCTTTATATGTGACGATATCTATAAAGAATCTCCCAAAAGACAACGCAAACAATGCAACGAGTTAAAAAAATTTCATGAATGGAATAATGGTGAGCATTATCAGAAAACAGTTTAAATTACATCAAATCATGACAGAATTCTTATGCACTGTATTAAATACGAGAAAATATTTTATAATAAGTAAAAATAGGCTTATTCCGAGAAAAAAACCTTTTCTTACCCATAAAGTCTGATTTAGTCAGTAAAAACACTTTCAGACCTTAAATTCGGCATGTTCAGGTGTTAAAGACCATTTTAAAATTATTTTAAAATTTAAATTTAAATTCATGTAAATTAAAATTTAAATCCCCCCCTGATTTGCATAAAGTGCGAGCCCCGCGCCTAAAGCATTCGAGAATAACGGCAGTTCCCTGGAGAGAAAGCGCGCAAGAGAATAGCTGCAATCTAGGGAAGATAAAAGGGGAAAAATGCTACAGGGGAAGAAAAAAGACCAAAACACTCGAGAGAAGAAAAAAGAAGTGTGTAACGGGGTTGATGTCCGGCATTGACCGACTGACCAACAGACAGACAGACAATAACAACAACATCACAAGTGTTGTGTCTAGGGCCACACAAGAAAAGAACACACTCTGGGGGAGTGGAAAGCAGGGGCAGTCAATTAACGACCAGACTCGTAATCAGCAACAAAAGAGAGAGAGTAAAGGGAGGGAGAGAGAGAGAGAACACGTGCTCGGTCACGTGACTCTCCTCAACCCTTCCGTTACAGTGAGTGGTGGTGTTTTGATGGCATTGTTTCTCCTTTGGTCTATCCACTAACTAAGAGTGAGCGAACGACTTGCTTCTCTTTGCTCTATATTTTTTTTCCCCACCGGTTTTTCTCCCGATTAATTTCTGTCTTTTACGAGGCCCCATAAAAGTGTTGACCAGCTATTCCATATCATCGTCTGGGGTTTTATATATATCGGGGGAAGGGTGGAGATTTTATCTGCGAAGACAGTCGATCTTCGGGAAAATATGATGAAATATCGGACTTCTGAAGACTCTTCAAAAAGCGATTCGGCGTGGCTTCGGTGCTGAAAAGTTCGCTCGCGTAGATCGCGTGGATGATATATTTCATGGCAACGTGGAAAAATTATCTTCTCGTCCGCTAGGAAATCTTAGACTCACAAGTAAAACTATTTTATACAGATAAATGTTATTATTTCCATGCAAATCGTAAACTTTAAATCAAACAACTAATAAAAATTATTTAAATTTTAAAAATAGCATTAACGAAATGTAATTTTCTTATAGAAAAATATTTTTGAATTTGTTTTAGCGTTAAAAGTTTATTTATTTATTTATTTTTTAATGTTTAAAGTCACTGATAAGTCCCGTATAATTTAAACTACATTTTGATGTAAAGTAAAAAAAATAAACAAAAAGATATGAAAATATCGTGAGACATTTCGTAGGAATATTGAAGAATTATTTTCTCGCTCGTCAGGAAACCTTAGAATGACGAGTAAATCTATTTATAGAGATAACGATTATTGTTTCTATCTAAATCGTAAACTATAAACTAAACAACTAATAAGAAAGATGTAAATTTTTTAAAATAGCATTAACGAAATGCAATTTCCTTATAGAAAAATATTTTTTAATTATTTTTGTTTTAGTGTGAAAGGTTTATCTATTTATTTTTTTAATGTTTAAAGTCACTGGTCAGTCCCATATAATTTAAACTACATTTTGATGTAAAGTAAAAAACAAACAAACAAAAAGATATCGAAATATCGTGAGACATTTCGTAGGAATATTGAAGAATTATTTTCTCGCTCGTCAGGAAATCTTAGAATGACGAGTAAATCTATTTATGGAGATAACGATTATTGTTCCTATCTAAATCGTAAACTATAAATTAAACAACTAATAAGAAAGATGTAAACTTTTTAAAATAGCATTAACGAAATGTAATTTCCTTATAGAAAAATATTTTTGAATTATTTTTGTTTTAGCGTGAAAGGTTTATCTATTTATTTTTTTAATGTTTAAAGTCACTGGTCAGTCCCATATAATTTAAACTACATTTTGATGTAAAGTAAAAAACAAACAAACAAAAAGATATCGAAATATCGTGAGACATTTCGTAGGAATATTGAAGAATTATTTTCTCGCTCGTCAGGAAATCTTAGAATGACGAGTAAATCTATTTATGGAGATAAAGATTATTGTTTCCATCTAAATCGTAAACTTTAAATTAAACAACTAATAAGAAAGATTTAAATTTTTTAAAATATCATTAACGAAATGTAATTTCCTTATAGAAAAATATTTTTGAATTATTTTTGTTTTAGCGTGAAAGGTTTATCTATTTATTTATGTATTTTTTTTAATATTTAAAGTCACTGATCAGTCCCATATAATTTAAACTACATTTGGTGCAATGTAAAAAACAAACAAACATAAAGATATTGAAATATCGGGAGACATTTTGTAGCAATGTTGAGAAATTATTTTCTAGCTCGTTAGGATATCTTAGAATGACGAGTAAAATTTATATGCAGATAAATGTTATTGTTTTCATCTAAATCGTAAACTTTAAATTAAATAACTAGTAAGAATGATTTAATTTTTTTAAATGTTATTAACAAAATGTTATTTCCTATAGTAAAATATTTTTGAGTTTACTTTGGCGTTAGTTTTATCTATTTTTTTAAATTTTATTTATTTATTTTTTAAATTTAGAACTCACTGATCAGTTACGTATAATTCAAACCACATTTTGATACAAAGTAAAAAACAAACGTAAAAAAGGATATTGAACTATCGGGAAACATTTCATGGTAATGTCGAAAAAATATTTTTTCGGTCGTTAGGAATCCTAGAATGATTATTAAAACTATTTATAGAGATAAAGGTTATTGTTCCCATGTAAATCGTAAACTTTAAATTAAAGAACTGATAAGAATAATTTAAAATTTAAAAATTTTAAAAATTTAACTACAGGCAATTTTGTCATAGAAAATATTTTCAACTTATTTTAGATTGACAGTTTTTTTTAATATCACTGATTTTTTTTCAGTCAAAAAAATATTTTGAGAAAATAAATGATAAAAATTTTTTTGAGTCAATGATCTGCCCTATATGATTTTTAAGGCATACTTTGATACAAAGTGAAAAGGGGAACATAAAGATAATATCAAGGAGGGAGATAAACGTAGTATTTAAATGTAAATTGTAAATCTTAATATAATCAATTAATAATGCCAAATTCTTTTAAATATTATTAGATGAAACACCATTTTCTTGCCATAGAAAAACATTTAACAAATTATAGCGAAAAAGTTTCGTTTTAATATTAGGAGTCAATGACTATTCTCTATATATCACTCTATATTTTTATGCGCAATAAAAAAACATTAAAAATGAACAATTTAAAAATTATTTTAAAAATTAATATAAGTCTTAGTAAGTTTATTAAGTAAGTTATAGTAAGTTTCGTAAAATATAAGTCTTTTCAGATTTAATAATCGCGAATTTTTTATGCTATAATTATCGGGACTATAACATAGCTATAGTCTATTCTATATATATCTATAATCATAATCTAATCAGGTTTGTGTTGACTGTACGCATGGTAGCGTCAAGTATTTTTAAATAATTTTTTTCCTTACTTTTCCATGAAAACGGTCCAATTTATAATTTAAAAACATTTTACAATTTTTGAATTTACAGCGTTAAAACAGGACAACGTCTGAAGGGTCATCTATTGTACAGATATATATATATATATATATATATATATATATATATATATATATATATATATATATATATATATATATATATATATATATACATGGAATCCAAATATATTATGTGATTAAAATTTATATATCATAGTTTTCTGTTATCCTTTAATTTAGGTTATTCATTTGATGTTAGAAATACTATTTATTAAACTGAATTTATAATTTCATTAAATAATGACAGAGACAACCAATTTATAATTTAACATTAATTCAATTATTATTGTAATTGATATTTACTAAAGCTATATGTATCGGTTAAATGAATCCTAATATTTAAAATCACTAATGATACAATTACGGTATTAGTCAGAGATTGTCATATACACTTAATCACTTTATGTACAATTTTACTATTCTGTTTTAATTATTATATATATATATATATATATATACACACACACACATAAAACATTTTTCTTCTACAGCAAATTTGAGAAAAATGGATTTATATGTGTCATAATATCATAAAATATTACTTTTTACGTTTAAGAAAATCTATTTCAGATTATATTTTTACACAGTTCGTATAAAGTACAGTATCTAACTTCTGTCACTATAATTTAAACTAAAAAATAAATTTCAGTTACATGAATAACGTATAACCATATCAGATCTTCTCAACTCTGTACTATGCGCACTTTGTATATTAAAAGGTTAGTGATTGTAAACAGCTATATTTTGTACGTGAAACTACAATTTTGAACAAAAAAATTACATTATATTCATTACACTCACCAATACACTGATCAATACTCTGAACACTTCCTTACCAATACACTGAAATTTCCGATTACGTTTGTCAACTTCGCCTGTGTAGTTTGTTTTACAGTCCACAAACTAAATATGCAAAGAAGTTTAACGATGTTAACTTTAAATAGAGTTTGTGACTCATGTTTTGTTTTTTGTAAAATTAAATAATTTTCATGTTCACAGTTGGTTTATTATTGTTTTTCATTTTGAACCGTTGAATTATTAATTTTTAATTGATAATAAAAAGTTTCGAGGAAGATATTTTGGATGTAAATGTGAGAAAAATATTGATATGTCAAATGTAGGTTTAGTCGAAATTCATACAAATCTAGTTTTTGTCTTTTGTTAAATTTAACAGCTTGCATTTATACCGTTTATTTCTAAAAGCTAAACTTATTTACAATCCCAAATTCTAAATAAAATAACCATAAAACATTAAGTTTAATTAAATTCCCGAAATAAACATTTTAGAGATGAAATATAATGAACAGATACAATAAATTTTGAAAAACTAAATGTGTGAAAAAATCGTGCATTTATTGTAGTTTATGCTATTTTTGCTTATGCCGGATTTATTACCGGATTTTAATACAATGTAAACCCCATTAAATATTTTTTAAGGGACTGACGAAAAAATATACACATCATAAAAATTAAAAATATGCTGTCATAGTTACCGATAAAAAATAACGTATAAATAATATATACCATGTTATATTTCTGTTCTTGTACAGCTTCAATATTAGTAATAAATAAACAAAAATCAGTAAATTTACAATGCGTTAATGTCTCAAAAGAGGCTCAATAAAACAAATTTATCGATTTCATGGATTACTATTTATGACTAGAATATAGCCTGTCAGATGATGGGATTAGTAAAATTTTTAATTTCCCAGAATTCTATGCGGCAGGTAAAAAATGGTTTGTTTTTAGGCTGAGAATTATCTAGTACACGCTCAATTTGTTTATTTTGATACTCCTCTAAAGTCTTCCGATATTGTGAATTCAGTTTAGAATCACATTGAATTCATTTAGTCAAACCGAGTGGTTATGTATAAAAAATACACAAACGAACAAACTTCTTAATTTTCAAAGATATATAACTTAAACGCTAGACATTTATTAGTCTGGGAGATAGACTCCTAGATTTTTTATGAAAATAATTTGTAAAAGTTTTCACAGTAAACATTTCTCTTAACATTTAACAAAATATTTTGGATAGCATTTAAATGCCAAATTGTTTTATTATGTATCATGAGATTCAAAAAGAATTGAGGGTTTCTACACATAATATTGCCTTACTAAACTTTGGTGGTGAAATACGGACTTCTCTGTTATCATCCTCACGGATGTTTTTATTTCTGAAACTTGTGACAGAACTAATTCACCATTTAAAATCAATTTTGAGTCATTAAATCCGAGTCACAATTTGAATATTCTTCGATAATAAAATCACAGTCCATAAAGGTAAAACTTCCATTTCGTGTAACGAAAGACAGGAAATTTAGAGCTATTTCAATGAATTAACACTAAACATAGCAAAACAATACATACCTATTTTTACCATAGCTGGACAAATGAGCGGACTTTTAAGTTTACTGATTAAATGTATAAAAAATAATGACTATTAAATGTATTATACGATTAAATGTATTAATGTCGGGAAGGAAATAAACAAATAAACCTTATTATGTTTAAACAAAATTTTATATTGTCAATTTTTATGTATTACAAACACAAAGAATAACAATTTTTAATCCATTACTCATCGCATTTTTAACATATACATTACCGGCCATTTGACCAATTATGATATGTTTAGTATTAAAGCTTTCAAGATGTATAAATGAAATATGAGATTTGAATCCGTTGTCAAAATGAAATATTTGAACATTAAACTACATACGGATGTTTAAGAATCAATAGAAAACCGTATAACTGATAAAAACATATAAATAAGGAACATGATTCCAATGTACTACCAACGCCAGATAAATTTCTCGTCTACCTTTAATTTTCCTAGCAAAAAAAGAAAATGATTTCCGACCTCCGCACATCGTAAGTCAGCACTGGCGCATTTTCATAGGAATAGAACTAGTTAAAACCGTGCAGGAAGGTATATCGTGTCAATACTATGTGGTACAGTATGTAAAAAACTGAATAAATGGTGTAAAAGAGGAGTAAAAACATTCAGTTAAAAAATAATTTTGAATAGGTAACAGAAAACAGAAAATTCCTTAAATTAATTTGCAGGCATTACATTTTCAATTTTAAACACGTATAAGCTGCGACTTACCTACCCGAAATTACGGTATATGAAAGCAACTCTATAAATTTTTGAGTATGTGAGTTATAACCCACAACACTTTTTCACATCAATACATCGCAACTTTTTTTATAATATATTCGTTTTAACTACTATTTCCATTTGATCAATTTCATTTTTTTATTTATATATTGATTGAACAGTTAGAGTATAAACTTTGGCTATCAGAAGGTGAGGGTTTGAATTCTATTGTTAACATGTATATTGACATGTATATTCAGGCTTTAAAGGGACACTAATATTTATATTTTTTACAATTTTTTAATTTAGAATTATGAAACTTTTTACTCATATAATAAATGCAACAGTAACTAAATGAATCACAGTAAAAAAATCTTGAAATTAAATACTTAATTTGGAAAATCCCATTTAAAAAATTATTAGTGTAAGCTTAAACTAGATTTTTAGTGTTTATGCGCATTGCTTTAAAAGTTTTCTCCCGAGTTTAGCATTTTTATTACTTGTATGCTTCAAACATATTTAAGCATTATTTTGTGTATTGATTGAAATAGTTTATTTATTTACAAGCGATGTTTTCATCTCTCTACTTTAAATTTTCTCGAAAAATTAAAACTTTTGTAAGTTTAAATCGTATTCTATTAATTTTAATAACGTACAAGACTAAGATGGATGTACAGATATATTTCAATGTATTTAAAATAATTTTGTAAAATTATATTGAAAATTAAATAGCAAGGAGCATTTTAAAAGTTACTACAATGTGTCAAAATATATTTTTCAAAGTACTTTTTAAATACGTTTTTATGCAAGCGCTTTGTAAAGTCTTCCACTTGAACGGTAAGTCCTGATGTAATCATCAAGTAAAGTTAACCGTAACATTCCGGACAAATCAACCGTTTTTATTTAAAACATTATATAAATCCTACTAAATACTGTAAATTGAAGAATGAGTCTTACTTTTATGTCTTTTATATCAAGAAAAATGAGAATTTGAACTGCTTAGAGTCCTCGGTTTTGAAACTGGGTACCAAGTGCATTAGCCAGTGATATCTCAGAAATAATCAGTATCAAGTGATATGAGGGTAAACATAAAAAACTAGCATATAGCCCAGTAATATTATAGTATAAGATCAGTATAGGATCAGTAATATTTTTATTTTTCCAGAATTGTAAAGTACCCTATGAGGCAGGTAAAAAAAATGGTTTGTTTTTTGGTTGAGAATTATCTGGTATACCCTCAATGATTTGTTTATCTTTACTAACCGCATATTAGTTGGCAACTTTAATATATCTTGTCATATTACGGGATAGGATGAACAGCAGAGGTTTTAATATTGGCATGATTATTTGGCGAATGATGTTCAACGGCGAATCGATCATAAACCATGTGGTTATGTATAAAAAACAAACACACAAACGAACAAACTTCTTAATTTTTAATTTATAATGTTTAAATTTAAAATTGTCATCCTCTATTATTTAAGCCAAATATAAAAGAAAATTATTTACGTAATATCTAGGTTCAGTGATTAAACGTATGAAAACGATGCAGACAATGTTTATATAATTTAAAATAAGAAAGATTAAACGAGATGGTTAAAGGAATGACGTCATAATGCTAGAAAAAAGTGTTATTGTCCTCTACCTATAATGTGATAAATTGATGATTTTAATTGCCTGCTCTTAACCAGGAAAAATAGGGTTTGAAATAATGGCAGTAAACTATCAAAAAGGAGGGAAGGGGTGGATTTCGAACGTTTTCAATTTTGAATTTTGTTACCCCTAACTCCTCAAGAATCCAATATGGATGTCTCTATCCATTCCAGGTCCATCCGCTTCATAAATTCGAGGACAGACGGGCGGATAACTTAGGCTATTATTATATAAGGGATAATTCTCTCAAAGAAACTGATCGAATCATCGCAATAAAGACAAACGAACATTAAATATTCCACTGCTTGTTCCTTCTTTTCCTTCGTATTCAAACCACTTCAAGGGCAGTTGCATCAATAACATTTTGTAGCGCGGCGATAAAATTTCCAAAACCCCATGCATAGAGAATAGGACTCACGTAGCAATTTATGTTACAATTTATATTACAAGTATGTTTAACAAAATGCGTTCTTATTTCACATACACAAAATAACGATGCATAATTCCTAATTTGTGTTGCAATTGAGCTTGAGATATGGCAGAAAAATGCATCAAGAAATGAGTCTGGGAGCAAATGGAATAATGAAGCGAATGGCTAAAAACGAGTCGCTCATAATATTAAGTTAGTAGATAATGTATCAACCATGTATATACTGAAGTAATATATATACAAATTATATCCATGTAAATAATGCATACTACCATTTTAATCAGATTTATGGTGAAAAAACGGCTTATTGTCTCAGTTATTAAAGTAGTTTCAGACTATAGAATAAAAAAATATCAAAAATAATTTATGCTTTATATATATGTATATATATATATATATATATATATATATATATATATATATGTGTGTGTGTGTGTGTGTGTGTGTATATGTATATGTATATATATATATATGTGTGTGTGTGTGTGTGTATGTATATATATGTATATGTATATATATATATATGTGTGTGTGTGTGTGTATGTATGTATATGTATATATATATATATATATATATATATATATATATATATATATGTCTGTGTGTGTATGTATGTATATGTATATGTATCATATATATATATATATATATATATATATATACTATATATATATATATATATATATATATATATATATATATATATATATATATATGCATATATATTATGTAATTTATTGATTAAGAACTTGGAGGACATTGCGACCACGAGCATATTTTACAAGCCCCAGTCACCTTTAACGAACACAGAGGATCTTAGACTAGCTCGGACTCCGAATCCGCAACCTTCCAGTTACTAGAGCATTGATTGCCTTTGCTGATTGAAATAAAGCGGCTCACATATGTTCCATTATATTCCAAAATACGAAGATACTGAAAAAAAAAAGATTTTTTTGTTTGTTTGTTTCTGAAGAAAAGAAAGTATTATAATTGCGAAACCTGCGAGATCTAGATTTAAATAAAAATATCCAGTTTAATCGTGTCTAAATACGTTTTGACTACTTTGTCTCTATTTACGCACAAATGAACTTTAACTTTGAAACTTTCAGTATACATTTTTGATAGATCACATTTTGACTAGTTTCGTGTTGACGTCTTGACATGCGCATACATCTTGGTTGAATGAAATAGTAGAAATATTGTTAGTTTGAATTTTGTCTATATGACTGGACTTATCCATGTTGCTGTTGTTGTTGCTAATGCAACTTGGATGGACCAAGCACGTGAACCAAAAGTTACTTGAATTAAATCGAAGAGGTGCACCTTTCGTTTCAAGAACACTGCTAAGGTGAAAGAACGACTTTGCTCAAGTTGGTAATCGTCATTTAGAAGAAAGGGTCAAGCAAAAGACACCTATGTTTGGCCTACCACCTCCACCGGTATCGTTAAGAACTTGGACTTAAGACATATGAACCTATTTTACGTGTCCCCTCTCCCTTTAATGAACATGGGGAATCTTTGGTAGGCTCCCCCGAAAGCTGACCGATTGGTTAGGCCGCTGATCGTCGGTGCCGGAGTTCGTGGGTTCGAATCCCGCTATGGCATGGATGTTCGTAGCCGTTCGGAATCGGCTTTAAGCAGTAGGTCCCGGTCTCATTAGCCCTCGTGTGCAAAACAGTAGACCATAGCGCTCCAAACCTAACCGAAACCTAACCTTTGGTCGGCTCCAACCTCAATCTCGGTAAGCGATCGCTGCCTTCGCTAAATGAGCAACCACAGCTCAAACTCTCAATAAAAGAAATATTAAAACACTAATAGTCGTTACCAAATAACAGTACTTGAAATCTGCTCATTATTCATTGAACAGATACTAGACATTTTTCAATAAAATTCTACTCATTGTTGAATTAATATTGTATAAATATTTTATTTTGATATAAGCTAGTATTTTATCCAACTGTGTAACAGTTCATTCAAATAAAATAAGTTTAAAGGTCGTGCAAAAAATACGAGTAATTCAAGCGATGTACAAGGAAGTCACATGAGATTTTGTTCTTATACATATCATTAGATTCAAACAAACTGCCACTGTAAGGAACACACCTCGAGAAAAGATTTTCTCAGTAATAATACCTAATCCTAAAATAATTCTGTGAGCACGCCTCGCAGATATTAACAGCGAAAGATTCCCTAATACCGTAAAACCATAGCAAGAGGGGGAAAATGATACCTCATTCCTATTCATAATATAGCCAATAATATCGACATAACGGGCCACATGACAAATCACCAATAAAAACAAAAACATAACGGCCTGGATTTCTTGCCGGCTGGGGACCAACGAAAGCAAAAAATATTATCACATTATTATTTTCTCCTAGGGTATACCTGGCGCTAAATCGGCCATTAATATTTTGTCCGAACAGCTCCTAATAGCTCCCAGTAATCACGACCGGCATTCATTCTTGGCCGTTTCTATGGGCCATTAATGTTCGGAAAGCGTTAATAGCTGGGGGCCCCACAGCCTTTTTATGAAAGGGCCCCCGACATTCGGGCAAAAATTCTTAGAACCTAAACAATCCAAACAGGCCATTTTCAAAACATTAGGTTTAGTTTATTTAGACGGAATAATATATGTGATGGGTTATTACTTGTATACACGACATACAGATAGATAAATGAATAAAGTGTGATAGAGATGACATCTGGTAACATGAAAGTGCGTCCTCGTAGGTCGTGTCGGAGCTTGTTAAAGATGAAAAAACACTGCGCTCAACGGAAGGAAATAATAAAGAAAAAGTAAATGAGAGGGAACCATAAAAACGATAACTAATATGGGAGTTTTCTCTTTAAATATCTCCCAGTGAAAGACGATAAGCTGTAACATGTAAAGGTAGGCATCAAAAATAAATCTGGTTTTCACAAGACCAATTTTTTTATTTGCTTATTAAAACACCTTAGAGCTTAGATTCTGTTTTTTTTTTACGTTAAAGACGCTAATTTCCAAAATGAAGTCTTTTTTGTTATAATAATCTATTTTTAATTCAATATAAAATAAATAAAAGTTACTGTTTAGAAACATTTTTCTTAGATGATTATTATGACTCTAATCTGATGAAAATGGTCTAATTATTTTATATAAAGCAATATATTAAAAAACATAAAATGTGTAAAACAAGAGAAACAAGTAGAAATCTACCTACTAGCTAAATAACTGTAAATTGTAAATTAGAAACTAAAATTTTACATCAAATAAAAGCTAATAATCTTTTGTATTCTGTAAACTTCAATTATGTTAAGATGAGCTAAATATTTTATTTTACGTTATGATAACAGCTAATTTTTTAAAATATCAACTTCTTAACAGTTTTTTCATTATTATTTTAAAGAGCCAGGAACATTTAAAATTTTAGGTTAACAAAAAAATATTTTTTTTAGTTTGATAGAAAAATTTAGCGTTTAACATACACATTTCAAAATTTATCTTGCTGGTAAGGGAATTTTAATTTTTTTTTCATTTGGTACATATTTTCTATGTTATTTTATATCATATACCGTTTAAAATGACAAATTTAAATATTTTTAAAGCTAGAAAGTTATAAAAAAAACTTGTAAAATAATCATTCTAAAATTACAGAACTTTTTATTTTATGATGACTTAAAAAAAAAAGAATTTTTTACTAACAAAGAACTAATTTACTAATAAGATTTACTAACAAGATTTAAAGTCTCGAAAGTTAGCACGTCCGCTTAAAGTATTAAGTTTTAAGGGGCTTAAGTTTACTGTGCTTCTTAAAGCAGTAACAATTATACTCAAATACATCTCATAAACTGCAAAATATTTTTTTATTATTTCATTATTACCAAATAGTAAAATGAAAACCTTATCTGTACAATTAAGAGTTACAAAAAAAGTAAAAACAAGTTCTAATAAAAATACACTTAAAGTGAATTGTTTTCTATAGATATTTATAGTTTATAAATTAATCATACTGAAATGGTAAGGAGAATTGATTAAATTGGGAATCAGACCTACAAACAGTAAAAGTTCTTTCTTTTAAGATGTACAAATTTCGAGCAAGTTTGATTGCAGTATACCGAACGCTGACCGAATGAGTAGGGCGATGCTCTTCGGTACCGGAGTTCATGGGTTTGAATCTTACTACTGGCATTGATGTCCATAAACTTTCTAAATCGGCTTTCAGCAGAAGGTTCCAGTCTAATTAGCCGTTGTGTATCAAAGCAGTATACCGTAGCATTCCTAACTAACCGATTGCATAATATTCTTCTAGAGTAGGTGTGTGCCACTTGCTGCCCAAGCATGAATTTTGTCTTACCATCACCTCCTAGCAAAAAAAGCGAATATTTTTTATTTTTACTGTTTTTGTAAAGCATAATATATGTTTACCAACCTCAATTTTGCTTTGCGTGTATGTATACATAAGAATTAAGTGAAAAATTTATTTGAAAGCCCTTTTACACCCTTTTACGTATATGCAGCATGCACAAAATGTTGATATCACGGAATCAGTGACACTTAACAGATAGTTTTATTAATTAATACAAGCATAAATACCGTAATGTATTACATTTTTTTTGTACAAATTCCCCAAAACGGCTTTTCTTCTTTTATATTAATATAAAATTTAGCAACTGATCTATTTCTCACGATTATTTATGAAATATAAACTTTGAACAAATTAAATTTTAAAAAATAGAGACGAATGAATACAAGTGTTCTCACAAAGGTAAAAACAGGTTTAAATTTATTATGGAAAGACAATTTTTGAGCAAGAAAATTCAAAACTAGCAAAAAGTAAATAACACTTCAAGTATTCAAATGAGACGGAAAAATTCTACTAGCTAGAAGTACTGCTAAATCTTAATATATCATCTCTGTTATACATTAAACTTATTAGCAGCTCTCAGTAAATAAATACTAGGCTATGTTGTCAGAAACCTCAAAAGATCGTCTAGCCTTTGGAGCATGGATTGTAAGATGAAGAGTCAGGGGTTTTATTTCTTAGAATAAAGATAAAAAAAATGTAGTCGGCTAAAGAATGATTTTGAAACAGCTTTGGAAATTTGTCCGTTTTGTTCTCGTATCAGGTCGTTTGGAATCTGGAAAGTCAAACTTGTAGTGTGCTGTATATACAAGATACACTTTTTCTATTTCTTATAGTGAAGAACACGGTGACCGTTGTATACGCACGCCCATTTTAGACGATTAAATGTGGTGTACATACACTCGTGTATGTGTATGTGTGTATATATATATATATATATATATATATATATGTGTGTGTGTGTATATATATATATATATATATATATACACTCACACATATATATGTAATGAGACGGACTTCACGATGGGTGGTTGCAGTCATGGCCATTAAAATGATACCATTTTAACTAAACATCTTTATTAGGAATACTTAGAAGGATGGGTTCCCACTCCATTATAGGGACAATACAAACTGAGAGGTCAGCTAGCATGTACAAAACCCTTAATACCTGGGTCAATATCTGTGGGAAAAATATCCGTCTTCGACAGCGTGTATCTCCTTTTTATTTGGAAATTTCCTAAATTGTCCGCTAGGGCCATGTAGGATTATAATTGGTCAGGCCCTTTCTTGCACTGTAGCCCCAGTGGTCAAAGTTAGGGGTTAAAAAGGGGAATGCAAAATCACGGAAATTTCAGTCCTTGATTTAGGTTTCCTGAGAATATTCCTTATATAATATATATATATATATAAATATATATATATATATATATATATATATATATATGTGTGTGTGTGTGTGTGTGTGTGTGCGAACAAAAAGTTAGGGCTATAAATTGTTAAACATGAACGTTCAATTTTCATTTTAATTCGATATAGAAATTTATTCATAACCGAATCATATAATGCGGAATATATTAATCTTCGGGTGTAGGTTTGCACACATGCTTCAAAGTAGAGGTGCAATTGCCAGATTATTACTTTAAAATACTACATTAGATTCCGAGGCCTCGAAAAAGTTCTGTTTCTCTTACTTGTGCATAGATGTAGTTTCGATGCGTTTGAAAGTGAAATGGATAATTTTATAGTTCCGGCAAATAAAAATTCTATAGCCACAACTATCCGAGTTTCATCACTACTGTGTCTTTTGTATATAATGCATCTTTTATTGAATCTATACTAAAATATATCGTAAAAATAATTTCTCCAGTTTTTTACATTCTTTGTATTTTACAGTCAGACGCCAGGAAATGTATAGTGATTAGCATATTGTGCTTCCACCTGATGGGTTTAAGTTCGATTCTCAAGTAAATCTTAGATGTATTTGTGTTGTTCCCTCAAGTAGAGTGATGTTTTTATATCTATATGGGGCTTCTATAATAAAATGGAAATAAAAAATCAGTGGATTGTATGATAGAATGCTAATAAAGGCAAGTACCCTGCATATTTGTCAATAATAATGTACATACATACAGTATAATATACGAAATCTTAGATATATTTGTGTTGTTCACTTCAAATGGAGAGATGTTTTTATATGGGGCTCCTATAATAAAAAGGGAAATAAAAAATCAGCGGATTGTATGATAGAATGCTAATAAAGGCAAGTACCCTGCATATTTGTCAATAATGTTAAATGGAGAGATGTTTTTATATGGGGCTCCTATAATAAAAGGGGAAATAAAAAATCAGCGGATTAGATGATAGAATGCTAATAAAGGCAAGTACCCAGCATATTTCTCAATCATATCATAGTTCATACATACAACATAATATACTTATTGTTCTTGTTAAGTTATTAGTTCACAGAAATATCCAAAAACTTCCTTTTTTTATCGGAGTCGAACACTATCGACGGAACCGATGCAGA
>CM063504.1:123497868-123507868 GCA_032207245.1 Pardosa pseudoannulata | reverse complement strand
AGTAAAAAAAAGTTTGAAAATTCTGGATTAAATGTTCAACGAATTGCGCAACGAGGTGTTATCATTAAGAGCTAACTGTATAAATTCTTAAACTTTAGAGATACCCTTAACATAGATGTATTTTTATTAGAAAAAATTAGCATATAGCCCATGATATGACGGGAGTAGTACAATTTTTAATTTTCCAGAATTGTAAGGTACTGTATGACGCAGGTAAAAAAATGGTTTGTTTTTTGGCTGATAATTATCTGTTATACGCTCAATAATTTGTTTATCTTCATACTCCTCTAAAGTCACCCGATACTGTGAATGCAGTTTAGAATCAAGTTGAATTCATTTAGAAAGATAACTCAAAGTTTTCTTAGTTACGTCTAAATTATCGTTAAGTTTTTTAAGTTTTTTTCATAATAATTAATGGAAGTAAAGGAATGAAACTATCATTTCCACTACACTCTGGAGGTAGATAGAATTTGTTGTTAATACCGACAGTAAAATTTTCCTCGCAACAAAAATTAATCTATGATTAAATTTAAAAGTATCCCATATGTACCTAATCTCTTATTTAAGCCAAAAATAAAAGAAAACTATTTAGGTAATATCTAAGTTCAGTGATAAAACGTATGAGAATAATGCAGACGATATTTAAATAATTTAAAATAAGAAATGATTAAATGAGATGGTTAAAGGAATGACTTCACAATGCTAGAAAAAATGTTTTTGAATCGGTGAATTTCGAACTTTTTACGGACAATATTATTTTTCCCCCGTGACGTGAAGCATATTTATATCAATTTATTTTAGAATCTAATGTATTAAGATCAAACCTGCGTCTACTCTCGAAGAAAAGTTAATAGAAAAATATGAATCACTGTTTTTTTACAGCCATTTTGAAGCAGAAACGTGAAGAAAGGTAACAAAAAATTAAGGGTAATACAAAGTATGTGCAAATAAGTAAAGTATTTTGTTACTTTAACAGTGGAGTCTTCACTTAAATCGCAAATCAGACTTCATATTATATACATACTTTGTGCTGTGCGCTTTGACGGAAGATAAGCTCCGGGCATTTCCTCAAAAATTTGGCCTATACTTTATATAGAAAAGATTTTAATCGACTATGTCATTCATAACAAAGATAAAAATAAAATAATAGCAATTTCATTACATGATTTCGTAACACTAATTTTCCTATTGCATGTGAGCCTTAAAATGACAGTCATTAATATATAGATATATTCATGCACACAGTTATATTATATATACACACAAAAACATACATATATTCATTCATATATTTATATAAACGTAGAGGACCTAAAAATGTTTAACGTCTACTGAAAGAAATCCCAGATCCTGCCATTAACTCCCCTACTTTGGGAATCACGTACCAAAATCATGCGTCGAAACAAAACAAAACCAGAGTCAAAAAGAAAGGAAAAAAAAAGAGAGAGAGACTTTTGAATTTCTCTCGGTGCCTAAGTATGCCGGACATTTCCCGAAAGCGGGAGGGGTTTGGAAACCTCTCAGCAAAAGCCCCCCAAAATTCGAAGACACTTCGGGAGATGCCTCCTCCATTAGGTTTCTTATGATGATAAAGACCCAGTCGGTTCGGCAGCCAATGAGGAATCAGGAGGGCCCTAATGCCTCCTTTGGAAACAAGCCCACCTCCCACTCCCTGCTTGTTATTATTTCCGAGGAATGATATTGGAAGAATCCCGACTCAATTTAGCTAAAACGGGCAGGACTTAAGAATTGCATAGTGAGAGAGAGATGAGAAATCGGGCTAAAACGCATGGACCAGATCAATCACGTGGAATAAATTCTTTGGGATGCTTTGCAGAGTATCTTCAGAAATGTATTTTTCAGTTTTGGGCCGAGGGATATACACATAAAGGTCTCAAAAATTTGGCCTATACTTTATATAGAAAAGATTTTAATCGACTATGTCATTCATAACAAAGATAAAAATAAAATAATAGCAATTTCATTACACGATTTCGTAACACTAATTTTCCTATTGCATGTGAGCCTTAAAATGACAGTCATTAATATATAGATATATTCATGCACACAGTTATATTATATATACACACAAAAACATACATATATTCATTCATATATTTATATAAACGTAGAGGACCTAAAAATGTTTAAACGTCTACTGAAAGAAATTCCAGATCCTGAAGATTTTAATCGACTATGTCATTCATAACAAAGATAAAAATAAAATAATAGCAATTTCATTACACGATTTCGTAACACTAATTTTCCTATTGCATGTGAGCCTTAAAATGACAGTCATTAATATATAGATATATTCATGCACACAGTTATATTATATATACACACAAAAACATACATATATTCATTCATAAATTTATATAAACGTAGAGGACCTAAAAATGTTTAACGTGTACTGAAAGAAATCCCAGATCCTGCCATTAACTCCCCTACTTTGGGAATCACGTACCAAAATCATGCGTCGAAACAAAACAAAACCAGAGTCAAAAAGAAAGTAAAAAAAAGAAAAGAGAGAGACTTTTGAATTTCTCTCGGTGCCTAAGTATGCCGGACATTTCCCGAAAGCGGGAGGGGTTTGGAAACCTCTCAGCAAAAGCCCCCCAAAATTCGAAGACACTTCGGGAGATGCCTCCTCCATTAGGTTTCTTATGATGATAAAGACCCAGTCGGTTCGGCAGCCAATGAGGAATCAGGAGGGCCCTAATGCCTCCTTTGGAAACAAGCCCACCTCCCACTCCCTGCTTGTTATTATTTCCGAGGAATGATATTGGAAGAATCCCGACTCAATTTAGCTAAAACGGGCAGGACTTAAGAATTGCATAGTGAGAGAGAGATGAGAAATCGGGCTAAAACGCATGGACCAGATCAATCACGTGGAATAAATTCTTTGGGATGCTTTGCAGAGTATCTTCAGAAATGTATTTTTCAGTTTTGGGCCGAGGGATATACACATAAAGGAAAATCCATAGCCGAACAACAATGCATATCTGAAAGAAACCTCATGAGCTGTAATAAACAACGCTGGTTTACGAAAAGAAAGACAATAAATAAATACTCCAGAGAAAAGCCTCGGTTAATACACCTGATTTTCTGTTTTCGAAAGAGCATTCGATTTTAGAACTCAAACAAATCTTTTTTAAGGATTTAAACTCAGGGATGACATTTTTTGTGGAATGTAAAATCAGAGAGTCAGAAGAATAGCTCATATATTAATGAATATTACATTAATGTTTAATACATTTTAAAATTAAATCCAAATCTTTGTACTATTTGAAAACGATGCTCACGATTTGAAAAAATACAAGAAAGACTAAATTTAACAAAAAATTCCTTAGATTAAATACACATAGAGCAATCTACAAATACCATAGATGACATATTAATAAAGTGGTAATTGAGCTCACACTATTTCGATACCAGAAAAAAAAATTTACACTTTTTATCAATTTTTCAAAAGCTGTGTGAGACGCACACTTAAACTGCAGTACTCAACAGGAAGTAATTCCTGTCGAATACTGCACATTAAAGAGCAATATTTGAGCTCACATTATTTAAATACCAGAAAAAATAATTTACACTTTTTACCAATTTTTCAAAAGCTGTGTGAGACGCACACTTAAACTGCAGTACTCAGCAGGAAGTCATTCATGTCGAATATTGCACTTTTAGTTTAACTGCACATTAAACAGCAATAATTGAGCTCACATTATTTAAATACCAAAAAAATAATTTACACTTCTTACCAATTTTTCAAAAGCTGTTTAGACGTTCACTTAAAGTGCGTACTCAACAGGAAGTTATTCATGACGAATATTGCACTTTCAGTTTAACTGCACATTAAACAGCAATAATTGAGCTCACATTATTTAAATACTAGAAAAACTAATTTACACTTTTTACTAATTTTTCAAAAGCTGTGTGAAACGTACACTTAAAGTGCAGTACTCAACAGGATGTCATTCATGTCGAATATTGCACTTTCAGTTTATCTGCACATTAAACAGCAATAATTGAGCTCACATTATTTAAATACCAGAAAAAACAATTTACACTTTTTACCAATTTTTCAAAAGCTGTGTTAGACGTACACTGAAAGTGCAGTACTCAACAGGATGTCATTCATGTCGAATATTGCACTTTCAGTTTATCTGCACATTAAACAGCAATAATTTAGCTCACATTATTTAAATACCAGAAAAAATAATTTACACTTTTTACCAATTTTTCAAAAGCTGTGTGAGACGTACACTTAAAGTACTCAACAGAAAGTCATTTGCGTCGAATATTGCAATCAGTTTAACTGCACATTAAGCAATAATTATTACATTATTTAAATAATGAAAAAACAAATTACACATTTTACCAATTTTAATTGTTAGACGTACACTTAAATATACTCAAAAATATTCATGTCGAATATTAATTTCAGTTTAGCACATTAAACAGCAATATTTACATTATTTAAATACTAAAAATAATTTACAAACTTTTTACTAATTTTCAAAGCTGTAAAGTACATTAAATGCAATACTCAACAGAAAGTCATTTCTAATATTGCACTTTCAGTTTACTGCACGTAAAAAATATAATCTTTGTTAAAATTAAGCTTATCTACAAACACTAATCTTTGAGAAAATGTTCAGTTCAATTTAAATGTACGCAATTAAATTTACACATATTTAAATCAGGTAAAATAAATAGGCGTCACACAAAGTATCTAATTGATTTAAATTTTTAAAAATCACTGTTTTCACGCATTAGAAACTCTGAACACTAACTTAAATAATATCTAATTCCATTTAATCAAAACATCATAAGAAAACTGATAGCCACACTGTTCAATGATTTCACTAACTACAGGGCAGGCTATATCAAATAATCCGCTACACCGAATGAAAAATTTCAAGAGTCCCTTAGATAAATTTTTATTTCCCTGTATTTTTTCTAGTATTTTATACATATTTTAAATAATCCTAAAAAGCTACAATAATTCAGAAAAAACAATACAAAAACATAGATATTTCAGCCTTACCTAGCTAAAACAAAGACACATGAAGCATTTCTCAAAATCCGAACCTCCCACAACTTCAGAGCAGTGATATAAAGAAAATAAGCTAAGTCAAAAGAAACAAAATGGAGCCTACCAGCGATACTCAGACATTACAAAAGGCTTTTAATATTTCTTTTCAGAGAACAGTACTTAAAGGCGTTCAAGACGAAAACCGATCTATATAATTTTGAACATTCTGTGCTTAAGTATATCAACAATAATTTTCTGCTTGAAAAACATCCCACACGCACACAAGTACTCTAAGAAATTTCTTAACCTCAAGACCTCCTCCAATTCACAATAGGGCTGCTTCAATACAAAGACGTCTTTTAAGAAAACCGCCTTGTGAAGAGGTGGGGAGGGGGCCACTCTTGGATGATGTCACTACGTCAGGGGAGGGGGTTCATTTCAAGGTAACTATCCGGCACGAGCACACCTCATTTCAAGAGTCGCTACACCTGTAAGAGGTCTTAATCTTCACTTTCTCTGTCTTCCGGTTTAGTTTTTTCCCCGCTTTTTTCTGTATTTTATCCTTGATTATCCTCGCTGTTAGATCTAGATCATAAGAAGTCAAACGAAATACTTACAGATAATTACCTGTGAATATAATTGTATTCAGATCCCAGTTGTTGCAAATACTAGATTTTGAATTATGAATTAAATCCAAAAAGTCATACATTGCAATCTCAGCAAAATCAGTAAAAAATGCACAACGTAGGATGTATGCAACAAAAGCAAAGTTTCATGTTGATTTAATAAATAAGACAAAATTTAAAAAAATCAAAATAATTTATTCTTTTAGTAAAATTTCTCCCTACTCTCAAAGGGATATAGTCTCTGTTGAGGATCTGTGCATTATTAAGTGACATGAACCCACAGTGAAAGTTAAAGTTCTGGGAAGTCAAAAGGGGCAAGCTGGTCTTGATCAAGGACCCAGCTAGAAACTTGGGAACAGGGAAGGAATCTTTTTCCCGCGCTCTGTTCTTGGAACGTATCTACTAGCAGTAAATAGCATCAAATGTCTGTCAACAAAATTGGACTAGGTAATTACTGCTTGTTACTTCAGTCAATAGTTTTTTTTTCTTTTCGCTATTTTCACCCACAAGTATAAGAAGATCGAAAACACAGTAACAATGATTTTTAGATGGAGTGACTCTTCTATTCTACTACTTCTCTTTTAAAGTGGCAGCTGCACTAATAGAGTAGGGATTTAAAAGCGACGAGATACGTTTAGCTCTTGAATTTGACAGATGCCAACTAATGAAGAGGGTCAAACAAACAGTAAGTAAATTATGGTTTCCTCACATTAAAAAATGAGGAATTTTGTTCTTTTTTATAAAAAAAGAACATTAAAATATAATTTTGACACAATGACAAAATGCACGCTGATTTATTTTATTTTTTTTTTTTTAACAAAATAAAGCTGTACAGTTTTCAAAATTCCTATAAATCAATATTTTGGAATTTTAGTTTATTCGTAATCCCTTAAAAACATTTTGAAACATTCATAATTGTTAAAAGAATTATTAAGAATCTATAAATTCAGCTACTGTCTTCACTCGTAATGGAACGCAAAAAAATGTTTCAACAGATGAGACCAAACTGGTAAAAGGTTGCACTTTGATCTAGAAATCTGTGGGTTGGAATTCTTTTGTTGGCTTGAATGTTTGTACCAACGTTTAGAATCATCCCTAAGCAGTAAACTCCAATCCTAAAGTCCTTCAACTGTAAAAATTTAAACTGTGGTTGTAGAAAAAAATGGCTATTTAGATCAAATGACGGTGGTTCAGCATTTTTAAAAACAAAACTTTAAGGGACTAAAGACACAACGTATTGTTAGGCCGCCGCCTTCAAGACAGACATAACACAAACTACAATTCTTTCTACCTTGGAGCGGGTATCAGCGCCCCTCTGGCTTCGGAAGCAATTATTCTACTGTGGTAATGTCAATAAAGCAACAAAAATAAAAATTCTTTGAATGAGGTGACTTCCAGACATTGCTGGTATCTCAAAACTAATAAATCATCATTACTGAACGTTTCTTCGTCCAACGTTGGTCTATTTGCTCATTTTAACAAATATTTAGAGCTTTGGACTAATAAATGCCTAAACACTTTGCATGGAAAGGTTTTGACTTTAAACCTTATGGTACTGGAGCATTATTCCCCATGGCATAAGTCAATAAAGATGCTAATCATCACTTCTTTTCTCGCCTTTTTTTGACCAGCACGGGACTAGCTCACCTCTGCCTATCACCATGTTTTTTTTATTTCTTTCCTCTTCACGGCATCACGCAAACGGCTGCAAAAAAATGATGGCGTAAGAAATTTCTCAGCGAGTTTCCACGTCGTCGCCTCTGTTAGTGTGACCGATGTGGCGCGTGGTCCGTCATGAAAACAGGACCAGCTATTGTTTATCGCAGCATGATAGAGTTGCTGGCCTCGGACTCGTTTTGTGCGGGGGGGGGGGAATGAGAGAGAGAATTAAAGATGTGATTTTTTTTAACACCCGAGTCTATTTTGCACGGAACAGGCTTCAATCCTCCTAAAAATATGATATTGAACGCCGTAGAGAAATCACCCCATTATTCTTTTATTCTTCTTCAAAATATACTATAATTAGCATGCGTTCCATTTCTGTAGAATGTTATCCAAATAAGGATACGTTGACATGGGATATAAGGATTAAACGTTGACATGGTGGAGGATAAATTCTCATTAGCTTTTAAGTTAATAAATCACACAAGATCCAAGTTGATCGGTATAGCTACTTGTGAAAGAACATCAGCAGTAGATTATCTTACTAATTTAAACAATCCATGTATAAAAACCAAGATTGGTTTGGTTTGATTTGGAGTGTTACGGTCTACTTTTTGCAACACGAGGGCTAATGAGACCGGGACCTACAGCTTAAAGCCGATTCCGAACGGCTACAAACATTCATTCGAACCCACAAGCTCAGGTACCGAAGGCCAGCACCCTAACCAATCGGCTATCATTCGGCATAAAAATCAAGATAATTGCGTTTTGAAGAGTGTGCATTGATGAGACATACAGGAAGTTTAGAAGCAAATTATTATAGGGGACATGATATAGATATAAACTTTAAACATAATGTCACAAAAACGATGAAAATAAACTTTAAAATAAACAGATACACTCTTGAACAAATCTCAACTTTTGATGGAAAAGTAGTTTTCATGTGGGCCTTCTTAGAATGTTTCTTTGGAATACAGTGAATTAAAAAATTAAAGGGGCTAAAAATAAAGTGTTCTAGTTTTATTAATTCGAAAATTCTATTATTTATTTCAGTCTGACTTATTAATTGCTGATACGATGGCCGATTGGTTAGTGTGCTGCTCTTCGGTAACGGAGTTCGTGGGTTCGAATCCCGTTGCTAGCATGGATGTTCGTAGCAGTTCGGAATAGGCTTTAAGCAGTAAATCCCGGTCTCATTAACCCTCGTGTTACAAAAAGTAGACCGTAGCACTCCAAAACCAAACTGACTTATTAATTGAAGAGTGAAATTTATAAACAGACAACAATCTGATTATTAAACATGTAGCTTTTAAAAATATATAGGAAACATACAGCTTTTTATAGTAAAACTAATTGTACAATAATGATATATAATCTACATAAAATGTTATAAGATATATATATATAGAATTAATATATAAAATTATTTGCAGGACACTATATAATTTTAGTAAAAATAGGTTGAACCTATCTGCGACTGCAAAGATTTACAAAGAATTGGGACACACATTTTTCTCTGCCATTCACGCATTCAGATAAGCGGCTCAATTTTTGTTATCAGTATTCAGACCTCGTTCGGAGCACAGCCTTTTACTAGCTGAAAATTTGACTGACCCCGGATATTAAAAAAAGAAATTAATAATAAAAAGGCCATCTTGCAAAATGGCTGTTTCGACTAGTTTTAACCGTTTCGCAACACTGGCTAGAGTATGCCATAAAATATGCGGGAGAATGAGACCTGATTCTCAGGCAAAAGACGAGAGGGGGCTCCCAAAACGGGCCCCCACAGAATATTTCGAATGCGTTTATGCAACAACATTCAGCCAAAGGGGGTAACGAACTGATTAAGCGGAAAACTTCATATCAGACAAGGAGGTCAGACCGTAATGAGTGGGTCCTGAAGCTGGTTGGGGCCATCGAAGGGGGCCCCCAAAGTACAATGACTTTTGCTGGCGACGGAACCGGGCTCAACAGGTGATGTCGTAATCTTTTTTTGATATTTTTTCGATACATTTTGTGTCTAGGGGAAAAGAGAAAAAAATTTCTTGAGCAATGGTTGGTTTAAATTGCGGTCATCCACGGGCGTGGGTCACTCAAACATTGACGTCAAAGGGGGGAGGGGGCATCAGAACGAATGAGAATCCTCGATCTCAGGTGATCACACGCAAGCTCAAGTTTAATTTAATGGCCCGGATGACGATTCTTGAAGGAGGTACTCATGATTATTTTTACATTGTTAGTTGCATTCTTCTAATTCAGATAAATTAGAAAAAAATTGCTATCGACAAATCTTTTATGCAATATAAGTATAAACTGAGTTATTTTAGAATATTGTACCATATGTCTCATCTATATTAAGTGCCTAGTTTAAAAAATATTTATAACTAAAAACTTAAATCCCCTATATAATAATAACCTAAGTTATCTGTCCGTCTGTCCTCGAATTTGTGTAGCCGTTGAACCTGGAATGGATAAGGGCATCCATACTAGATTCTTGATGAGTTAGGGTTAGAAAAATTCCAAACAAGTCCTTAAAACGTTCAAAATCCACTCCTTCCTCCCCTTTTCAGGCGTTTAATGTCATTATTTCAAGCCTTTTTAAAGGTTAAGAGCATTTAATCAGTTTATCACATAATAAATAAGTATAAATAAATTTTTTTTCTAGCATTATAAC
>CM063504.1:123487868-123490368 GCA_032207245.1 Pardosa pseudoannulata | reverse complement strand
CATAAAAAAATCATCGTCCGTTGAAAAATTAACCGGAAGATCGATTTTGTAACAGGAAGTTTCTGGAAATGGAAGATTCTAGCTAATGTTATTACTGTATGGTATAAATATAGCCTCCAAATCGGAAGCCACATGCAGATGAGATCTTCATTAATTGAAACTAGATGTTATAATACAGTAGACTCCGTTTAATGTAATCGCGGTTAATGTTGTCAATCGCTTATTGTTATCGAAATCACTTGGTCCCGATTTTCTCTATTCATTTGTATGTTAAAATTATCCCTTGATGTGATCGTTACATCGGGTAATGTTATCAGTTTTCAAACTTCATTTTAACTGCAAAGGAATATTCACAATGTATTCAGAAGGAGACCATTCTTTTCTTTTCCGTCGTTCTTGTTTTAATTTCCGTTTTTTAAACCGACTTTTTTGGTCTTTGAGTTTGACATACTTGAATTAGAAGTAAGGTTATATCTACATAAAAAAATCATCGTCCGTTGAAAAATTAACCGGAAGATCGATTTTGTAACAGGAAGTTTCTGGAAATGGAAGATTCTAGCTAATGTTATTACTGTATGGTATAAATATAGCCTCCAAATCGGAAGCCACGTGCAGATGAGATCTTCATTAATTGAAACTAGATGTTATAATACAGTAGACTCCGTTTAATGTAATCGCGGTTAATGTTGTCAATCGCTTATTGTTATCGAAATCACTTGGTCCCGATTTTCTCTATTCATTTGTATGTTAAAATTATCCCTTGATGTGATCGTTACATCGGGTAATGTTATCAGTTTTCAAACTTCATTTTAACTGCAAAGGAATATTCACAATGTATTCAGAAGGAGACCATTCTTTTCTTTTCCGTCGTTCTTGTTTTAATTTCCGAGAATTCTCCCTCTTCCACGTTCCCAGAATTTTTCAGAAATACGCACACCCTGATGATGGTCAACAGTTGTCAGATAAGTTGAAGGCAACAAATTATATTCCAAACTGAGATGGAGAGTATTCACATTTTATGCTTTGCTCGCTCACATGTAGCTTGTCGATATGGAAGCCAGAAAGGGAAATAATTTAACATTAAAACTAAATATCGAAATTTTAAATCGTTATGACAGGTTACGAAATATGAGTCAGTGCAATACTGCAGCGCAGTTAAACATTTCTCAGCTTCTGAATTGCACTGAAAATGATGAAACGTGGAGTCCAAAACCGCTCCAATGACTTTAACCCATCCACCGGCCACCCTCCCCACCTTTTTTCCTTTCAAAACAGTCACCCTTTTCGTAAATTCCAGAAGGAACTTACCGTACCATACTAGAGTTGGCGGTTTAAAAGTTGTCAGGTTACTTTTAAATTATTTTCCCTGCAAGGTAAAGGAGTTCCGTTACTCAAAATTAGTTTCTTTCATTTATTATCGCTTTGCAATATTTTTTTTCCTCAAAAGTGTGCAATACGAGTTATACGAGTGCGAACGAGAAGGGGTCGACAGGTCCGTTTTCGAACAGGAATTCGCTGTCGAACCCCCGTCGACGAGTCCGTTCAGTGGGTTGAAACATCATGATTACGAATGATTTATCAATGAGCTTCTTAGAAAGAATTGTAGACAGTCAACAATTGATCAATTATTTTTATTATGTAAACAATTCTTATGTCTTAAAGGATTATATACAGTACATAAATATAAGGTGAGTTTTTCGTTTTATTTTGAAATATAGTGCGTGTGAATTAAAGGGGAGGGGAAATTTAGTGTATATATATATATATATATATATATATATATATATATATATATATATATATATATACTAAATTTATGTAATTTTGTATATCGTTTATTTTTATCAATCGGCATTGTTATCAAAATCACGGTGTCCCAAACTGACCACATTAAGCGGAGCCCACTGTAGTTTGAAATACAAAATTTCAACATTCTACGGATGATTGTTTGTTCCTTATGATTTACAGTGTTAATAAATGCTATTTTAAAATTTTTTGTTATAAAGAGGGCAGACTGAAATGAAAAGGTGAATTGGACCCCTAGACGTTATAACAGTCCTAAAAACAAGTTTTTGTCATCCTACGGTAATTGGTTTTTGAGTTATTCGAGATACACAGCTACTTACATATTGACGTCAGAACAAAAATTGTCATAATCAGTACACGAATGGTCAAAATGAATATTTCAGGTTTCAAAATTAAAATTTCCTTGTACGTACATACAACACAGAAACTTATGAAATTGAGTCAGACATGGTCAAAATAAGTATTACCGTAGAAATCTGAACATTGAAATTATTCACGATTACAATACATCTTTTCTTTTATACAAGAATGAAAGAAATCAAAAAAGAGAAATGAAGAGAAGAGATTTATTGGTACATTTTCTAAATATTACGGAAATGAAATCCCCAGTAATGTTAACAGATAAATAACCATACAGGGTTCAATCACTTGGGTACTTGGGTAAAAGGTAGCATTTCCTGAAAAATGCTCCAGA
>CM063504.1:123467868-123482868 GCA_032207245.1 Pardosa pseudoannulata | reverse complement strand
CAGTCTATTTAGTATGAATGTTATGTGTTTCCTTTGTGTTTTCTTTGTTAATTCAATTAGATTTTAAATATTCAATTTTTGTAAAATTTTTCCTCAAAATGTTGTTTTTGTTTATGTATCAATTTGTTGAGTTACGATCCCCTCGCCAGATTTCAAACGCCACGCACGCAAGCTGCAAGCACGCCAATTTCGCCAAATGTGGTTGAAGCACCAACAAGATCCATGATTAGAAACAGGAGAGTGGGCTAAGAAGAGGAGTTGAAATGGGAAAGCAAAAGAAAAATCTATGAAAAAAGTATCTATAAAATACTCGCATTAAAGATCTAAAATCAATGTGTGTAATAGTATTTAAGTTAAGAGTGCACCAAGCAAAAAGACACCCATTTCACTGAATAAAAGTCAGTTAAATATAAACATTAATGTCATTAAACTTTTATTAAAATTTATTAATGGCTTCATACATTATAATTTTTAACGGATTTTGTTCTGAACGATTAAGAATCTTTTAAATGTTATAGATTAGTAAAATAAAATCGAACTTTTGAAGGTTTAATAGTGATAAATTCCTTAATTAAATTAGACAAAAATTGTCAGGTATTTAAAATGTTTCAACTTTTAAAATTATAAAGTAATTTATTAGATACGTAATACAGCTATATGTGAGCATAAAAAATTAAGTTTTTTCAGCAAACTTTTTCAAATTTTACGGATCATGATTTAGATATAATTCTAAATTCTTCTATATTGATTTTTTAGTATGTAGTCAAATATAAGGTATATTTATAATATTATAAAAAGTTGATAAAGATTTTAATATCTCTAAAATTTCTGTATAGTTAATTAAGTACCTAAACCTTATAGTCTATCCAAACATCTACTTTTAGCAAGTACCAAGGACCCTTTATTAGGTATGAGACCCTTTGACTGGTTGTTTAACCAGCTTTATCGGATTTCTTAAGTTTAATATTAAAGCATGTATACAGAATTTTAGAAGTAAAAAGTTTCTTTGAAACAATCCTTGAAAGAATGAAAAAGTTCTTTAGGTTTATGTCTCACTCAAGTTTTTAAAAGAGCAATAAAAACATATTTATAATATTAAAATATTCGTGAACTATTTTGGTATTCATTTTTGGATCTCAAATGTAATCATTTAAGCAACACAAAAATGGAAAAGAAATATTTCTTAAGAAAAATTCGGCTGTTTCACGTGGTGGTAATGTTTATTTAAGAAATCTTCAAATGTAAACTGCCTATTTTTAGACGAAATTTAAATAGGTTAACACTGGTCTCAAGGTATCCAATATGGTTGGTTCCCACCTGACTACAAAGGGCTTTAAACATTGTTGCTGGTCTACAGTGAAATTAAATCTTACTGATTCTAGCTTCAGTATACCAACATCCTAGTTACTTGATTACCCGCCTGCACATCAAAAACAATAGGAAAAATGCAGTACAGCAGACTCAACTTGTTGAAACAATATGATTATAGATTGGTTCGTTTGTATCATTATTGTCATAGCTATAGTCAATAATTTGGCTCAAAGAAAACATATTAAGATATGCTGCTTGAATCTAGAAAATTACTCTATCATTGCCGAACTTTATTAGTATTGTTACATACGCATGGCAGCTTTTAATTTTTTTTTAAACTGTGGAAATGCAAGTCATACACACGTTTTTATTTTAAAAATGATTTATTGCATAATAAAATTATTTTCAATACAACAATTTACATTTATTTCCAAACAATTTACATTGTTTTAATTATAATACTTCTCCAAGACATAAGGCTAACGATCGGAGATTAACACCGATTTTTAAAAATGCACTTAACCAGCAGTAGAATTCGAACTAACTGCCTCTGCTACTGAAAAGAAACGTCTTACTTTTCCAGCCACCCATCATATAGGATAAATTATTATAAGAAATTCCAAAATAGTAAAAAAGCATGCTAGTAAATAAAATTCTTAATGTACTTGGAGGGAAATTTAAATTATTAGTTAAAATACTTTTTCATTTTTCGAATCTTTCATTTTCGTAATCCTCAAACCGACTTATTTAGTGGATGAAAATAATTTAGTTTCGCTTATTTACGCATTGTAAAAAGGGGGTACATCTAAGTAAAAGGTCTCATGTGACTGCTGGTCGATTTTTAAATAAAATTAGTCCCAAGATCTGCTTCAGCTATGAAAGATATTTTAACGTTTTATGCCAAATTTTCTTTTTTTCCGCATCTTAAAACTCTCCCTCGACTAGCTGCATAAAAGATCGCATTTCCAATAATCCAGGAGAATAAAATAAAACCTTTCTCCGATAATTATTACCAGGGTATCATTACTTATTATTTAGCCAGCGATATAAATTAAGCGGAGGCAGGAGAAAAAAACCCCAACAAAAATAGGTGTGCAGCCGCGATCGGCATTGTATCGAATTGTCTCGGGATGTAACGGAAGACCGGCCATCTTTTCCAAAACACTAAACGATTAGTAATGGTAACACAAACCTAATATCCTAATAACGCTCCTTTTTATTTCTTTCTTGTGCCGTGGGAGACCGGACAAATGGTTCGGGTCATGTCCACTACAGAAAGAATATGGAAGAAAAAGAACCTTCGGCGGTAAATAAGCGATTGCTAACTGCTTCTCTCTATCGGCCGTACCTCATTATCTCACTGGAACCGTCAACAGTGACGGAAGGAAAATAATCATTTCTCTGGGTCCATTTTTTTTATTCTTTTGCTCCTCGACCAACAGACTGTCTGTCACGGGCGAAAAGAATACAGAAATAGTCAAGTGTAATTTTATTAATGATAAAGAGCGCTGTCGGGGAGACCCGAAAGGGGAATATTTTGCAGACGTGATTTGAATATTTGTATTTACTGTACATAAGGATTGTTTCTCATAGATTATTTGCGAAAAGAGAATGATAGGCTATTTGTCTATATTTATTCTGCGTTAGTTTAAAATCGTATTCATTCGGAAATTAATGGGGATGTTTCGTAAGTTACAATATGCGAATTCTAAAACAACTTACTCCCGACAATTCTAAACCATTAGCAAAGATAAAAAAATAACTTTTTAAAGAAATTATAAAATTATTTTATTTCAAAATAGAAAATTATCGCTTAGTTCGGCTAGTATAAGCTAATTTTTTCAGGTAATCAATATCATTAAAAAAATAGTAACTCTACAGAAAAATGAACAGAGTTAGTATAAATAGGGGATTTCTAAATTGGTAATGTCATCGGATGGCAGAGTTTGTGAGTTTTAGTCCGTCTGCATACCGTCAACAATGCGGTCAGCACCAAGATATGACTGAATACAGTTGACGAAGAACTTCTACAGACAAAATAATCCTGATGGCTGAACTGACAAGTGCTGGCTTCCAATGACATAGTTCGTGGGTAACACTTCCACTGCTGGCACTGTTTTAAGCAGTAAGTCCAAGCCTTATAAATGTCCTTGTAACTAGACACCAATTCTCCAAACCAACTTGAGACAAAAATTGAAATTATTTAATATCTAACTGGAAGTATAAGGAAGACTTCGGAAAGATTCTTCAAAGGAACAAATAAAAGTTAAAAAAGTTGTATTCATTCGGAAATTAATGTGGATTTTTTCTAAGTTACAATATATGAATTCTAAAACAACTTACTCCCGACAATTGGTTCTAAACCTTTAGTAAAGATAAAAAATAACTTTTTAAAGAAATTATAAAATGATTTTACATCAAAGTAGAGAATTATCGTTTAGTTCGGCTAATAAATGCTTATTTTTTTCAGCTAATCAACATCATTAAAAAAATAGAAACTCTATCGAAGAATAAACAGAGTTATTATAAACAGGGAATGGCTAAATTGGTAATGTCATCGGATGGCAGAGTGAGTTTTAGTCCATCTGCATACCGTCAACAATGTGGTCAACACCAAGATACGACTGAATACAGTTGACGAAGAACTTCTGCAGACAAAATAATCCTGATGGCTAAACTGGTATGTTCTGGCTTTCGATGGCATAGTTCGTAGATAACAGTTTCCACTGCTGTCACTGTTTAAGCAATAAGTCCAAGCCTTATAAATGTCCTCGTAAGTAGACACCAGTTTTCCAGATCTTTTTTCTCCAAACCAATTTGGAGAGAAATTTGAAATTATTTAATATCTAACTGGAAGTATAAGGAAGACTTCGGAAAGATTCTTCAAAGGAACAAATAAACGTTAAAAAATTTAGTATTATTTATCTAGTTCTCTAAACTTGAGAAACTGTTTAAAGATTTCTGGGAATATTTAATTAGATAAATTCTTTTACAGAAATTTTCAGCTTAGGTCTGCCTTATCAAAAATGAGGATTCAGTTTTAAGTTAATACCAGTTTATATTTTTCTAAATTTTAATTGTAAACATTCTAAAACTACATCTCAAACCTATTCTCAGACCAAAAGATATTTAATTTGAAGAAAAATCTTTTCAATTATTAAGACTATAGATTGTAAAAATTACAATATATATTTTACATATATGCATATAAATAAACATTTATAAATATACATATATACATACTTACCATGCATAGAGATGTTTAAATATGATGAAATTATAATCTCGAAAAGCAGATCTTCATGCAAAGAAGGCAAAACAATCATAAATGAATATTTCCTTACACAGAAACAATTTACTGATTGTGTAATTATTACTGGCACAAAAACGGGAATATCAAACCATTAAATTTTCTTAATTAATCACGAAGACAGTATTTATGAACAGAAAACAGCTGTAAATTAAAAATAAATTCTACTCGCCTCTTGATAAAACTGATACAGTTACTCTATACACTCTGTAAACGTCGACAAACATTAGTGTGAAACCTTACTAATGCAAATTCGGAGAAACTTCCACTGTTCGAGGGTAGATTACTCTTCTTTATACAAGAAATAAAAGTAGAATTATTCTGGGGAATGCCAGTACATCAAATATGTCAATGTCAAGAAACGATATATTGTGCTTATACTAATAATGACTGAAAATTTATACAAAATTTGTGTTGGAATCTATGACGAACTCAGTGTAATTGCAGCCTTAAATTTCATTCAAATTCTTTAGAAATATTCTCTAGAAATAAAAGTAGAATTATTCTAGGGAATGTCAGTACATCAAATATGTCAATGTCAAGAAACGATATATTGTGCTTATACTAATAATGACTGAAAATTTATAGAAAATTTGTGTTGGAATCTATGACGAACTCAGTGTAATTGCAGCCTTAAATTTCATTCAAATTCTTTAGAAATATTTTTTTCAATACAAATAAAAAACTAATAATTTTTCTTAAAATAAATTTTAAGACAAGTATAAAGAGACAGACAAACGTTATAAAGAGCAAATGACTTTAAACAAGCTAATCAAATAAACAGACATTCATAACACATATATAAATTATTTAAAATTCAGCAAAGTTTTCTCTTCTTTTCTGCAAAGATAACATCATTGAAAGTCCAAACTAATATTTCAAACACACTTCGATGAACCAATTGATATGAAAACAATATTTTTTTAACAACCCCTTGCCTGTTTTGCACGTACACCGTACGGGCGAGATTACCGTACCTTTAATGATTTGCCCGTACGGCGTACGGGCAATTCGATTTTCTTTGTCATTCTCCCTGATTTGGCCGTATCTTTTGTTTTTTAAGTCAAATTAGTCGTATAGATGTACATAAGAAGTTAGTTTTCGAAGTGTATTCTATTTGGTTAAAAAGCACGAGTTTTCTGATAGGATTTGCATTACTCAAGTTTTTATCTTTGAGGGTTTGGGAGACTGGTCCAAAGAGACTTTTTAGAAGTAATTTCCCCTACAGACAAAAAACTAAGATCTGCAAACAAGTGCTATGTGTGTTCACTAAAGAAAAAATGACAGCCGCAAAAGAAATAGAAATAAGACTAGATAATTTTGCCTGGACTGTTACTTTGGACTATGCCTCTTGCCCACTTTCAAGATTTATCGTACTAAATCCGATCTTTGAAAAAACAGGTTAAATAAATGTACTTGTAGTACTTGCATTCGAAAGTAATTGTGTAGTAATGGTAATGGAAAATATTTCTATTTTTTATATGCAAAACTATAAACGTAACTTCCCTGTCTGGCGTTTAGGACAAGAGAAAAGATAATTTCCAGGGAAAATATTACTTTACTTCCTGTAGAAAAGTTGTTATACATGCTTAAAATAATTAGGAGTATTACTTTTAATAACATTTTACTGCTTACAAATTCAAAATGAACAAAAATATGCAATAAAATAATGTGACATTTTTTGGATCGAATTCGTGAAAAAAATGAAACTGTCAAGGGGTTAATGATCATTAAAATATTCTTCTCTGCTCTAAATGTTCAATCTAAACTTTGACATCCGTAAACATCATAGTTAGTTCATTATATGGAAATATTAATAACTTTTTTATTGAAAATAAAAACTTTCAATTTAGAAAGACTGAAAGTTTTAATTATCTATAATATCTTCTTAAGGATAAAACATTTTAATATTATCTCCAAAACGTTTATAAGAAATATTTGTAATCTCAGATAAAAATAAATGTGGAAATGTATTATAGATTCTTATGGTTAAAATACCTTAGTTTTTTAAGATTTGAAATCTACAATGCTATGGAATTTTTATAAGGCGACAGTGGACCTTTAGAGCAATATGTTTTCTATTAAATGAATTTACTTGAAAATTGACTATGTTATTAGTAGTATTGATATATAAATATTTTAAAAATTTGAAGACAAAATATTAATAAGTTTTGGAGTTATTAATCATTAATTGTTTCATAATTAGCTTAATTGAAAATGCTCCGGGCGCATCAATTTTGCATAAAATATGAAAATATATTTTAAGTATACCTTATAGTCTTTACAAAAAAAATGTAGTTGTTTCCATAAACATTCATAGAAAACATAAAGAGAAAAAAATAATTATGATGATGATACCCATATTTTGCAGAATAAACAGCTATAGCGGTTTATTAAAATGCGTAACTAACATATATGCTTCAAAACATACCCGTTTGAACTAGACTTTATTTTATAAACTCTAACGTACTCTAACGTAATAATACTGGAATTTCAGAGACAATGATCTATATTCAATGTGCCTGCAGTACTTTAAACATTTGTGATATATGAAAATTTTACTTCTGAGTAAACAACATTTGAAGTTATTGCTATACCCAGAAGTAATAAGATTATTATACCCCTAATGATAAGTAATGATAAAATGATGGAATGAAAAAATTCTTTTCGCTCCATATTCCTAATGATATATTTTTCACTATTCACTAAAATCGAAAATTCGAATTCTCCGTCGATTTTAGCCAATTTGAAAGTCCACCATCGCCTTACCTCTTCCAGGTTTTTCCCAAGCTGAACTCGGGCAGGCGAAATGTACCATCCTGGATCATCCCGAGTGTAGCTCGGGCACTGTGAAATGTTACACTGTGCAATCAGGCTTTCCCGAATTATTTCACATGTGATTTATATGGTTTCGATTTCCTTTGTTTACTTTTCTGGCTACTAGATTATTTGCTGATCAAAGAGAGACAGAAGAGTGAAGAAGGTAAGGAGAGAAACAAGGTTCTACTGTCCAGATTGCGATGTTGGACTCTGTGCAGTACCGTGTTTTGGATTGTGTCATACACGACCAAACTTTGATTAATCATTCCATAATCATTTATGTAAACGCATAGGATATAAATAAAATTTAATTCGAGATAAAAGCTAGGTATTCTAAGCTTTATATTTATAGTTAGTGTGAATTGACTCCAAACTCTAATGATTTCTGCCGTACAGAAAGCCAACTATACAGGTAAATTACTCATTTACTTAAATTGATTTTTTACATTAATTTTTAGGAATTTTTGTATGCGAATGATGCTATTACATTTAAAAAGCTATGTATGTATGAAAATAAGCATAAAAATTGACATATTTTGACCAATAATCCTGAAATAAAATGAACCTGGAAGGGGTTAAAGAAATATTGTTTAGAAAAAGAGATTTCTAAAAATCAGAGATATACACAGTACCATTTCATGATTAAATAGTTTGATTTTCAGTTCTATCCATAAATACTTATGGGAAGTATTTGCGGTTTAAAAAAGGAGAGGGAATATAAAAAATTCAAGACAATTATTTAAAACCATATAATCTTGGAATAAAACTTCCTTTCCTTATACCAATTTTAATCTAACAGCACTTTAGCGTTACCTTTAATTTGACAATATTCGTAATGGCTTATTCCGTTTCACACGGAGCTCATCACGGGTGTGCAATTAGCGCCGAGACTCGTCCCCGGGCCAAATCCACTGGAGATTTATCCGGGAAAAATTGGCGTCGATTTAAAACAAATTTTTCTAGAGAGATGCCCCTCTTCAGAGAGAAGCCCCGAGGGCCTAATCCAGTTTATTACGCGCTGCCCTCCAATGCCAAGATAGGTGACAAAAAAGCCGCCACGACATGAAAGTTTGATTTCCTCCTAAATTTTATATCCTTTCGGTAAAGACACCGCGGAGACTCTTTCCTCTATGCTTCATATTTCGTCGGCGAGAGGAAAAATCTATTTGGAGCTATTTATTTCTGTTTACAATGACAGCATCAATCTTTAAGAGACGGAGGAAGACAGCTACGGAACAAAAAAAAAAAGAGCATTAAATGTCAATTGATGAATGAGACGAGAATAACTCGAGATCTCACACACACGAAGGAATAATTAATAACCCAAACAGAGGAGAAGGATAGGAAACTCACGCGGTGTACTTTTCGAACAGGACTATGGCGGCTCAGGTGAGGTTTGACTTTTACGCAGGCTCTTCCAGTGCCAATTAGGGACAACGATCACGGTTTGGAACTAAATATTAAGATACATAGTTTGGAAATTCTCATTAAACATTTTACTTGTAGAAACTAAATACCACATATCTTTAAACTCTCAATAAATATGTTCTTATAATAATCACGATAGGCCTGCTATGGATACCCTGAAAGACGTGCATCACTCATGACGATTTGTCGAAGAAAGACTACCACTTATTTTGGTTATCTTAGAAAGTTTTTGTTCCTATAACTCCCTGAGAGAATTTCCAGAATAACAGATTCATCCTAAACAAATTCTGCTCACAAAAAACAATGTTTTGTTTACTTGCCAGTGCGACTCTGATACCTTTTCACTAACAAAACACTTTCACATTTACAAATTTAAGCAGAGTGAGAACAGGATACTTTTCAATTAGCCGATGTTTGGCTTATCCAAACAAAGGATACTAATATTCGTAGGCGCGCATGGACACTTTTCTAGTATCTCAGTATCTTGCTGGGATAGACAAAACTGACGATCACAGAGAAGTATCCAGGTTGAATCAGGATTTAATATAAATTCAAAAAAATTCAAAGTTGGTTGGGAGCAATACATGGCTATTTTCGTTTTGCCTGTTCTTACACCAAACATACTATTTAAGCCGACTATTGTAGTAAAAAATGAAAGTTGAATTTACAGAATTTGTTTCACCTTAGCTATTCAGTCTACTAATCTAAATAAAGTTTAAAAAATTCTTTCTAAAATTCCACGTAATTCCTCATTTACTTAATAAAATACTTAAAGATACCGGCAAATTATTAATTATAAAATTTTCTTTTCTTGGGAAGTAAAATGTAGACTGCTATAAACTGAATAAGCTAAAATAAGTATACTTGTGAACCTTTTCAAAACAAAAAACCATAGTTAAATTTGCGAAGTAATAGATATTTATTCACTAAATCTAGAAATGCTTCTCTCTTTCATTACTTTAAATACATTCAAATCAAACAAAGAGAGAGAACAGCTTAATGTGCAAATCAAAAATGATATAATTTAAAAACATACGACATATTTGCGCCAAATGTAAAATTCTTATATTTTATTTTAAGCTACTTGTTAAAACAAGTAAAGGCATTTTCATAAATTTAACTTATCTTCTTAATCTTCATTCATTGACAAGTTAATCTCGTTTTCAGTAGTTCCAACTAATAATCATCTCATTTCCTACTCTCATGCAACCAAGTTGTTGAGTTGCTCGTATGTTAGACTAAATTATAATACATACATGCATACATATAGACACCCTATATAGTTACATATATACATACATATATATATGTGTGTGTGTAAATATATATATATATATATATATATATATATATATATATATATATATATATATATATATATATATATATAATTAGGTTTAAGGTCGTGCATTCCTTTTTAATGACAATATTCAGCGTAATCCATGCAAAATTGTTTTATTATTTAAACATTTCAAACACTTTATGACCACTTACTCACACGTAAACAACAACGGCTGATGCAGGAATTTTTTTTACGATTTACATACTGTCTTCACTCGTGTAAATCACTGGTACACAAAGAGTAGAAATAAATTTGCCTTAAAATACTTTAATTTACATAAGTTTGCTGTGATAACGTAAATAAAACATACGAATAAATAAAAGAATACAATATGGATTTTAGAAAACAATTTCATTAGAATCATGACTTAATTATACATAAAATGTTAAAAATTTATACATTCATACCGATTAAATTACAATTGCAGAAACAGATCAAGAGTTCATTTTGCTTTTATCCATTGGATGTCAATTAGACTATATATGTATATATGAAAACAAATTTTGTTTTAACGAAATATGCTTTCTGATAATTCACGTAAAATTCACGTAAAGTTTCAAGACATTAAATATAAATTAAAGCTACATACCTATTTCGTTCAAAAAAGTTTTCATTCCTATACATTGTAATGAAAACCTCAAATTTAAAACTTTAGATATATCGAAATCAGTCTAATGTTAAAATATAGTTATTCAATTTGCAATATAACTCTTAAAGTATTGGTTCCATTAACTTCATCTATAAATAATGCAGAAATATTTGCAGTTAGGCCACATATGCTTTTGAGATAAAAAAAATTACAATTTACCTGTAAATATTTAAATATACATCTAAATTTTTTTCTTTACCATATGTAGATGAAATACTCAATTTAATCATATTATGTACATACATAAAGCATCAAATGTACACTATTCTAGAGTCACATCAGAGAAAGCATAAATATGTTTTATAGTCACACTTTAATACATCAAGAACATAAATGTTTCATTTTGTTTTAACAACAGAAATACACCTTTTTACCTTTTCTAACAGCAAATCGAACACTTGTGAACACCGAAAGTCAAACAAGATATGTAAAAGAAGCTTAAGGCTTACTATAATCACAAGCTTTTAGTAAAGGAGGAAAACGGGTTTGGCTAATTAAAATTCAGCCAAATGTAGTAGTTACACATAGAAGATTCACTCATTTCACTTTTAAATGAACCTCTAAACATCGACTCTTAATAAGAACTTTTGCTAATGATAAAACATTTTAATACATCATAGTCAGAATTCCAAAGGTTTAATTTGAATAACAGCCCAAATGGGATTTTTAAAATGGTCAATATTAATCAAAATACAACTTTAAACTTGTCTGGCACGAGATAATTTTGAGATTAAAATTGGTAGTGGCAATCAATCAATACTAATACCCACATAATTTAAAAGGAATTTCCTTCTACTTACTCATTTACATGTTTTCTTAGCATTTCAAAAATAAAGAACACCCAGAAATTGTAAATAGTAATTTTAAATGCAAATAAGATTCTGTAAATTATACTCTAATGTACTCTAATAAGAAGTGCGTATGAAACTTATAATTATTTTTACAGCGACAAAGAATATAAATGAGCTTAATTTTCAATTCGTAAATTATTTTCTCCAAATTGTTTGAAAAAGAAATGGTTATTTTAAAATACTTATAAAATATCTCTGCAAGTTCGAAGAGTACTTATATACTCTGCAAGTTCGAAGAGTACGAAGCATTTCGAAGAGTACTTATATGATAATTTATTTCAATTATTATGTGTAAAAAAATTAGAATTTAATGTTTTATGAGTTACTCTATTTGCTTGTTGTTGCATTGGAGTACATTTACCCAAAAATGTATATACAATTTTCATTCTTCCATGATTTGATCGCAAATATTGTTTGCACCAAATCAATTCCAAATAATTTTCATTTAATAAGGAAACAGGGATTATGAAACATTATTGCACTAAGATTTTATATAGTTTTTAATTAAATTCAAACTAAAGAGTAAGTAAAATGTAACACAGAGGTATTTTAAGAAAGCGTGTATAGAATGTATCTCTCTTATTTTTTATATAAAACATAAATAAAGCATAATAAAAATTTAAAATAAAAGTATGCATCTAAATTTAATATAGCAGTGCTTTTAAAATGTAACGTTAAATGATCGCAGAAAAGTCTTGATTGAATCAAATTCAACCATTTGAATAAATAAGCACCTAGTATTGTAAACGAAAAATTTAATTACACAAAATTAGATTTTTACATAGTTTAAATAACTAAAGAAATTTGTAATAAATGGTTAGTTATATACAATCTAATAGGATATAAAAGTTGAATTTTTATAAGTTGTTATGTTATTTAAATTATTTGAAATTACAATATTATATACATAGTTTAAATTTTTCACAAAAATTTAAGCTTTGAAAATAAAACTGCCTTAAGAAGGGAATCAGAATTCAACTGGTAACTTTCTAAAATAAGCAATAAATTATTTTTAAATTTAAAACATGAGAGTTGCTCAATATATATTTTATGTTCGAAGAAAATATAAATACTAAGCGAAAACTAAAATATTACTTGATATTAGTCGCCTCAAGGAACGTGAAGATAGTTGTACGCAGTCATTAATTTTTAAATAAAATTTAGATATAAAGGAAATCTTCAAAAATAAACTCTGTTTACTAGGTATTAAAAGTTAATTTGAAAAATTATAAAAAGTTTTATAAAAGCAATGATGTTTTGTTATTTCCAAGGCATTTAATTCCTAATATAAAAAGAAATTCTGCAAATAACAATTGTTTGTTAAATATCCTTTAAACTTAAGTTAATAAATACATCCAAACAGTATTACACACAAAAACATTGTAAAACTATATACTATAATGTAAAACCTGGCCATGCACTTCCATTTACGTTTAGAATGTTTTGAAAAATTCTTATAGTTATCATGAAACTTCACCGGTGTCGACTTTTTAAAATATATAAATATGTTATGAAGAAAGTTAGTAAAATTTGTAGGCTAGATATACTGTTAACAAATTACATATATTTGTTCTGCAAAATATATTTTACACACATACAAATATTACTTAAATCCAAATTAAAACCGGTAAACATATATGCAAGAAATCTCAAACTATAAAAACCATTATAAACATGAAATCCCGCAGTCACGTAATTAAATTTTGCTGTAAAGAAAATGTTTTTTTTACGAGTGACACACAATTTTTTAATTGATGTAAAGGGATTATAAATTAATGAATTTTTCATACCAAGAGTTTACATCATCTGCTAGAGATATTTTTAAAAAGAAAAGAAAAAATATTTTTACAGATTAAAAACCAACAAAAGATTTTTCCTTTTTTTCTGTTGATGATATAAAAATTGACATATTAACAATCAGCATGAAAAAATTACTAAAATTTTCGTATACAGAAAAGTGTAAATGAAACAGCATTTCGAATATAGCTTTAAATACTAAAGAAAAATTAGTAAAATGAAATTTATAACGGAGATAAAATATAAACTGAATTTTTTTTTCATAAATCCAGAATCAATACAATTATTTATTCTCTTATTAGGACACTATAAAATATTTTTAAAGCGAAGATCTTAAAAATTCAGTATGATTCTACATATTTCAAGTTTTCATAACAATATTTTTTCATTGCTATCAACAATATGTTGACAATTGAAGGTTAAAAGAGTTTACTCTAATAAATTAGCTTTCATCTTCTACAAACACTTTGCGTTTATATTAGGTTTAATGTTACACATACAATTTTTATATATATCACACATAAATCAATTAACACACAACGCTAGATTTTTAAAGTATTCCCTTCTCAATAAATTATTTATATCATATTTTATTTTCACCCAATTTTGGTCTTTTTAAAGAAATTATTTTGCTTTACAAGGATGCATATATAATTATGTGTATATGTATGTAAACACACACACACACACACATATATATATATATATATATATATATATATATATATATATATATATATAATATATATATATATATATATATATATATATATATATATATATATATATAATATATATATATATATATATATATATATATATATATATATATATATATATAATATATATATATATATATATATATATATATATATATATATATATATATATATATATATATATATATATATATATATATTATATAAACACAGTAACATTTTCGAATGTCATTTCTTGGCACCTGTTTGACTCAACTTTTGGAAAATTTTTACTTATGTGATCGTTAATTTTCTCTAGAATCAAAACTTTCATTTTTCAATTCCTACTATTAGTTCACACTCTCCCTACATATATTTATATATCTTGAACAAGTTTTCAATCATTAATAAAATACTTTTTATTTATTCACTTGAGTTCTAGAAAGGTTCATTACAATAATGAAGAATTACAAGAGATGGATAGAATGAAAAATTATTGACCAACATCAGCTTCATAAAAAAAACCCAAAAATCAGAAAGCAAATAAATAGTAACATACAAAAATAATAGTCCAACACTATATATGGAAAAGAAAATGGAAAATTGCAAGGAAATTTGCTTTCAATTTTGCCACTTAATATTGTGATTATGTCATATGTATATACATATTTATACTAATTGTAATTATTTAATAAAAGGTAACTAAAGTAAAATTTTTCTTTGTTGACCTAAGTAGGAATTGTATTTAAAACTTTTTTTTTATATATATTAATTGTTCTGATTTCTAACAAGAA
>CM063504.1:123445368-123462868 GCA_032207245.1 Pardosa pseudoannulata | reverse complement strand
ATAACACTAATAGTTAAATGAACAAAAAAAAATAGTAACATGAAGCCCGCGGGATAGCTAGGAAACAAATGAACATCCTATAAAAAAATACCCAATTACATTTCTAGATTTTGGACGAAGTAAAAATAAAATAGATTTAAATTAAACAAACCGTTTTTTAATGTATTTAAAACAATTTTAAAAAAATTAAAATGAACGGCAAAATTACCCAGAAGACTCACGAAGCTCATCCAATGACCAGCAGTAGCCATTGGGAATTTGGGAATTGAAGGCACACTTTGAAAGCGCTAATAATTAAATGAACAATAAAATATTAATTGGAGAAAACAGACAGAACACATGGGTCAATATATACAATAATTACAAAACATAAATGAATATCAAACAACACTATAAGCAAAGTTAACATTTCCAGTTTACGGCTGAAACAAAAATCAAACACATTTAACTTCCATAGAACGATACCGATGGAGCGTTTTGTTCGCCAGCCAGTTTAATTTAAAAAATATTTAAAAATTAAAATATCAAAAGGAGAGGTAAAATTAGAGGAATAAGTCAGCGTTTCCACTGTCTAGCAGGAGGTTGCCTCAAATCGAAGGCGTACTTAGAAACCACGAATAGATGAAAAATCAAAAAGTAATTACCACTCATAAAAACAAGTTGAATATGTCGATCAAAATATATGTAAATTACTAAAAATGAATCAAATACCTACGAAAAAACAAATATTACACTCGCTATTTATGAATAATATAAAAATGAAATAAATTTAAATTCTAAAAAAATATACAGATATTGGGTTAAAAATTATTTTAATAAGTCTACATATACAAATAATACATTATATTCGTACATGTCATGTTATTTTAACTAATGATAGTAATGAGAAACTAGTTATTTTTTTTGCCATTGTTATAATAATAAAGTCTACCAAATATTCAATTAAATACTGCTCAGTATTTACTTCCTATATACTTTACTATTGCAATTTGTACCAATACACGTAAAATCTGTTAAAAAAATTTAAATCTTGCAATAGACATACATAAGTCTATATTTTGAAAAGCATGTATTCGAATATAAAAGAAATAGAAAATGGTGGATAAAAATTAAAGTGATAATATGAATTTGAAACTCATATCGACAGATAGAAAACATGTCAATGTTTTATAAAATATTTTCGTATTAAGCGGTTCAACTGACATATATTGACAATTATGGTTATTTTAAAATTTTATGCGAAATTTTAAACTGAATTTTAAGGCTTTTCCGATATTTAGTAAACACACACATATACATACATGTATACATATGTTGAGTGCTACTAAAGCCAGCGGGGATCGAGCTCCTTTGCACTCATCAGATGTTTTTTCTTAAATTTTATACAATATAAGGTTAGTCAATTATATCACGTTAAACAAAGGTGACGGTTTAATTTGTGCTACATGATTTTGAAACTCCAATTTTCCTAACGCAAAGTCCCTAAAAACGACATATATGAATGAATGAAATCTTAATGACGTTAGGAATATACAACTATTTTTAAATGGGAGTTATCATTTAATTAGGGAGTCAATGTTACAAAATACTTTCACTGCCTAGACATTCAAGTAAATATACGTGTGTGAGAGAGTGACTAAAAAAACATATTTTTATCAGAATATGTAAAACTTATCTAAACAATGAAATCAAATCTATAGAAAACGATGTATTTATTTAATTATAAAAATAAAAACTCGTAACATGAAGAAAGTGGAAATTACGATAAAAAGTGTCCGATTGTGGAAAAACCTTTACCCTTTTCTTGATAACAAGTGAATTAATATAGAAAATTCATGCAAAAAAGATACAAAAATAGATATAAATTTTACTTAAAGTTTATTATTAATAGGATTTATGATAGTGATATATAATTTTTAATTTCATAAATTTTGGGTATGGGTAGCATATAAAATTCGTACTAATATACTAATTTAGTAAATATATTTAGAACGATTTATAGGTACAAATGGAATTCATAAATGAGTTTTTAATTATATACACTGTCTGTGTGCTTGTCTGTAACTTTCATATACACGTATAAAAACATGCATATTTACATATCTATAAAAATATACGCCCAACAATGATATATACATTTATATATGTGTATACATACATATATATATATATATATATATATATATATATAATATATATATATATATATATATATATATATATATACACACACACACCCATCAGCTTATCGATAACTCAATTATGAAGTTATATAAACATTCATATTTATATACCTATAAATACATACACCTATGCATGCTATTTACATTTCTACATATTTTAAAATCTATACGTTGATACATAAATGCGAACAAAAAACTAGAAATAGATCTTCACATTTTTTTAAGAAATGAAGATAGATTAAAAGTATTTTTAAAAAAGCTGTAAAATTGTGTAGCACCATCTTTCACACAGACATCCTTATCTTATTGTAACATATTTCAGTTTTTACAGCTATCATAAAAGTTAAAGTAAAAGAAATTGTTTTATTAGATAAGTCCTACGCAGAACATAAAACTGACATACAAAAATCAACGAATAATTTTATTAGTTTTGAGAATCTAGCAAAATAATACACTTTACATATAAAGTACAGATATTTATTTAATAGAATAAATATTTTTCGGGAACATATTAACTCATAAAAATAAATTTAAATTGTTTGAAAAACTCAACATCCTTTAAAAGCGTATAATTTTTATAAACAAATAAATGTTTGTACTTTTCAAAAAGGAAGCTTCTAAAAATACACATAGAATTATAAAGAGACTTTTAGGTCTTTTATAATTATATAAGTATTGTCCTTTAATTATACAGAAAAATATATAACACCATGCAAGCAAAATATAACCATAAAATATGATTATAAAATGATGGTCTAAGTAAAATAAAAGTGATTTATTTTAAGATGATAATACTAATACAGTGTTTTAATTTAGTGCAAGAGACAATTTTTAATCTGAATAGGTTATTAGACAAAAATCCCATACGAAATGCATCTATTTTCCAACAAGTTTGTATAAAGACTATAACCTGTTAACCCATTTAAAAATCAAATAACATTTAAATAATATCTTTTTGGATATGTTATTTTTAAACAATATTTATCAACATAACACCAAAACAAGTCATAAAAGTAATAAATATTTTAAAACTTGACCAGATTTAATATATATTTTAAACAATTCTATTTTTAACGCATAAATGCAGACTTTCTTATATGTACTCGAGAATGTGATCGACTATTAAGAAATATAAAGATGTCATGCCTCACTGATTTTTACATTTTTAATCAGGAACTGGATGGGATATACAGATGATGACAACATGTTAAGTAAGGTAAGAATCCATGTAAAACACTGAGAGTTTTAAAATGAGATACCATAGAGATAATAGCTTTGACCCACAAATGACCCAATAGTTTCTGATGTATATTTTAAATTTAAGCTATTATGGATCTATTTAGTTATTATCTATATAAGAGAAGATGTGAAATTTAAACAACTTTGAATATTACACACTGTCCTCATAGGTGACGTGCCGTAATGTTGAACATCATAGGATGTCATTTATAAAAAAAAAATATTTCCCGATAAGAGATTTATATGTTAAAACATGATAAGACATTACACGACTGCAAAATAAAATTTTACGGTATATATAGTTAACAAATATAATAACACATATACCGTAAATATATATTACGGCATATGTTAAATATATATTACGGCATATGTTCATCAAAATCTCAGTTGATGTTCTTGCTAAAAAAGTAAACTCTTGTGAAAAATCCAAAGAAAAATCATAAATATCGATCAATATGTAGAATTTCAGAGAATTGCTTTTATACGGTTATCCTCTACATCAAAAAAAAGGGGGGGGGGGGTAAATTCTTTCTATAACATTAACAATTTTAACAATTCAATAAACTTTTAACTATCCTCAAAAAAGAACACCAAGCATTACTGGATTAAATGTAATTAAATTTTTTAATTACTTCAAACCATATAGTTAGTAAGAAAAATAATATATTCAAATAATTGCAGTTTGTATATGAAATACAATTTTAAAAATTGTAAACTTAATCTCATTCCAATCTAAGATCTATAAGATCCTTCTGTAAGGTGATAATATCTCGCTTCTTCTTTCTATGCATTGAATATAAATATTTTTAAAAAGAGGTGAAAGATCTTAACTAGCATTCAGCCTGAACGCCAAGATAATTATTTAGTTCTCAAGCAAAAATTTAAACAGCAATTTTAATCGCAATATGTATGTTTTTTAAAGGCAAAAAATTGTGCTTATCTTAATTTATTCACAGAATATGAATTGGTTGGTTGCTCGATCCCCGTGGGATATACTGAAAGAGATATTGAATAATCTTGAAAAGAAAAATTAACAGCCACTAAAGTTGCAGGTATAATGGTTGCCAAATAAAACTAATGTTTAACGCAGATAATACAAACAAGTATAAAACGTAGAAAAAGACGGTCTATTGTATGAAGAGTAAAAATACAGCAATTAAAAAATAAATAAATATACAAGAAATAGGATAATATGGATATAAATATTTACATTTTTGTAAAAAAAAATTAAAATTTTTGTATATAAAAAAAAAAAAAAAATAAAAAAAAAAAAAAAAAAAAAAAAAATATAATATTTTTTTTGTACATAAACAAATTTATAAAAAAAAGTCAAAAAAATAAAAGAAATTATATTGCAGATTTTAAAAATAAAAAAATAGATATATATAAAAAAAAAAAAAAAATAAAAAACATATATAAAAAAATAAAAAATAAAAAAAAAAAAAAAATATTTAGAAAAAAAAATAAAAAAAAAAATAAAAAAAAAAATAAAAAACAAAAATTTAGAAAAAAAAAAATGATATAACAAAAAAAAAAAACATGAAAAAAAAAATTTATATAAATAAAAAAAAAAATAAAAAAAAAAAAACGGGTTTTAAATAAAAAAAAAATACAAATATAAAAATATAAATAAATAGTAATAATCTTGTTAAAAAAAAAAAATAAAAAAAAATATATAAAAATAAAATAAAATAAAAAAAAAAAAAAAAAGAGAATTTGTTTTTTATAATAATATAAAATATAATAAAAATATAATGTTTATACATTAAATAATAACATAATAATATATATATAAAATTATATAATAAAAAATATATAACAAAAATTATATATATAAAAAATAATTATAAAATATATATATGTTTTGTATAATATAAAATAAACAAAAATAATTTTAGTGTGTATAAAAAAAAAAATTTTAAAAATGAAAAAAAAAAAAAAAATTATATACATTTTAAAAAAATTTTTTTTTTGGGGCAAAATAATTTTTTTTAAGAAAAAAAAAGTATGAACATTAAAAAAATACTGAAAAGAAAAAAAAAAAAATTATAAACAAAATTAAGCATTTAAAAAAAAAAAAAAAAAATATGTATGTTTTTTAAAAACAAAAAAAAAATAATATAAATTGGTTGGTGCTATTTACAAAAAAAAATACATAAAAAAAAAAAAATAAAAATCAAAGTTGCAGTATAATGGTTGCCAAAAAAACATTAATAAAGACTAAAAAACGGAGAAGTTTTTAAAATGAGCAAAATAACAGTAAGGTCTATATATATATAAAATATCAATTTTAAAAATACTTATAAAAAAAATAGGTTTATATATATATATTTATATCTATATACTAAAATAAGATAAAAAGATGTGTAAATAGTTATAAAATGTAAAAAATATATTTTATTTATATAATATAATTACAGATCGAAAAAAAAATATTTTAGTTGGGAGTGGGCTATCCACAGGTTATTTTAAGAATGGCATTGGTAAAATTTGTGGTGATAACTATTTTGCCATGAATTTTGTGTGAATGATATGCTTGGGAGTATTGTAAACATCGATATTGGGTACATTACTGGATTACATGTAATTAAATTTTTTAATTACTTCAACCCATATAGTTAGTAAGAAAAGTAATATATTCAAATAATTGTGGTTTGTATATGAAATACAATTTTAAAATTTTAAACTTGTTCTCATTATAATCTAGGATAAGATCATTCTCTGAGGTGATAATACCTGGCTTCTTTTTTTGTGTATTGAATATAAATACTTTTAAAAAAAAGTGAAAGATCCTAAATAGTATTCAGCCTGAAAGCCAAGATAATTATTTAGATTTCAGGCAAAAAGCTTAACAACAATTTTAATCGCAATATGTATGTTTTTAAAAGAGAAAAAAATGTGCTTATCTTAATTTATTCACATAATATAAATTGGTTGGTTGCTTGATACCCATGGGATATACGGAAACAGACATGAAATAATCTTGAAAAGAAAAATTAACAGCCACCAAAGTTGCAGGTATAATGGTTGGTAAATAAACTTAATGTTTAACGCAGATAATATAAACAAGTATTAAACGTAGAAAAAGACGGTCTATTGTATGAAGTGTAAAATTAAATCAATTAAAAAATAAATAGTACAAGGCATAGAGATAATATGGATATAAATCAGTAAACATTAATCAAAGACTAAAAAGGACGAAGAACGTTTATAAATGAGCAAAAAAAACAGTAAGGTCATATATATATATATATACATATATATATACATATATACATATATACATATATATATATACATATATACATATATACATATATACAACAGAATTTTCGAAAAAAAAATTTTTAGTTGGGAGTGGCTATCCACAGGTTATTTTAAGTAATGGCATTGGTAAAATTGTGGTGATAACGATATTTGAGGCATGAATTTTGAGAATGAATATGCTTGGGAGTATGTAAACACACGATATTGGGTACATTACTGGATTACATGTAATTAAATTTTTTAATTACTTTAACCCATATAGTTAGTAAGAAAAGTAATATATTCAAATAATTGTGGTTTGTATATGAAATACAATTTTAAAAATTTTAAACTTGTTCTCATTATAATCTAGGATAAGATCATTCTCTGAGGTGATAATATCTGGCTTCTTTTTCCTGTGTATTGAATATAAATACTTTTAAAATAAGTGAAAGATCCTAAATATTATTCAGCCTGAAAGTCAAGATAATTATTTAGCTTTCAGGCAAAAAGCTTAACAACAATTTAATCACAATATGTATGTTTTTAAAGACAAAAATTGTGCTTATCTGAATTTATTCACATAATATAAATTGGTTGGTTGCTTGATCCCCCTGGGATATACTGAAAGAGACATAAAATAATCTTGACAAGAAAAATTGACAGCCACTAAAATTGCAGGTATAATGATTACCGAATAAAACTAATGTTTGATTCAGATAATACAAACAAGGATAAAACGTAGAAGACGACTGTCTATTGTATGAAGTTTAAAAATACAGCAAATAAAAAATAAATAAATAGTGCAGGGCATAGAGATAATATGGAAATGAATCAGTAACATTAATCGACAAGTATAAAGGACGAAGTGTTTATAAAAGTGAAAAAAAAGTAAGAGTCAAATATGAAAAAAAATAATCAGAATTTTCGAAAAAATATTTTAGTAGAGAGTGGCTATCCACAGGTTATTTTAAGTACAGGAATTAGTAAAATTGTGGTGATAACTATATTTGCGGCATGAATTTTGAGAATAAATATGCTTGGGAGCATATATGCAAACTTGGGAGTATGTATGTATATATGTAAACACAAGATATTGGGTACATTTTATATTCGTGAATCCGAAAAGGAAAAAATATTACCCTTGACAGAAAAAAAATCAGTTCTTTTTCACATATAAATTTGCAAATACTCATAGACTTTTCGGGATTTATTTTTATAGGAGAAATTAGGACGTCAATTGATCCACCCCCACAAATACTAATCACAAAAATTTACATAAAAACACCTCCAGAAAAACAATTCCTTCAAAAAACTGTACAGCCAAATATGACTTAAACCTATAAATTCGTTTTAGATGCTTTAATAGAATAATAATAAAAAAAATCTCTAACGCATATTTATTTTCCGATACGTAAAAACATCTGTTATACTAGTTGAGGGGGGAAGAAAGAGAATATTTTTAACCTCACGGTTATGCTTTTATTCGAAAAACGCAAAAAAGCAGTGAAAGCGATTCGCCTCCCTCCTTTCAAGGATATATACAACAACCTCCTATTCTTCGTAACCTTGAATTTCTTTCCTCCTGCAGGGGGGTCCTCCTTTCCCTTTTTAATGCAGCTACCCTGCAGCGTTATAAAGGGAAATTCTATCCTCCTATTAGAGGAATTTTGATAATGCTCAAGAACTGCATGAAAAATGAGAACCTCGTTTGCATGCTGGGCGTGAAATCGGGATTAAAGTGTCTGGAAGTAATTATTGCAATTAAACGTCTCGCTAGCATAAAATATGCCAACTTCTTTTTTAATACGGTGCAGTCAAAGATGTTTTCCAGCTATAAGTTCGAGTGAAAATCTTGCTAAAATATATCCGTCGTAGACTGTTTTAAAGATTTAAATATGCAGCTCCATATTTGCTCTGTGAAATTAGAAAACCCCCTTTACCGCACTTATTTTAATTCAAAATGTAAAATACAGTATAGGAGAAATAATTATATCCTACTTCCTATAATCACCCTATATGCGTATAAATAAATACACGGATTGAAGGAAGAAAATGGAAAAGTAAAATCTTACTCCATAGGCGTATCTATATTTCATTACGATTCGACGGCTTTAATACAACACTGCTAACAACACTAATTAACTTTGAAGGTTGAAGTGAGTGACTTTCATTTTCTGTTACATACCGTGCAGCTTAAATGCTGCAGTATAACTAAATCTCTTCTCTACCTACTTGTTCGTTATCACAAAATACTCTTTTCTCATAGAATGAAAAGGAATAAAGAAAATACAATTCTATATATAACTAAATTTAAAAGAAGAGGCTTCCATACGCGACCTTCAATTTAAGACCCCAATCATCTCATAGTAACATCCCCAAAAATCTTTAAGACGACAGATAACAAGCGTTACGGACTTCGTTGAGAATGAAGTTATGTTTGAGGTGGACTTAAAAGAGCGCTGGAGCTTGATGCACTAGATCCGCATAGCAGTTAATTTACATTTTGAAAATTATACTAAAATTTAAACACACTTTATACACAAAATGTAAATTTTCTTATAAACAACAGGGTATATGCTATATAAGCGTGTTATATACGAGTAAATATTCAAAATATTTGTCCTATGGAATGTAAATGTTCCAATTCTGAAAGTTTCGTTACCTGTAAAAAGGGATATAAAGTTTCTCTTAGTCACGATTTTCTAAAGCATAACGTAAACCATATATTTCTTCTTTTAGACCATACATGTTTTTTTTTTTTGAATAAATATACAAGGCAAAAACTAAATTAAAAACTAAAAATTGAAAGTTTAAAAACTATAAGTAACATTTCAAATGTCTACATACTTATATATTTAATTTTATAGAATGAATATGAAGATGGATATTTTAATATTTAGAAAAACCTCAGGACGAATATATATTTAAAGAGATTGTGATTTGGTTTTATTATAAAGAAAACTAATGGAATATATATAAATATATATCAAAGAATTATCGTTTTTTATAAACATTATAAATCACAAGAAATGATACTGATAATTTTAACAATTAATTGCCTTTGGCTTTCAATTATAACGCTTCTAGATTTAAATGAGTGGGTGATTGGGAAAAGGATAAAGATTGAAAGATATCGTGAATTAATTCGTCTGATTTTAAATAGTACATCGAATTAGTTAATAAGAGTACAAGACTTTCGTAAGATTCTACTAAATATACACTGTCAAAATATGCAGTTGATTAGCTAAAACATCTTTTAAAATATAACAATTTCAAATTTTTTTTTAAATTTTCAACAAAAATGCTTAGTTTGAGCATAGTCCTATTTTCAATCACACATTCAAATAGGTGTTTTTTCTTTGAAAATGACTGAACAAGTTTTTGCAAACTGAATTTAGCCCATGTGATTTCATCCTCCTAGAAAATTGCTTCTCAGTATAACATGAGTCTTTAATATTTGGTATATTCAAAATCATTTGGTGCATTTAAAGCCCATTTGTACGGTATAACAAATCCTAGTTAAGTGGATCTTCTGAAAATTTTATAAAATTAAATTGTGTTGTTAAGAAATAATAAGATACTTTAATTATTATATTTTCATTTAAAATAACAGTCCACATATTTAAATAAGAATTCACAACTACCGATAAATATAAAACCTCAATTTAAGTAAAACAAATATATGTAGAATATTTTATTCTTAAATAAATCCGTATTTTTTAATAAAAATAATCAGGTTTTGAAACTAACTGGAAAAAAAAACCGTCAAAATTTTCCTACACAAAATAGTTTAATAAATCAAACATTCTTAAAAATATTTTCTAATAGCAATCTTTTAACAAATTCAAGTATGATATATGTAAAAATAATTATCAGTCTAATTATTTTTCGTTTATAAATTTTAATTCTATATTTAACTAAGGACAAAACATTAACTAACGTACAAGTATTTCAAATTTCCTCTAATATTCTCTTTTCTTGGTTAATTTGTTAGTTTAAATATTAATATAAAAAATCCCCTTGAACTAAATGTTCAAGAATGAACTACAAAAGCCACTTTAAAATCCTAAATAACAAAAATTCAATTTGATGTTACGTGCCATTACTACATTTTTTTTCTGTCTTCGAAGAGATACAATTTTTACACTACTAAAATTAGAAATAATTTCTTTCAACTAGGTCAGTTTTTTGAGAATTTTGTTTTCTTTTGTCATTTTCTTTCACTGATTTTCTTATCTACCATTTCGAGTAATAATACCCTAAATGACTTCGAAGCAACTTCATTCTTTCCGGCATTCAAATATTTATACTTATTTCTTGAATAAAATTGCCTACGAACGTATATTAAGAGTTTTACTTTGGAAAACGGCAAATGAACGAAAATAGTGCATACATTTTGTCCCCCTAGAAAAGCTAAATGATACGTAATTGAAATTTATTCTGATATTGTTTAAAACTACTCAGTATCACATATGTCTGCTTGACATACAAACACGTGTCTGAGATGTTCGTGTATAATACTTAGATGGCATTGTTGAATGTAAAAAGACTATATTCTGAATGGCTGTTTATTCCCAGGTAGCATGGATACTTGCATCAAGTTTGATTTTTTCTGGATAATATCTTGTCATAACAAATTTAACGCGACAAACTTGCAGTAAAACTTCTGTAAATTAGACGGAACATAAAGCGATCACTCATTTGCAACGCTATTTTGCAAAACTGTGGCAACCATGTCATGACAGGCTTGAAGCAAGCGAAAATTATTAGACTTGCTGCAGTCTTGTTTGAAACTTGCAGATTTGTCTTGCTGAACTTGCTGCAAATTTGCAGGCTTTCAAAACAAGACTGCTGTAAGTTTGCTGCAAACTAAATTTGCTATCTGGGTTAACAGTTTCATAATATGTAATTTAGTAACATTTCTTTAGTAGCTAATTTTAAATGACTGTCAAAATGTGTTAACTATTTTTCATTAAAAACTTCTTTAAACCTACAATTAAATGTTCCTTGAAGTCAAAACTTATATGATATATTTGAAAAGTTTAACCTAAGTGTTTTAGTATAACATTGAAATCATATATACAAGTAATTATTGATTTATGCAAATAATGACAGAATATTTTTATCTCGATGAAGTTGTCACATATTATTTTACAGCTGTTTTTATATACTTAAATTTATCTTCGTTTCCTTGATTTTTGTATATCATATTATTAGATTGTTTGTTTTTTTATAATAATTAATGTCCATTTTCATGTGGCATAAAGAAAGAGTATAAGATAGCATAAAAAACCCTGTTAGCAAATATCTAATTTTTTAAATCTTTACAAGAATATATCTCACAATACTAGTGTACTTGTTTTCTATGGAATCCAATTGCACCTTGCTATAAATTTATTTCTTCATAATGAAAACGTTGATATGTACTGAATAAAATTAAATTTAAGCTGCCTTTCGTTTGATACATGAATTGTTCATTTTATATAAAAAAAACTGTAAAAAATGATTAAAACACGATACTTTAGAATAAAGATTGCACAGTAAGTATAAGGATTATTTCAAAATAATGTTATAAAATCCTGAAACATATTAGTAATTATACTAAAATATGCATGAAAACTTTAAAACTGAGGAGCTTTTAAGAGCTTTAATTACACATGAGTATAAACCAAATGCATGGGAGAGATTTATCTTTTTTGGTGTTAAATGCGTTATAATTATTTAAAAAGTTAAACAGATTAAAATATAAAAGCACATCTTAAAAGACCCAGAGCGATTTTTGGAAATTTTACAAAGTTGAGCCATCTGTGTCGTTAGCATAAACTTTACAGACTGAAAAAGCGATAGATATTTTGTCATTTATTCTAACGTTTACATTTAGTTATTAATATAAACTGTTCCTAAATTCAATCAGTTAATTTAAATCTTTCAAACACAACTGCAACAAACTGGTTACAAGGATATTAACATTTATTTAAGCAGGAAATGAAAAATATCTAAACTACACAAAACGGAAATGGTGTGATTTAGAACGATACGGTCAACACAAATTATAAATAAATAGGACACATAAAATTATACGACAAGTTACTCCTATTTCTTTACTAAAAACTTAACTGTGCGCAATAAAGTCAACGTTTTACAAAAGGGTACAAAACTATAAAACGAAACCAAACTTCCAAAAGTACGTGGACATTTGATATATGGAGACTATCTGTCAAAATTCCACAAATATACTCTTAAGATAAACGGAGCATTCATATATTGTCATCTTCAGACCTTGTACATATTTTTGTGCTTAGATTTGGTTTTACACAGAGCACCTGTTTGCTAGACAGTAACTTATTAGATAGAATCTTAATGTTTATAGCTAATTCAGATTGAATTTGAATACAAATTTAGAGTTTGGAGACCGTAACTCCATTTTTATACCAACCCACAAAAAATACTTGTAGCATTAGTTTTGAAACAATCCAAGAGGGATACATATAACTGAAGCATAATGTGAATTTGTGAATATTTATATTGAAACGTACGTGTGTGTGAGGTTTTTAAACATAAATTTAAAGATTGGGCTGTCAAGTAACCCATTTAAATGCAAAAATAAAGCCACATCCAATAGTTTTCCCCATTTCAGAGCAGGTTATGCAGCGTTAAAATATGGTTCTTTCTTTTAGGTTTTTATTGCTCAATTAGTTGTTAAGGAGATATTGTGTCTGTAGTCAGGTATGAAGAATGGTTAAATAAAGAATAACAAATTATTATTGCTGAGTTTTCCCACTTTCCTTCATAATAACCCGTCACACACACACGCGGTACCGTGCACTTCCTTCTTCACTATACCTTCAGATCTTTTGTTTTCTATATTATCTATAGAAAAGAATTTTTTAAAATAAATTATGCCTTTTAAAGAATAGTAATAAGGAAAAGTTAATGATAAAATTTTGTAGTTTCTCATTTTCGTCTCAATTTTTCTAATACAACGGAGTCTAAAAATGAAATAGCCATCAATATGCGTGTATGTATAACATAAATATATGAGTCTGCTGTTAAAAAGCTTCTAAAATTTTCGTTTCTGTTTTAGATTTTTGGCACTATCGTATGTGACTGGTGCTATTGTATTAAATAAACTAAAGAAAAATTATCAAAATATTCCTATTCATTTAGTACTGTAGTTTTCATTGATTATTACGGTAACAAAAATTATGCATATTTCTGCTTAGTCATTTTCCACCTTCATCACAAAGGATATTGTCTCGAATTCCTACTTCAACCCAATGTAGCCGAATGGACGAATATCAGGCATAGAAGAAATAAAAGCTATTCCGACCTTGACCATTGTCCACTCGATGGAATGTTTACGATCGAACCATAACCGGATACGTTCTTTATTCCACGAATGACGGATACATCACGGTATCGTAAAAAAAAATAATAATAATTATAAGGAATTTAACGATATTGTCTCCAACAAAAGACAAGACTTTACCATCAAAGAGAGAAGCTATGGAGGAAATGCGGATGTGATTTGGATGATTCGTTTGCGTTAATGAAGACAGAATCAGAGTAAACAGCTAAGAACTCTGGGGTAGCGGGCCGCTGCTCTCCCCCTACTTTTTCTTTCTTGCACGAAACAAGGGAAATATTTTAAACCAGAAAATTTTGAATCTCTAGATTATAAGAGACACACCCATTACGAGCAGGCCGAAATCGAATTTGAGTTGTGTAACCATTACGTCTCTACCACCGTACTAAAAAATTTGAAACTTTAAATAGACATTTTTCTCTACCACTGAAGGAATTTTGACTAGCTTCGTAGTGATGCCTGTACGTGAGTATCTCATATAGCTCAAAAACTTTAAAAATAGGAAGTTTAAATTTTGTATTTAAAACTATATACAATTGCCCTATGAAAGACTAGAATAGCTGGGGAAACAAGAGTTTTAATTTTTTTTTAAAAGATAACATATAATGCTTTAGATGATAAATTGCATACTCATATCAACATTTTACGAGGTTATAAACAGTATTTAAAATTATTATTGAGAAAGAGTAAAAAATTAGAAGCAATGTTTTGTTTTTGTATTCCCCTCTTGAACAAATCTGAGATTTTAGTGTTATTTACTGTTATTGAGAATTCAATCCAATTTGAAAATAATACATAACTTAGGCGTATAAGATGTAATACTAAAGTTTTCTTTAAATTATTTTAAATTATTTCCTTTGTTATTTAAATTAAGAACCCCATACCAAGTTCTAATGACAGAGAGACATACACATTACATAGAACGAAAGATAAATGCATTTTTTTAAAGAATTTATATATGTGTTCACGTATGCATTAAAGGTTGTAGGTAAAAGTCATTATTATTGTAAATATTATAAGATAATTCATTAATTCACAGTTGTTTATGGGAATAACGTCTATGCGATAATTACCGATTCATTTTCAGAAGATAAAACATATAAATGAAGACTTTTAAGAAATTTCAAAATATTTAAATTCTTTTACGAATTTTCAAATTAATTCTTGAATAAACACAAAAATATCTCTTTTTGGGTCAGTTAAAAACATAAAAAAAATTATTTGACATTTATTATTGGAATAAAAAGCCTTTTTGTATAAAATAATAACATTAAATTTGTGTTGAACTGCATATGCACTCAATCAAAAATTTTTAGTTTTGTGTTGTTACCAGAAGATTCTTTAAAATTTATTAACTAATCAATGACAATAATGACAATAATAATAAGAAAATAATGACCACTATAAATCACTATAAACTGTACTCAAAAATGATCACTACAAGCAGTAGCAATTGTATAATGATCATAATACTATAATGATCAAAGTAAATTTTTGCATATCATAAAATTGAAACTGAATTCATACTTTAAATAATAGAAGATATTAGTGAAGGAAAATAATCTAGTAAAGAAGTTGGCTTAGTTTGGTTTGGAGCGCTACGGTGTACTGTTTTGCTACACAAGGGCTAATGAGACCGGAACCTACTGCGTAAAACTGATTCCGAACAGCTACGAACACCCATGCCCGCAGCAGGATTCGAACACATGACTCCGATATAGGAGAGCATCGCCTAACAGTCTGCTACCATTAGGCTATTTATAAGTAAAAAAGGATGATATTAAAAAGTAGAAAAAAAGACACTTTTATAAATCATAAAATAATTATAGAAACTACAAAACTATTAATATTTACTGGCTATCAGGTAAGAGGACAAAAAGTGGAAGAATTAGCTTTGAAACAATTTCACCATTAGTGTTCACTATTGAAAATCATGTTACTTCTAAGATAAATATCTAATTGAGAGTTTTCCATTTTCTGGAAAGCTAAGATTTGTTTAGTTATTCGATAAACCAAACATGCTAATCACACGATTAATTTAAAGAAGATTTAAAATTCCAAAATAAATTTCGACTTGTGCTTTTTACCTATAAATTGGGAGCAGATGTGAAATTGCAGAGTCAGCAATAATAGATCATAAATAATTTTATTATAGAGCAACATACCGGTTAACAAGTTTATTTACTGTTCTATATTTTATCCTAAATATTCAACAAGAAGGACGTTGTTGTCATCTCACAAACTATCCCCAATCTATCTTTTATTTATGTTTAATATTTTATACATAATTTATTAAATTCCTCTTTCAAAAATTCTTTCTGTAAAGCAGCAAAACTATACAATATCGTCATCAGCAAGACAATCATAAAATCGCCTCCCTTTTCTGTAAACACAATATACGACTTTTACTCTCACTTGCATAAAAAACTCCCGATCATTGGCAAAATATTCCGCGTTCACACAATCATTTTTATGCCGAAGGAGAAGTCCTTACGAAGAATCGGTGAAGAAAAAGGAGTGCATTGAAACAGATCTATCTGTTCATGAAGAAATGTCTTGTTCCTCACCTAACGAATCGGCGGAAACAATTAATAGCGGGTAATATTTGTCCGTTGAAACCACAGTCGCGTCAGACCCGTCTGGGATAACGCGACGGAATAAAAGACTGCAAAACTGCTTCTGCGGCGGAGAGAAACAGATAGGTCGCCTCTCTGACCATTAAGAAATAAGAGACAAGTGAATGTTAGTTGAGATTAAGGGAGCAAGATTCGATTTAGTTAATGAATGTTCCAGCAGATGCCCGAACAGATTGCTCGTCGGGGAAATGCAGGTAATGAGATTTTAACGATTTAATCGTTAGGCGAAAACAAAGAGAGGACACTGATTTAACTCACATTTTAGGCTTTACTGATTCACGTTTAAACTGAACTTCAGACTTTAAACTTCGCCACAACAAATCTTAATTTACATAAGTGTTTGTATGTACTTTCTGCTAATTTGTACTAGCCATACGTAAGCTCACACACATGCATACGCACACGCATACACGCATACACACACGCGTATACACACGTTCGCACAAGCATACCCACACAGCCATGTACATGGATACACATGCGCACATCCAAACACACACACACAGCAATTTTTGACTGTCTTTCATTCACGTTCAACTTCTAAATCGTTCGCTTGGGAATATTCAGCATTAAAACTTAGTTTTTAAAGTGATTTCCTTTTAACAATTGCCTATAACAGCAATTTTTCTAGTTGGTTTCCTGAGTAACTAATTCCTGCTACTACAAGATGTACCTTTTGATATTCATAACGTTATATAAAGAAAAGAAAATGTGATTAGAAATTAAGATTAAATTTTCTAATACAAAAATTATAGAAAATGCTTTTGAACAAAATTCAAAATATAGTAGCCATATTAAAAGGGTATAGTAAAAGAAAATTGTAG
>CM063504.1:123430368-123440368 GCA_032207245.1 Pardosa pseudoannulata | reverse complement strand
AAACAAAGCAGAGGTTTTAATTTCACACTGAATCATATATAGGTTATTTTGAATAAAGACTTTGCAGCTGGAAATTTAGCACGTCCCTTTCCTTAAGGCATATTTTATAACAAATGAGTATATTGGTGACATCCCTATATGCAAGCAGAAACAAGTAAAAGAGCAGCGAGGATCTCACGAACAAAGTATAAACTCAAGTTTCCTTACTATAAGTGGTACAAGGGATTATCATAAAAGCGATAGTTAGGAAAGATCTCTACAAGAAATTTACATGCTACAGTAAAAACGTGCCTGCAAGGCATTGTGGATATCGTTGCCACTAAACAAAAAGTAGGTTGATTCAACCATGCCTAGCACTAGAAAGTATTAACTGTAGACCGATCAAAGAGACATGCTTGAATTATAACGAAAGTGATTTCAGATCATAAATCATTTAACTCAAAAAGAAGAAACACTTCTCAGAAACAAATACTTGATAAGAATATATTACTGTCGCTAAAATAGTTTAAAAAGAAATATTGATGGGTTTGTCTTAACAATTCATAAAATAGCTACTAATTTGAAGAAGACTTTTTATAAATCCAAATTTTTTTTATTTCTCTGGATATATATATATATATATATATATATATATATATATATATATATATATATATATATATATATATATATATATCTGTGTGTGTATGTGTGTGTGTGTGCGTGTGTGTGTGTGTGTGTACCCAGAAAAATAGAAATATTCTAGATTTAGAATTAATATATACATACATATATACATACATATACATATATAAATACATATATATATATACATATATATATATATACATACATATATATATACATACATATACAGATATATATACATATGCATACATACATATATGCATACATATATATATATATATATATATATACATATATATCTATATATACATATATATACATATATATATATACATATATATAATATATACACATATATATATACATACACATACATATATATACATATATATACACATATATATACATATATATATACACATATATATACCTGTATATACATATATATATACATGTATATACATATATATACATGTATATACATGTATATACATGTATACACATGTATATACATGTATATACATGTATATATATATATATATATATATATATATATATATATATATATATATATATATATATATATATATATATACTCAAACATATATATGCTTATGCTTTTGTGTGTGTGTGTAAATTTTAGTACAAACAATCATAAGATAACACAAGCACAACTCGTTGTGCACGTGTGCTTAAAACTGTACTTATCACTTTCAAATTAGCCGGAACTGTAATGACTAAACAAAGTGAATTCTGGTGGTGGTACCAGAAAAAATGACTATGATTAGGAAAAAATAGCACCTAAAATTTTGCGCTGCAGCGAGTACGTATCTCCACCCATTTTATAAATGTTAAAGATAAATTCCAACTCTGTAGAAGAATGAAATAGTAACACATATCCTATTTACAACATTTATCCGAGAATCTTTTAAAGCGTACGAATAACTTTAAAATTTCATAAACAATTAAAAGGGGAGGTTCTATTTCAATTACCGTATTATTAAATGCATACCGAGAATAAATATTAAAAGTCTAGATAATGATATCATTTTTAGAACTATGGATAAATTTTTGCTAAACTGTAGATAATGAGACCTAGAACTCCTGCTCAAACCGAACAACGAACGCCTCAGACATCTATACCAGGATCAGGACTTAACCCCCCGAGAACTCCGATACCGAAGTTCAATGCCCTACCCATTCAGCCATCGTTCAGCAAGTTTAGATACAGAACGAAATTTGCAGATACAATCCCTTCTTTCTAATTTCTAAGATCATAGAACTAACATTGTTGTTTAACGAGGATAAGTAAAAGAAAAGTTACTATTTAGATGGAGTTTAGCTTAGTTTAAGGTCTTTCGATAGTCAAATAAGTAATTATAGAAATCACTCCACCTGAAATGTATTTTAATGTCAGCCGAATTTGAATTACTGCTCAATTGAAAATTAAATTTTAAATGATTTATACACTAAGCAACTAATAATAGCGTACAGTATCCTCTATTTAGTGTAATCTAAAATTAACAGTGATGAAACTCACTTGTTTCACGTACTATTGTTCTCAATTATCTGTTGAAAATTCCTTTCTTGTGGTTAAGGCAAAAATAAACTTACAGTTTGGGGAAATTCGACTGAAAACACAATATTTCACTGGATTGGGAAATATATTTACCATAAAAATTAAAAAGTTTATTTTGATATCCATCATTCATCCTCTAACAGTATAATTATTTCTAATAAATTAAAATGTCTTTCAAATTAAACATTTGCTAATCTTTTGACGATATAAAATCTCCTATTTACATTTATTTCTTTGGGATTTCTTTAAACATTATTATGACTTTAAATAATAATAATAATTGAATTTTAATAACTATCAAAAAAGTTATTTTACTTTAAAACAAAAACTAATTTTCCATAATTATATTGCTAACAACTTATTGGACTTTCAAGCCCAGTAATTAAAAAAAAAGTTTTAAAAGTCCACTGTCACGTTAAAACATACAAACTAAAAGTCAAAAATTCAGCATCTGTACCAAACTTCTGAAATATAAAACAGGTAGACTTTTCTGAAAACTCTGCACAAAAGAATGCCTTACCTCAAACAGTATGAAATAATCAATTATCAATACCTACGCTACTCTAACGTTTCCTATCTTCTTGAATGTTACACACAATTATTTATAGAGATTTATACAGAATAAAGGTAAATTTTTTTTACCTATTAGTGTATAAGTATTCACAGTGGTTTCATACAAAAGCATGTGTCTTATATCGATTAATATCTTTAGAAATGCCCATATAGTCTTCAGATAGTCACTTCATTACTCTTTCAAATGCAATTAAAACCTAGTCTACAACATACAAAGTAGAAAAATATAATTAATAATTTCTTTCGTTTCTACTTGGAGCCGAGTATGAAATGCTAGCATTACTTAAGCTAGCTGTTTAAAAAAATTAATAACGATTAAAACGATTAGCAAGCGTAATATCTCAAAACCGTTTTAATAAAAGTTTCAGAAAATGAATTACTGACAAAAAAGTTAATTTCTTTTACCGTATCTAACCTTAAAACATCTAATCTTTTTACCTTTTTTTTACTTTGAAACACCGAATCACTTTTCTATAACTATATTGCTAGATAAATTTTGGCTCTTAACCCTAGATTTACGGATGTTGATCATATACCTATTTTTACTGAAGTGAGCCAATATGACTCATACAAGAAAATTGAAGTTTTTTTCGAAGAAAATAGTCCCAAATTAATTTAAATAAAATGTTTATTTCAAAAAAAAATTCATGGAAAATATTTTTTACATATAAAATCTGTTTTTTAAACAGATTTTCCTCAATCATTTCTATTACATTTAGCACAATGGTTTCTACATCTGTTTCTTTTGCACGATTGTTGAACTTGACAATTCTTTGTGCAGCAGTAGCATGAATTTCTGTCGTTGGAATGAAAGTGTTCTCGACTTCTTCTCTAGATTTACCTTTATACTATACTGTATACTTTATATTTACTTTATACTATATTTATTACTATATTTATTTATTTTCATATACATTCTATGAGTCAAATTGGCTCACAATCGTGAAAATAGGTATACCATATTTGATAATGCGAAATGAAGGGGTCTGCGGGGAAGAGGAATGAAAGTTTACATAAATTTTATTACTTAACTAAGAACCAACGTATGTTTTTGAAAAGTGATATAAAAATTTTATATATATATAGTGATCAAATTTTTAATGAATCAAATTGGCTCGGTCGGTTAATCTAGTGTTAAAACACATTAATCTAACATAAAATACATTATTTTTGAAAAACGACTGTCATTAACATAAAAAAATCATAAAATGGACTTTTAACTTTTGTGTTTTAAAGAGACAGTCTTAAGGCTTTGAAACACGTGTTGAACGTGTTGAAAAAGCAGCAGATTAAGTTTAGATACCTTTTTCAGTTGAAGAATCCGCGAATTTGTCTTGTGAAATAGAAAATTTTTCAATCCATCCTTCAACAATAACAGGTATCATCAACTAACAAGTATATGTTGTCGAGTGATAATGCCTTAAAGAAAGCGTGTACCAAAATGTCAAAATATAAAACAAATCTATCGAATTTTCTTAAAAGGTAGCAAAAATCAATGCCTTACCTCAATAAATATCTATTTAAAAGCCGATCTATTTCCACGGACACGATTCGCTAACGCTTCATATCTGTTTCAAACACGACTATAAACTCGAGTCTTGAACATGCAAAGCAGGAAAACACAATTAATGATGCATTTCGATCGTACTTAGAGCCGAGAAAAAAAAAAAGAGCTAGCACTACTTAATAAGCAGGCTGTTCAAAGAAAGCCACGAACAAGAAAAATCGATTGTTTTATCAGAATGAAACGGAGATAAATTGTTTCGTGCATAAGTAATGACCGTTAAAACAATATAAAAGAGTGTTTATAAAGAAATAATAGTCACTGCCATACTTGTTAGACCACTTAGTTTTCCTTGCCATGACAATGGTTACGTAAAGTGACCGGTAAAACAGATAATTTTTTTTAATTTACGAGTAGAGCCGCTTAACAGATTTTAGCATACATAATAGCTATATGATAAGAATTATATAGATTATTTAATAAAGGATATTATGATAACAAAATTACTCCTATAAATATTCTTGAGGTATGCAGAACTATCTACAGAGGTTTAAAGTTCGAAGTAATAAATGGATCAGTTAAGGTACATAAATTTGGTACAGCTCGGGCCGTTATGGTTAATTTTATGTCCCACGACGACTAATTCGACCGAGACATACTGGTTAACCCTTAGTTTAACAAGATGTTTTTCAAATATCGATTAAAAATATATTTAAATAACTAATAATAACAATAATAATAATAATTAATAATAGTAATATATAAGATATTTAATATATTAAATATTATCGATAAAAATATATATTTATTATAAAGATTTTATTTATTTGATTGTTCGTTTTAGCGGAATTAGCCAAATTAAGGGTTAAAACTTAGTCCGAACGAATATGAATACAACACTAGCAGAGGGATTCGAACCTGAGGATTGAGGTACCAAATGGAATTCAGCGTGTTATCCATTCGAGTATTGTCCTACAAATTGGTGAGTTAAAACTTTTAAACAAAATAACAAGAGGTATTTGAATACTAAAGCACAAATTTATTAAACAATGTCTTTAACCGCCTTGTAGCTTAAAAAAAAGAACAAAAGAACTATTTTCATAAATACTTCTCTTGTACGAAATAAAGATAATCCAGATAGCAAATTTAGTTTGCAGCAATCTTGCAGCAGTCTTATTTTGCAAGCCTGCAAACTTGCAGCAAATTCAGCATGACAAGTCTTCAAGTTTGAAACAAGACGGCAGCAAATCTAAGAATTTTCACTTGATTCAAGGTTATCATGACAAGGTTGCTACAGTTTTGCAGCAAAATAGCGTTGCAAAGGAGTGGTCGACTTCTGTTCCGTCTAATTTGCAGGAGTTTTGTTGCAAGTTTGTCGCGTCAAATTTGTTATGACAAGATATTCAGAAAAAACCAAACCTGTTGCGAATATGCATGCTATCTGGAATATTGTAATAGCAGTGTTCAATTTCAACGGAAATACCCTTTTTGAAAATTTATTAGGGGCGTATCTAGAAATTTTGCAAGAGGTGGGAATTTTCTCCCTTTAACTCGAAATAAATATTAATACAGAAATCCTTACATTATGTATGTATACAGCAATCTTGAAGGAGAGGTCTTAAACCCACATGCCCCTTCGGCCTACCAGTGCCATTCTTGATGCCACTTTGACTAGTTATGACTCTCCATGAACATACGGGGAAACAATAATTCTCAAACTTAAATTATCCGGTTTTGATTCGGTTTTGATTAAATTCGGCCTACCATCTGTAAGCATGTGGCATAATTTAAAAACTATTATTTGTAGAATGGTGAAATTTTTTATATAGAACTGCCACATATAATTGTACACCGGCCATTTTGATCCCAATCAGCTCTCTATTTAACAAAAAAATTCATTATAACGGATATTAACATTGTCTTTCATCTCCAGATAGCATTAATCTACAACGATACAATAGAAAGATATCAAAGTACTCATATAAATGTAGTAATTCTTTTTAAACAGTTGAAATGATGCTCTTAGCATTTCATGTCGATTTACAAAAACAAATATATATATATATATATATATATATATATATATATATATATATATATATATATATATATATATATATATATATATATATATATATATATATATATATATATATATATATATATATATATAATCCAGGAAGTAATTTTGAGTTTTTGCTGTTTATTACGTTTTGGTACCGAGTAAAGGTTGTTTTGCAATCGTGGAAAATTTCCGTTTATAAGAAAATATCAACACAGCAAAAAATTTTAATATTACGTATAATAACGCTGTGGGGCGGCCCTTTTACCTCTACTTACACAACACCGTTACTCTGGAGAAACGAAGCTAATACTAAACTTAAAAGGGAATGTGCAAATGATAATTCTGATGACGCATCATACATTTAAAATAAAAATTTGCGTATATAAATAAAAACCCGTTTTTTCACGCGGTTACTCAGAAAAAAATATAGATTTTTATTGGTTCTTACGATGCAACTTATCCCCATCAGCCAATTAAAATGTTGAAATAAACAAGTTTTTTTCCTTAATATACTATTAGTTTAGCCCTTTAATTGGCAAATGGCGTAAAGTTGTCCTATAAGAACTAATAAAAACACGTGTTGTTTCCGAGTAACCGCGCCAAATTAAGTTTTAATAACAAGTCTCAACAGGAAAGACATGTGATGTTCGAATTAGATGTTTTCAAGAAATAAAAATTACCCTACGGCATTCAAGTGAAAACCTTCCAATGTGCTTCCACAATTTACCAAATATTCCATAAAAATAATGAAAAATTTTAAATGTTTTTAACTGAAAAGTGAAAATATACAAACATATAGAAAAATTGCGAAATCGATAAAAAGGGAAATAGACACCATTATTCTAACTTGCTATATTACAGTTTGAAAATAAATTTGATTAAAGATCCCGTTTTTCATTTCTCTTTTCTATTAGTCCACAATGCATACTATATTCAATCCACGCTGATAAATGGAATATTTACACAAAACTAATAATTTTACAAACCCTTTATAATAATAGATTTTATATCTGCCAGACATTTTTCCGGGTGGTCTAGCTCCAAAAATTTTATTACGTCAAATATATTTATTTTATAACCTGAATCAAACACGTATTATGTATTGTAAATACTGGAAAAATAATATCATAGATAAAATTCGGGGTTTTTTTTTATGAAAATCAAAATGATTCGCTCCTGGGAAATTAGTTTAAAAATGATTCGTTCCTGGGATGAATACTTATATATCATTGCAGAGAAATCCAATTTTGATTTCAATTCAGTTATAATATCATTGTATGCAATATTATTTTGTACCATTTTCATGTAATGTATTTGCTACGGCAAGTATAAATATTTTAAATTATAAACTGAAAACCAAATGTTCTATTTTTAAAGCAATATTAAAGAATAAATCGGCTATGTTTAATAAAATTAAATTAGCTATTACAAACTATTTTATATTTTAAACAAATATATAAACCATGAAGCTTTTTAGATATTAGTGTCATATATATATATATATATATATATATATATATATATATATATATATATATATATATGTGTGTGTGTGTGTGTGTGTGTGTGTGTAATGAGACAGACTTCTCGATGGGTGGTTGCAGTCATGGCCATAAAAACCTTTATTAAGATAACGTTGAAGGACGGGTTCCCACTTCATTATAGGGACAGGAAAAATTGAACGGTCAGCTAGTATGAAGTTCTATGTACAAGACACGTAACACCTGGGTCAACATCTGTGGGAAAATATCTCTAGAAAAATCTGTCTCCGACAGCGCGTTCCTTTTTATTTGGAAATTTCCAAAATTGTCCGCTAGGGCCATGTAGGATTATAATTGGTCAGGCCCCTTCTCCGAGTGCGTAGACTGTAGCCCCGGTGGTCAATTTAGGTTGGGGGTTAAAAAGAAAGGAATTCAAAATGACGCGGGAATTATTAGCCCTTGATTTAAGTTTTGAAAACCCATGAGAATTTTCCTTATATATATATATATATATATATATATATATATATATATATATATATATATATATATATATATATATATTGTAATTAAATGTTATGTGCATATATAATTACAGAAGATGAGAGATGCTTTCTGCATATGTAAAAGAAGCTTATTTTAAATACTTCAATAAACTTTACTTTTCTGTAAAGTAAAGTTTATTGAAGTATGCCAAACTGAAAGAGAAAAGTACTAGTGAACATTAAAACAGGAAATCGACTAGCAATGTACATGTAATGATGATAATTATATGGCTGATATTAAATTAGAAAATATTGATGAGTTGGTTACAGTAACAAAATGACTGACGATATATCGAACCGAAATAAAACGATATTTCTTTTCGGTTTAGTTCCGGTTTTCGTTTGACCAAAATAACAGTTTTCGGCTTTCGATTCAGTCTGGTTCGAAACCACATGTTTTATAATCCTTCATTTTTTTCATCCTAAGAAACAACGCAGTCTATATTAAAATTCAAAAATACATATATAATTTAAAAGTAGTTTATTTTATAGTTTATTTAATTTTTTAGTTTATTATTATAGTTTATTTAATTTTTTAGTTTATTATTATAGTTTATTTAACTTTGTAGTTTATTATTATAGTTTATTTAATTTTTTTAGTTTATTATTATAGTTTATTTAATTTTGTAGTTTATTATTATAGTTTATTTAATTTTTTAGTTTATTATTATAGTTTATTTAATTTTGTAGTTTATTATTATAGTTTATTTAATTTTGTAGTTTATTATTATAGATTATTTAATTTTGTAGTTTATTATTATAGGTTATTTAATTTTGCAGTTTATTATTATAGTTTATTTAATTTTGTAGTTTATTATTATAGTTTATTTAATTTTGTAGTTTATTATTATAGTTTAATTTTGTAGTTTATTATTATAGTTTATTTAATTTTGTAGTTTATTATTATAGTTTATTTAGTTTTATAGTTTATTAATATAGTTTATTTAATTTTGTAGTTTATTATTATAGTTTATTTAATTTTGTAGTTTATTATTATAGTTTATTTAATTTTGTAGTTTATTATTATAGATTATTTACTTTTGTAATTTATTATTATAGTTTATTTAATTTTTTAGTTTATCATTATAGTTTATTTAATTTTGTAGTTTATTATTATAGTTTATTAACTTTAATTTTGTTTCTGCAGTTTACCTTTCCCTCCTCACATCGAAGATAATCGTACTATTTTAAGTCGAGACCCAAAATGGCGGCTGGTAGGTCTGCCTGTTCTTATTTTGGTCATCGCGATTAATTAAACGACTCTTTCCGATTTATTATCTTTCCGACCGAAGAAAGAGAAAAAGGATGTCAACAAGGTTAGTGTATCACAGTGTAGTAAAAAAGTATAATCAAGCGCAGATATATATATATATATATATATATATATATATATATATATATATATATATATATATATATATATATATATATATATATATATATATATATATTTCTGGATACGAAAGAGAGAAAAAGCGCGATTGTATTGGGAAGGGATTAAGGTAAGGCTTGCATAGGTAATGAATGAGAAAATAACTTTCTGATAGTAGGCACTGTTAGCGTCTTTGAAGGGAAACAGAAAAATGCCGATGTAATAAATCACATTCTCGCAAAACAAAGCCGAGA
>CM063504.1:123415368-123425368 GCA_032207245.1 Pardosa pseudoannulata | reverse complement strand
CGATTGTCTATAAAACAAAGGCAATAATTTTCCTTTATTCCACTGCAGAGATACATTTGTAAGTACGGTAATTTTAATTCTTTAGATTATGAAAATAACTAAATTCAAATAAAATGTGCTATTCGTGTTAAGAAAAGAAATGATTTTGTTTTAGAAATTGTTTCACTCATGTGTAATATAATTCGGAACTAATTTAAATTTTGAAATAAATTTTTCATTTACAGCTCCCAATTACCCAGTCCGATTGCCATATCGTGCTGGACTGGGACTGGACCATATCGTTTCTAGTCTTCGTACTGAGCACGATACGACTAGTAAACTATGTCTCCTTATAAAAAGTCGTTCTTTTAGATAGTATTATAAAGCTTAATTACCTCTTATTTACTTTTTCTTCAAAACTTTTTATGTTAAGTTTATTAATACGTTTATTTTCTTTTAAGCTAAATTTGTCAATGAATACTACTAAATAACAAAATACGCAAAAAAAGTACAGAGAAAAATCGACAAATACAGTACTTCTGTTTCTTTAGTTTATGAGAAAAGTTGTATTTAAACAGAATATGCTATTTGTTTCATGAAAAGGAATGATTTTCTTTTCGGAATTGTTTGTATTGCTAATACGTAATATGCTTTTAAAAATTAATTTAAATTTTGAAATAAATATAAATTTCATTTAGGTCTCCCAATTATGGCCACGATTCGGGTAGTATTATATATTTCTATAAAAAATCGTTTTTCTTATATGGGATTATAGATCATAAAAGCATTACTCCTTGTCTTATCAAGATTTTTTTAAGTTTATGTTATTAATAAGTTTGTTTTCTAAAGAAGTAAGTTTATCACTAAACAAAAATACGAATCTATGGCTATATTTTCCAAATTAACGAGAATGGTGTTAAGTATTCAGTGTAATTTCTAACATCTTGTAGCTTAATATTATAATTTGATATGGTTTCTCACATGTTATAACAAAGCTGTTTTTAATCCGTAAAAATCAACGTATAGTTTTACGTAAAGCATGGTTTAACGACAAAATATACTTTGATGGTAAATTAAGTACTTTTTCATGAGGTCGATGTTACGAATTAATGTAGTTGGATAATTTAAAATGAACATCTACACAAAGAATGGTAAAGCTGGACTATTAAACTAAAATAATCGGGTCTAGATCTCCAGCTTACAGCTAATACAGATTGAAAAAACTAATATGAATCTAGCATGTTTAGTGCAAAACTTTTTTATAATTACCATAAAGGATTAGAATACTAGCGTACAGTTATATTTAAAAATCTACCCTTACAAATTCAAATGATTTATGAATGAACAACAAAAGATTATTTTGGAACGCAAGGCTAAATATTTTGCTATATGATGGCTTACTGAACTAGCATCTAAGGCTTAACCAAGAAGGTTACAAATTTCTATGCTAGCAAAAAAGAATATAATGGATAAGAATTTACTAATCCAAAATGCACGACTATTAACTATTAAGTCGCTATATCACAAAGAAGGTAAGTTCTTCTGTGTGTTAGATCATTTTATTTGTTAACGAAGTCTGTCCTTAGCTAAATATATCAGGTTGAAATTTAAGGCTTTTTATGGTTCTTTCTATGTTTAACACAAATGTCTGTTCCCTATTCCTACAAGCCCTTCACCAGAAGATGCCTGAACAAGTGTGGACTATGCTCATGAGTTTGATTTACAGTCCACAGTTGCACGGATTGTTCATAACCTATTTGCATTTCATTTTCAGTAACTGATGCAAGCCTAATTAGTCCTGTAATAGAAAAAAAAAAGATTGTAAAGCTCAGAAAAAACCAACTTAAAATCCCTCTATGACGCAATTCTATCCCCCCCCCCCAATCAACAGATAAATTCAACCTCTGTAATACATCCAAGGCAGCGTTTAGTGCTGCAAAAAAGATCCACAACCTAGGAACTTCCCGATTAAAAAAAATACGTTCGAATCTACTAATAATTGGTTAAAAATACATCGAGATGCACAAATCTGAACCATATGCGAACATCCAAGAGCATATGAAACACAATGATTTTAAGAAAAATACTCTCGCAAACCTTCTTATCAAATTTTTCCCCGGCTCTTTCTTGCAATCAACAAAAAACATTTAATTGGTAATTATACTCCTCGGCCCCTAGGGGGCCAGATCCTACGGTGCCAATGTTCCGGTTAGGTGGTCAAACTTACGCGGGAACCCCCAGTGTTTAGTTCTCAAGCATGTTTGATCTCCAGGTTGTCTGCCCACTGAAGGGATGAAAGGCTGAGTCAACCTTGCCAGGTACGGGGATCGAACCTCGGACCTGCGTCGTCCGAGCACGATGCGCTACCCCAACGCCACTGGGCTTCATTTGATAATTATATTTAAAAATTATAGGGGGATAAAGTTTATTAAATACATTATTACATTTCAAACAAATGTTGTCAATAATATCATTCTAGGAAAAAGGAGAGAAATTATAATCCATTCTATATAAAGGAACACAATGGAGAGAATAATTGTTTAGACAGGTATGTATATCATGCCTTGAAAAGTCGAGACACATATTCTTAAATATTGAAAAGTGTTAATTTAATTTTCCAGACTGCTATACTTGGCAAGAGATTGACAATTCTTCACACATAATGAAAGCTAAATACAGGCAGACGAAGCCGGAGTGCTTATAAAAATACAATTTATTCAGCCAAAGACATGACATCGGACCAGATCCAATCTCCAAGGATACAAGTCCAAATACAAGTCCTTTACCAGAAGATGTCTGAACGGGTGGAACTATGCTCATGAGTTTGAACTACCGTCCACATTTGCACGGACTGTTCATCCCCTATTGCATTTCATTTTCAGTAACATATGCAAGCCTAATTAGTCCTGTAATAGCAAAAAATTGATTGTAAAGCTCAGAATAAACCAACTTAAAATCCCTCTATGACGCAATTCTATCCCCCCCCCCAATTAACAGATAAATTCGCGGAGACACGACCGTCTCCGAACAGTATTAAGAAGAAGGTGACGAAATTTCAATATTACTCACACAGTGCGACCAGAAACGCGGGAAAATTATCTTGATCTCAGCTTTTCTGAGAACAGAAACTGCTGACTTGCCGAACATGTGCTTGGACTCAAAACATAGATAGAATTTGGATGTTCTCGTGGGATAATTTATAGAAAAATACAAGTAAAATATGCAATGCAGTGATATCGCGTCATAAAAAAAGTTAAGTTACTGCGCTATAACGAAAACAATATGAGAAAAAAAATAGGGGTATATAATTCAGTCATTATTCAGATTATTTTTGATATATTACATGTATATACCTCTTTAAAAACTCGCTAAACGCTTGAAAGAAGAAAACCGTTTAGAGATAAAACCACGGTCACGCCACCCTCTAAATATTTCTTATTATACCCCAGATCGACAGTTATCTCGCGTTCATCACCAGCTCTAACTAGTACCGGCAAGAGGCCATCGACTTTATTTACCTGTTACGCAAAACCTACGTCAGTTGCCGTCACGCACCGCAGTCCTCTTATTTAATATTCACCCGACATTGGCAACATTAGGTCTTTAGTCTTTAAAAAAGCTATCTTATCGTTCCCGATGCATGACCAACGAAACGGATATAAATTGTTTTTTCGCGAAGAAATATACACAATTTACTACTCTCGCAGTTCCTGGTGCAGAACATCCTTTAGTTTTCTTGGCAATGTCCCCGAGGACAGCGTTCGCTGATTTCACACGCACACGAGCATTCGAAGTGACATTCGGAGTGTTTTACGATCTGTTCCATGCAGATGGCAGTCCGCAGAAGATGAACAATGCTTCCGTTGTTTATGCAAATATGTATCCATGCAGTTCCAATGTGACAAACGAGCACGCATTTGGCGTTTCCTTTTATCGCCACGGGTTCCAATGTAGATTATTTACAGAAGAGTAAGAACAATCTTAATCTTTTCTGACGAATAAAGAAATAAAAAACCTAACTCACACGCGAGCACGTACTCGATTGACGTAGAAAGGATGAGTGATGGATTCAGCCACTGTACCGATTCGTAAAACGATTTATTTAATTTTAAAATATCTGCTTTAACTAATGAAAGCAGTTTTTATCATTCCAAGATTGATTTGCATAAGACAGGTGAAACGAGCCACAAATATTCGGAAATTAATTTTGCGGTTCACATATTACTCGATATAGATGGATAAACTAAAATCGGTTGGCACGTGGAAGCGCAAAACAAACTCTCTTCTACGATTCAGTGCTAATCCCCATATTACCTTTTCAATAACTTTACATAGTTAGGGTAGATGATTCTTTTTTAAATAGCCATATCCTTTGTCGTTTTATCTTTTTTATTACTTTTCTTGTTACCTGCTATTATAATGGCTGATAATTAAATTATTAGATTATCAAGAATTGGAATATTAAGGTTTTTTTCTCTCTTTTAAAATTTACAAAATATTTTATTTGTTTTAGAAACTGGTGTGACTAATTATTTTGTATTCAGAATTTTATTATTGTATATTTTAGAATTATAAACTTGCGGAAAAAATAATCACCCTTTTCATATAAGTATATTACAGACATATTATCTACTCCGGATTATCCGGAGTAGATAATATGTCCTGAAAAATGTAAAAAAATGATAACTCCGGTTACTTCTCAGATAACAAAGCTTTTGAACAGCTAAAAGATTACGATTCAGCAAATTAAATACAAAATTTTGCAAAAAATACAGCTGAATATTACTCTTTCTGCACAGTAATGCTACATATTAAAGAGTTTTATTAACTGTGCTGAAAAACGGAACTGTATTTAGGTCAAATTTGAGTAGACAAACTGCAGAATACCTGATGATAGAAAAATGCAAACATTTTAATCAGGGTCAATATTGCTACAAGAAACACCGTTCTGAAAAAACCGTTCTGCTCCGGAAAAATGAGAAAAATTGATAACTCCGGAAAATCCTTAGACTGCTCCGGAAAATAACAAAGCTTTTGAACAGCTAAAAGATTACGATTCAGTAAATTAAATACAAAATTTTGCAAAAAATACTGCTGAATATTACTCTTTCTGCGCAGTAATGCTGCATATTAAAGAGTTTTCAGTACTGTGATGAAAAACCAAACTGTATTTAAGTCAAATTTGAGTAGACAAACTCTAGAATCTTTGATGATAGAAAAATGTAAACATTTTAATCGGGGTCAATATTGCTACAAGAAACACCGTTCTGAAAAATAGGTTGTCAAGGTTAAAAAAAAAAAAAAACTACTCATACATTTTAAATACATAAATTTTAATTTACGGTTTACAGTTTACTACTATTTAAATATTTTAAATTTAATTTTAATTTAGATACCAATAAGATATGAACTTATGTATAATCTCTAATTAGCATGTTAAAATTTCAAACCACGCTGTTGCTCTTGACACAAGTGCTTGAATGTTGGCATGTCTGATATTAGCTTGACTTTTACATCAAGTTACTTAAGTGACTCAAAATCTTTATATTTAGTGAGTGAATATTTAGTATAGCTGTTAATAAACATAACTTTCATCTATGATATTTCCGTTTTAGATGCACTTTTTACTGATGAGATATAAAAAAAAATCCAATATTATTAGGAGCGTTAAAACAACAGGTGTTTTACCACTATTAGACAGCGAAAAGTTAGCCCAAGTGGTTATGTGCCGATTTTAAGTGCCGGAGTTTATAGTTTCGGAAAGCATGGATTTTTCTAGTCATTGGAAATCAACTTTACGCCATTGGTCCTTTTATAATTAGCCCCGGTGTTGTAAAAAAAAATAGATTGCAACTCTCTAAATGAAACCAAACTGAGTTAACCCCTTCCCGGTTTTTCCCGAGCTGAACTCGGGCAGGCGAAATATACCATCCTGGCTCCATACGAGTGTAGCTCGGGCACTGTGCAATCAGTCTTTCCCGAATTATTTCACATGTGCTTTTTATGATTTCGAATGCTTTTGTTTACTTATCTGGCTACTAGATTATTTACTACTCAATGAGAGGCAGTAGAGGGAGGAAGGTAAGGAGAGAAACAAGGTTCTACTGTCCAGATTGCGATGTTGAACTCTGTGCAGTACCGAATTTTCGATTGTATCATACACGACAAAATTTTGATTAATAATTTCATAATCATTTATGTAAATGCAAAGGATATAAATAAAATTTAATTCATGATAAAAGCTAGGTATTATAACATTTATATTTGTAATTAGTGTGAATTGACTCCAAAGTCTAAAGATTTCTGCCGTACAGAAAGCCAACTATACATGTAAATTACTCATTTATTTAAATTGATTTTTTACATTAATTTTTAGGAAATTTTGTATGCGAATGATGCTATTATGTTTAAAAAGCTATGTATGTATGAAAATAAGCATAAAAAATTGACATTTTTTTTACCCATAATTCCCAAAATAAAATAAATCTGGAAGGGGTTAAAACCTCTATTAGGAAAGGCTGGCACATATACAAATGAACATATCTCAGTCACTAAAAAAGGTGTCTCACCCCCGTTCACAAAGCTTAACAATGTTCTTCTTTATTATGTTCTATTAAATAGTTAAAGGAGTCATACGACACTTAAAAGTCGAGAAAATACAAAATAAATTATTTTCGACTTCTTATAGTTCAAAACTACCAGTTTTACAAACATAATTTTTTTAACATTGTTAGAACAAATCATTATCTTTACTTACATATCTCACTCATTTTTGAAACATAAAAAATATTTTTGTTAGAGATTTTTAAGTAAGAAACACTTTGTTTTTAACAAAAATGATATCGAGGCCAACGCACATGATAACTAAAAATATAACTAAGTTAAAGACAAACTTATAGTTTTAAAACATACTACAGTATCTCAAAATAACTTTGAACCTAAATTTGTATGTATTTAAGATACATATATATTTTAAAAAAATATTTGATAAAAAAATGATTTTTTTTCTTTAAACATTAAAAATTTATCATTGCAACAAAGAAAAAAAAATTTGGGGAAATAGACAAGAGAATTTAGATTCAATCGGATGAAAATTATATTGTATACAACCGGTAATATTTTCATAAAAAACTAATAAAAACTTTTGGAGATACCATGCGCGTTACATGAAAAAACACAATTTGAGAAAAATCCAAATTAAAGTTTTGTAAGTTAAATTTCTTTACAGTAAACAGTTGACACGTTTTTATGTATAACTCCCCTCAATATTGGAAATTTTTTACGCGGATTGTTTTAAAATGTACAGAACTGAATTCCTTTTCACATACCTTTTTTTAAATGAAAAATCTAACTTTTTGTCAATTTAACTGCCGTATAACCCATTGTGTGACTTTGTGTGTCACAAACTTTTCTAAAATAAAATATTATGTCTGCTAAAATAAATATTGGAAAGATGACTTAATTAGCTTTAACCCAGGCTATACTTCTCAATATTAGAACGACTAGCCAAGATGTTTACAATCATTTTTGTTAAAAACAAAGTGTCTTTTATTTAAAAATCTCTAACAAAAATATTTTTTATGTTTCAAAAATGAGTGAGATATGTAAGTAAAGATAATGATTTGTTCTAACAATGTTAAAAAAATTATGTTTGTAAAACTGGTAGTTTTCAAGCTATGAGAAGTGGAAAATGATAATTATTTTACATTTTTTCGACTTTTAAGAGTCGTATTAACCCTTAACTATTTAATAAAACACAGTAAAGACGAACATTGTTAAACTTGGGACAATATATGCGGTAACTAGGGAGGGGCAATAGTGGTATTTACTACTGGTCAGTTTCCTCAACTTGAGGAAAATGGGTTCCGAAAGAGGACGAATTTTAATAATTATTTTTTACTCAATTCCCTTGTATTCATTAATTTAAATAACTTAGAACCTCTCATAAGCTGTTTTTCTTACTTCTTTGTCCATCTAAGCACATTTTACACTACGTAACAACTAATATTGAGTTTATATGGTACAAAGTTACTGTTATATACAGTATTTAAAAAGGACAATTTTCCTTGTTGTTAGATAGTAGACAGATAAACTCACTCTTCAGGCAAGCCCTACTAATTTATCAAAGATTTACCTAATTCCCTTTTCTTGGGCATAAAATAAAGCATACATGCAGGGCCCGACTTGATAAAATGGGGGCCCAGGGAAAACCCATTCAACAAGGGCCCCCTTACCCTGCTGGCCCGCAGAGCCTTTAAAGTTGACTCACCAATGTAGTTAGTAAAATAAGATTAGTTTAAAATAAAATAAAAAATTATAAAATAAGTAAAATTATAAAAAAAGAATTACAAAAAAAAGTCCTGGAAGGTAAAGCGCATATTAGAATTTTGTAAGTCCTTACGCAAAGATTTTCTTCCTAAAACAGAATGTAGCTGCGTGTTCTACATTTTTTGCCAGCACTTCCATTTGTGAACAAGCTTTGAGTTTATATGGTACAAAGTTACTGTTATATACAGTATTTAAAAAGGACAATTTTCCTTGTTGTTAGATAGTAGACAGATAAACTCACTCTTCAGGCAAGCCCTACTAATTTATCAAAGATTTACCTAATTCCCTTTTCTTGGGCATAAAGCATACATGCAGGGCCCGACTTACAGAAATGGGGACCCATTCATCCGGGGCCGCTTCACTCTGCTGTACACAGGTGGTGGCTACTGTGCGATTGTTATATCTAGTCTTAAACTGTGGCCCGCAGAGCCTTTAAAGTTGACTCACCAATGTAGTTAATAAAATAAGATTAGTTTAAAATAAAATGAAAAAAATTGAAATAAATAAAATTATAAAATTTTCTTTTTTTAAATCCTTGAAGGTAAATCGTATATTAGAATTTCGTAAGTACTTACCCGAAGAATTTTCCTGCCTAAAACAGAATGTAGATGAGTGTTCTACATTTTTTGTCAGTACTTACATTTGTGAACAAGCTGTCTAATGATACTGAATAAGTAAAAAAAAGAAGAAATTGTCGATAATTTAAGGTGAATTTTTGACATACGCATCATATTTTTAACTTGAAATGGCATTAATTTGGGATCCCCCTTTTGACTGGGGTCCCGAGCACTTGCCCCGTTTGCCTTGTCAGAAATCAGGCTCTGCATATATGTAGAAGGTATTAGAACTATCAAAATAATACGATTTCGAGATTTGGCCTTTTGAAACTTTAGCACTCATCTATATTTTTTTTAAATAACACACACAAACACACACACACACACATTTTTGGACTGTATGTATGTGTGCGTCCGTGTGTGAACCGATAACTCAAAAACGCAACGAGGTAGACAGAGGAAATTTGGCATGTGGTTTTTACGTCAAAACTGCAGATCTGTATCCAGTTTGTGTTACATTTGTTCACCGTAATCGGCATTACAGTTGCTTATAATATTTTATTTGCTCGACTGTCCACCTAATTGTATATATAAAACGGTACTTAAGATTTAATTTTTACGCTTTTACAAGTAACCACTTAAAAAAGCCATTCATCTGTATCTAAGAAGTGGTATTTAATCCTGCTATATTCTGTTTTAATGTAACAAAAAGTCTCATCGGAATAGAATAAATTGTACAAATATATGACCACAACGCACAGTGCTATACATTTCGGTATCTCTCTTTTTAAAGAATGATTAAAAGGTCTGGGAAATGTATTAATAAATTAATTATGGTCGATCTGCATTTATATATGACAGATAAGCGTTATTATGTCCTGTCGGTTGAGAAAAGGTTTTCTTGGAGTTTTTTTATGCATAGTACTAATGTATGTTCATCATCCTTAAAAGTTTTCCAAGAAGATTGCTTCCCTTTCACCACCAAAAAATAAAGGAAATGGGTGTAGCATGTATACCTCCTGCTGTGTTACACCCAGTGCAATGTCCTGATTGGCAAGATCATACACGATACTACCCTTTTAAGAGAAATGAGGAAATAATTCCCACTACCCCAACAGCCATAGAAAAAAAAAATG